>JBBKCR010000002.1:3996093-4015425 GCA_037577295.1 Ladigesia roloffi | reverse complement strand
AATAATAATAATAATAATAATAATAATAATAATAATAATAATAATAATAATAATAATAATAATAATAATAACAATAAGAGGCAGCAGCACTCATTCAGAGCAAAACATTTTTACCATGTACTTGGTAAAATAGGAAGTGTTTATTTTCTCGTATATATTTTGATTAATCAAATATTATTTTATTTTCTGTGTCTGCGATTTTATTATTTTATTATCTGTTCTGCGAAAAAACAATCTTCGTATGTCTGTATGTCTAGTAGTTGGTTCCTAACAGAAGTTCAATGCAACTCACCACACTACACCAGTAATTCTTGGGCAAGACTCCCAACACTGCGTTTGTCTTTTTAAATAAAAGTGTCTGTCAAATCATGTACATTTAGGCCAGCTGTTAGTAGAATGTATGCAAGCATGTCTTATGTGCTTTTCATTCATTTGTACGTGTGTATGTGTGTGTGTTTGTATGTGTGTGTGCATGTCTGTTTATTTGTTGTGTGTAAGTGTTTGTGTGTGTTTGATGGTTATGTGGATGCTCTCCTTTAAACGATATTTACCTTTGGGTACGTATAAAGTAACCTGACCTATGACATCAAATATTATAGTATAATTAAGGTTACTGTTAACATAATTCTGTTATATTAATAAACATAATCGGTCATGAGATCATTTGACATCTATTATGGCATCTTGGGTTCAGGATGGGCTTGTTAATTATCTGACTTATTGGATTGGGTGTGAGAGCAGGAAGTCACAGAACACATCCTTTTATCTTGTGCATGAAAGCCCTTAAAGTATACTGAGATACTGTGGACACTGTAGGAGCTGGTTTATTTTCACTGCATTTGTCGTATCAAGTGCAAAACCATTTACTTTGAAAAGGTGACAGATAATATTCAATACTGGTACACTGAATAGAACACATAAAATTAGATACTAAAATCCTAATAACTAAAAAAAAAAACTTTAGTAAAAAAATATCAGGACCAAAAAAACTCCCCAACGTACTGAGCTTCCTACAGAAACTGCACTACAACTTCTGAGGACATGCAGAATCTATCAGAGCAATGGAATGGAAATTTGTTAAGCACTATTCTTTCTCTTTTTTTGGGATCATTTCGGGCTAAAATAAAATGCCCAATCCATTCCAAAGAAAGAGGTATCGGTTTTAAAGAAAAAAAAAAAGCAGCCAATGTATTGAATCAAAAGTACAGAGTGAAAACACATAACAGAATTAAGAGAATAAAGAATTAATTGTGAATCTGGGCTGCTTTTTGCTATTGAACTGATCTAAGAGGTCACCATCGGCACCTGAGCCACCAGGGGGTCTTTAAAAAAATGTATTTCATATCATTTGTCTCAAGGGGTTGTCTAAGAAGATTTTGTCCAGCAATGTTTGATCAAAATGAAAATAATGAACGTCTACTAGGACGTTGTTCAGAACCCCCAGATGTTCAGATATGGACCTGGTGTGTGTGGCTAGAGTGGTTGAAGTTGATGTAGGTGATATTTCCAAAGCTCTGCTCAAAGCTTCTTAGTTATTTTACAGTAATCCCATGGAGGAATGTTAAAATCTTAGATTGAGGCACCAACACAGATGAACTTTTTCACACAAACCCACCCCCTTGTGGTTGGAAAAAAACATAAAGATGAGGTAATACTACCAGAATTTGACATAACTGGGCCATAAACAAAGCAGATGGCAGATTCTGTTCATTAATACGACAGTCTCACGTAACCATCACTAACAACGCAACATACACTACCAGTCAAAAGATTTTTTCATAAACTGCACAGTTTTATTCTTGTTAAACACTGGAAAGTTTAATTGAACTATTAAGGAAAATGTAAAAACAAAACAGTTTCCTTTATAAGATGAAAGAATCAGAAACAGTTCATGTCTGACATCCTATTAACTGGCTGTGTGGTGATGCAGACTCAAATTCTAGACTGTCCTTTAGCATAACTGTCTCGTTAACTGTCACTTAATATCACTTAATAGCCCGTAAAATATCTAACACTTGTCTGATGACCCACATTATACTTGTATTGAAAAACCTTTTGTAGGTCAGCAGTAATGAATAAAAAATATTACATTTTCTGGCTAATAAAAGCACTCAGAAAGTGGACAGACTGAAAATGTATTTGCATATATACATTTATTTACAATGTTGAGAGACTTTTTAATACTAGTGCTAGAACTTTTGACTGGTAGTGTACAAACTGAGTCACTAATAGCACTTAATGAATAATTTCTAGCATTTACTGAACGATTCATAGTAGTTACTAAATATTTCATAGTAATTATAGAACAATTCACAGTAATTCCTGAATATTGTGTAACAGTTGATCATAGTTAATAATAGTAAATATTGCCTAGGAATAATTCATAGATGTTTTTAAGCATTGGTACTGATAACTGAATTTATAAATTCATAATTTGTAATAATTTGGCATATTAGTATCCAGTAACTGCTGAATAATTTACAGTAGTTAAAGGATAGAGACATATTAATTACCCAATAATTGTAATATATATATATTTATGTATATATATATATGTGTGCAAGGGCGCCACCAAGGGAGGGAAGGTTAGAACGATTCTAGGGGCTCAGCACTGACATGGGGCCCTGTTAGGGGCTAGTAAAATTATCCTAATAATAATCATTGATACGGCCCAATAATAATTATTCATAGGGCCCAATATGGCTGGTGGTGCCCCTGTATATGTGTATACATACACATATATATGTATATACTTATACATACATATACAAACACATTTGCCACTGCAGGTTTATGACATGGTTATGTCAGTGTAGCAGCATTAAAATGTTATTTAAAAAAAAAAAAATGTTTTATCGTTCTATCAAAACAGCCTGTGTGTATTACTGAATTATATCCTAAACCTAAACCACGTCAACCCACAGATGTGTGTTTTTTTCCAGCAGCATCAGTCAGACACTGACTGGTGCGTGAGCAGGCTTTACCATGAACACACAGTCACGCGCTGCCGTCGCATTTTTGTGATATAAATTATTTATTTACATTTACAGAAAAAAGACCCCATCGAGACAAACAAATAAACTATTGGAAATATTACCCATACATAACCAAATAGCAGGACTGGTCCTAACGTGGTGTCCTAATATCCTCTCGGTTTATAGTGTCCTGTGCCACAGGTGCAAGGCATCGCGTGTTGTCACCTCCGCTCCTCCCGCACGGCCACACACCTCCCACCACACCCTCGCCCTCCCCCGGGCGGAGGGTTCCTGTCTGGGCTGGTCGGGATGGCCGTATTGTCCCTATGTCCACTCTGTTAACTACGTTTGCCATGGTGCTGTGCTCCTGGCGCTCAGATGAGGCGGGTGGAGGCGCGCAGGGTGTTCTCCGAGTTGTAGTGCGTGACGTTTTGCTTTTGGCGGTTGATTCTGTTGGTCCTTGGGCACTTCCTGCACAGAACGAGAGAGGTGGTGGATATATTTAGTAACCAAGGTTTTTCACAATAACTCAGCATTCATATGATATACAGAACTGTGCAAAATCAAATGCCTTGAGTCGCAGCTCATGTCTTGTTGGTACAGTTAAGTAGATACAATGAAAGAAACAGACACAAAAGTTTTTATGCAACATGCTGCGAAGTGACTAAAGATACAAGGAGCCTAGATAAAGGAGTTCAAACCATTTAGGATTCAGCACCACCAGTATACTGATCACAGCCTGATCATCTGGAATCATGTGTTTCTTCATTGGTTCAGCCCTGTAGTTAGATGTGCTTTGTTGTGCTTGGATGATTCATGCGTAGGTCTCTGTGTCACTTAACAAACAAACAACTGATCTGGTCAGGTTCAGGACTGGAGTGAAGTCTACTAGCTTGGAGGAAGTACAGACTAGAATGTACTTTTCTATATATACACATCTTGTTAAAATGTTTATAAATAGGTCAAAGAAGACGCGTATTTCATGTTGGTAGCCCGCTATAGAAAAGCAGAATACTGAGGGCAGTGTGTGTGTAGGTTTCTGTGTCTGTGTGTGTGAGAGAGAAATTACCACTCAGTAATCCTGCACTGCCATCTAGTGGTAGAATCATGTTACACATATGGTGATGCAAAATAATGATTTTTGCTCTTATAAACACTCAATCCATCTATTTTCTGAGAGTCAATTGAAAGATTTAAGGTCTGATTCAGGGTCGAACATATAGGGTTGGATAGCGCCTCTGGTTTCTGGCATTATTATGTGTGTTAAACGCGCTGTGTAAGCATGGAATGGGCGGGGTGTGGCCAGCAACAGCTTATTTGCATAAAATGACTCATTTTGAAAGCGACTGAAACTGTCAAGGATACAACTACTGAGATCTCTTTATGTGAGAGTGATTTTGTGCAAAGAACTTCATGAACATGTTTTGTAGCCCACAGACCCATTATAACTTGTTTTAAAAGAGTTATAATATTTCCCCTTTAAGTATTACAGTCTGAAGAAATGTCTGGTGCTGAACTGCTAGTAGTGAAACCATTAAAATGGTGTTAGATTCCTGCAGTACATACACTACAACTCGCAGAAAAATGAAGCTGCTGCCAATGAAACATTCTCCAGATAGTATTGCGGGGTGGATCAAGACTTTTGCACTCTGCTGTATATCCTCCATGTTAAAAAGTAATTTCCTTCTGAACTTAATAACTGGTTGTGTTCTCTATAACAGCAACAACTGCAGCCTATAAAAGGAGATCAGGCTTTCACATCTCAGTGGGACAATTCACCCCTCATCACAGAACTGCTTCCATTTAAAACACGTTCAGGGGCTTTTGTGCAGGAACAGCCTGTTCTCTGTGCCGCCCAGCATCTCAGTGGACTTACCTCTAAAACCTTAATTTAGTCCTGAATGCTAAAGTCTGCTATACCTTGCTGAAAACATTTCATTTAAAGGATGTTTAGATTTAACAAAAATGGCAGCAATCAGGCCTAGGAGTTTCTAGTGTAATTAATCCCAATTATTTACTTCATTTCAATTGGCTGGCTGAGTAATCAATCAACTAGGGACTGTTTCAAAATAATCAATTTTGTGTCTAAATTTTGTCTTATATGAAAAATTTGAAGCAAATACTTTTCTGCCCAGAACTTTGTTGTGGTCTGCCTTATCCGATGGTAGTGATTGGATTATCACTCCATCGAAACATTATTTTTGCCCTTTTCAGATTCAGCTACTGCCTCCAGATATAGATACAATCTGTACTTCTCATTTCCATTTATTAATCAGGCCGGGGCTGCCCAGCTGCACTGAGGGTTTATGAGTTGGGCTTGATTTTAAAATCCCTTTGCAGTCACAGAACAGAAAGCAGCAGGAACCTGAAGTTAGAGAGACAGAAAAGATGAAACGTTTTGAACGTTTGCTTGGTGACACAATTGAAGCTCAAAGCTTTCAGCCTCAGGCTGCACACAGTCGCTTAAGGTCAAATTCCCTACTCATATTTTTATAGAAAAATGTACAGTACCAAGTTGTTCATGGAACTCACATGAACTCTACTGTACATTTGCCATGAAAAAAAAATGCAATATGTCTGGTTTGTACACATATTCAGTTGCTTCAGTATATTTTTGTACAGATTTGTACATGTACATGTCAAATATTATATATACACATGCATTTATATATATATATATATATATCACTTTAAAAGAAATGATCACTTCTCTGGAAATAAAAAAGCTTAAAATCTGTGAATATTGTTAAGACGGCACATTTACTCCCACACAGTCCATATATGTCCAAAAATAAGCTGCAAAATTTGATTAGGGTTTCAAATCATAGTTTTTGTGATGTTACAAAACCAACAAATTTAAAATTGTCTTCTTATTATAGCTAAAGGATAATAAGGAGACATTCTAATGTGACAAGGACACCCTCTCATGTGCCAGTTTGCTTGTTCACATAGTTAATAGGCTTTTGGTGGATTACACGAAGACTTCAGTTCATCAGGACAGAAACTCAATTCCTCAATTCATCAGCAACTAACTAGGAGCCATGACTGGTCTCACTGTCAGAAACATTGTGATTGGTTAGAGGCTCATTTGTCTACTGCAACCTGTTGTGACATCAGTATTGCAGAGACCGATATCACAGTAATAATAAGCAGGCGATATATTGTACATCCCTAACACCGTTCAGACTCCATTCAGATGTGGGGCCTTGGGCTAGGCTTTACAGCGCCTATGATGTGAATTCTGTAGCTTTTTTCCCATGACTTGAATTTTTGCAGCTTTTGCCTATATTTGTGCTGACCTCTCCTTGGCCAATCTGCCCGCTGATCGACAGGCCCACTAGGAATTCTCTCCAGATGGCCAGACCGGTATTGCGTCCATCCATCCGGTGAATTAAACTGGGAGTTAATGCTCCCCCTGCTGGTCCTCTGCGGTATGTGCGGAGTGTCTTTGAGCCGACTGGTTATTCATTTGGAAGGTTATTCAGGAGTGGATAGGATTTAAGTTTAATCGCTGCACAGGCACCCCCTATCTGCTGACCTTTAGCTGAGTGTTAATTCAGTAGCCTCCCACCGGAACTAAACACATTCCCAGTGGAAGTCACGCTGTGATGACTTGTGTGTGGATATGTGTGTGTGTTGCCTTCCCGGTGTAATAGGGTGTTGGGACTCTTTCAGAGTGCTCTGCAGGTGTTCTCAACACAACATAGCTATTTTCAAATACTTTGGGGATATTTAACACTCAGCTGCCTTGATATGGAGATCAGGCCTGGCCTGAATAGAGACAGTGACAGCTCTCCAAACTACTGTTACCCAAAACAGGCGGCTGAAAACCTTTTAACAGAATGAGGAGGTACAATACATGTAGTATCAAATTATTCAGACAGTAGAATTTTTGATCTTTCCATTCGGACAGTAGTATTTTTGATCTTTGCTTAACCAATTTGTAGGTTGTCGGACATGTTGAATTATTAAAATCCCTCTGGCGTCGCTTACCTGTCAGGAGTGCTCAACATGTGTGTAAATTCAGTTAAAAGAAGTCCGATTACTCTCTCTTCTAATATGTTTTCTCAAATTTTTATTATCTTAGTTTGTGCCTTCTAATTTCTCTATCATTTATTTGACATGGCACAGGCTCTTGGGTCGACTCAGGCGCTCATTTCACTGCATGTTTTACTTGGATTCTTGGATCTTATATATTTTTTTGTGTGCCGTTCTGTTTACATTATATTGTTATATTGCATAGTTTTTATTTCGTTGTGTTATGCTACTTCTACTACCTTATATTGTTCTGTCCACTTTCCTGATGCTACAATACATATTTCCCACACATGGCACTAATAAAGGGCTATATTGTCTTATCTGAAGTGAAAACTGAATAATTTGATACATTGACAAAGAAAAATGAAGGAGTTGTCTTTTGCACAGTACTGTGTGTAAAATCAAAGAGAAAGTGCTGATGTGTTAAAAGCATTTTGAGAAGGTTTGGTGCCCCTGAATTTGTGTGTGTGTGTGTGTGTGTGTGTGTGTGGGTGTGTGTGTGTGTGTGTGTGTGTGTGTGTGTGTGTGAGTATAAGGACCTACCGGGTGATACACAGCACCACCACACAGATGATGGCCACCTGCAGCGCTCCGATGATGGAGGCGATGAGAACGTAGCGAAGTTTTCCTGATCCCGGTACCACATACAGAACGTTATACTCCTTGGTGTCACACTGAGGGCCACTGAAGCCTGAGTGACAGCTGCACGGACCAATCACAGATGGACAACATGGTTATGCATCAGATTTGAAAGTAGAACCTACAAGATTGGTCAAAAGTATTGCCACACATTTGCATGTTACTCATTTCATATTTACTAAACAAGATGTACAGTATGTTCACCATTTAAGATCCTCTCTTAGTCAGAAAATATCAGATTTTTTTATTCCACCACCCCCAATATAATTATAGTGTGGATCAGTAGTTTAATGAGCTATTATGTGATGAAACATTTACTTAAAGTTAAAGGACAATCTAGAATTTGACTATATCACGACATAACCAGTTAATAGGATGTCAGACATGCACGGTTACAGATGATTTAATCTTATAAAGGAAACTTGTTTAATTTGACATATTTTCATCTATAGTTATTCACTCATCAATGTTCTCATTTTAGGAAGAATAAGAAGCTGCACTTTATGAAGTGGATAAATGGTAAAAACCTGTGGTGTGTAAAAAGCTTTGACTGGAATTGTAAGTGACAATCAAATTGACACATTTCTCCGACTCCTTCCCTAACTAAAGTCCTTCAGCCAAGACATGTTCAATCTCTGTTAGAACGATGTAAATCTTCACAGCAAATCATCACTCATTCTCCTGCCTTGCTGTATGATATAACTTTTACAAAAATTCTCAAAGGTTGGTCAAACAAAAGGTTCTCATCCCCGCTGTTGATTCTGGTGGTAGATAATATAAGAAGAATTTTATCAAAACATTCTTGCGCCTTTCACAAGTGGTTCCAAATGGCTTAAGAAATAATAATACTAATGAGAATAGTTTGCTGCAAATAGTAAAAAAAAAGACAAATTAAACAGGTAAACAATCTTTATCCTAATATATTGCTATATATAATTGCAAATGGATTATAACCAGAGTGAGTGTCACTGTGTTTGTGTACAGTGCCCTTAAATGTCCCTAAATATCCTTGAATGTCCTTCTACTGAACAGGAAACAGTTACAGTCTTATAGCTGCAGGTAGAAAAGATTTCAGTCCTGTGGTGAGTCTTTTGCTGTGTTTGCTGATGACCTATCAGAGAGGCCTGCAGGGAAAGGGAGGGTTCCTCAGTAAAGCTGAGAAGCTTTTTCAGCATCCCCCTTTCAAACAAATCCACAAAATCTCAAGCAGTTGTTCCCATTTCTTTCATTTAATCTACTCAATATGCCAAGGATAAGCCAGTTTGACATTCAGAAAATAATACTTTTTTGACAACAAGGTGATTCAAAGCCAAATGTAATGTTTTATATTACATATTAGGCATTTTTCATTGGCATTAAATGAGAATTATATAAATGACTTTATAATGTTTTCACATCTCTACCAAGCACAGATGAGAGTATGGAATTACTGGCTGTGCATTTGGGGGACAGTAGAAATGTTTTTGATTTTATTTTGCCAAACTATTTCTATCTGAGGTGTAAATGGATGTTTCTTTGTTAGTAGTGTGTGTGTGATGTGTCCTCTATAAACTACACAACAGGAAAGTAGTTTTAATAAATACTTACATCCTCTCCTGTGTCTGTGAAATCTCTCTCTCACACACACACACACAAACAAGCACACACATACAACCCCACACTCACACTCACACTCTGTTCTGTTCTCTCTCGGGAGGTCATTGTTGAGAAACACCTGCTGAGTGTTCGGTGCACCTGTCAGACGTAAACTCTCTCTCTCTCTCTCAACCCTTCTCTTCCCCGACCTCCCACTCTCTCCTCTCTGTGTGTCCACCTTTTTTATATCTCCCTATCTTGCCCCCTCCATCTCTTTCTCCCCGTCTCTCTTGTTTCTCTCTCTTTTGTTCTGCTTTCTTGTGCGCTCTCTCTCTCCTCTCTCTGTATCTCATTTCCCCTACTTACTCATTCCACTCTGCTGTCTCTTTTTTTTCTCTCTGCGTAACTACACCTTCCTCGCTCTGCACTGGTTCTAATTCTGATTCTAATCTCCTTTGTTCTCTGTTCCGTCCATGATAAAAGTGAACAGCAGGGGGAGCCCAAGGGCTGTGTTCTGGCTTTGGCTTGAGTGGCTTCAAAAGTGGTGTGTGGCTTTGGCTTGACTGCTTCAAAAGTGTGTCTGGTGTGTGTATGTGTGTGTGTGTATACTTGAAGTGCATGCATGTGGGTATAAATTAGGGCTGCACAATATATCGTCTATTAATCATCGTGATATCGGCCTCTGGAGTACTGACACAGAGAGCTGCGATACGCAACTAAGCCTCTAACAGTCGCCTCCACCGTGTTTCCTTATCTAGTACATCTTAATCTCTTTAAAATAAACAGGCTGCTTTTGTTGCTGTGCCTTTAAGGTGGATGTTTGTAAATATTCTTTCTGACTGGTTGCCCACAGCAATCGAAGCCCTTCTTCAGCATAAATGGGTGGAGCTAAACTGCCGTGCGGCAAATAAGGAAATATGTAAATGTGTTGGTTTTGTGACATCACAAAAACTGATTAGGAAATGGGTAGTTTTTACTGATTACTTGCCAAGTATGAACTGAATGGATGGAAAGCGAATTCACATTTTGAAACTTGAATAATATTTACAGACTTTAAGGCTTTTTTGAGTCCAGAAACCTGATGATTTGGGCCCTTTAATATTATGAAAGGAATTGTAATGGCAGTATGTGGCAGTAAAATGACAACATTGATATTTTGTCCGTATCGTGCAGCCTCTATTTACCTGCATGATGGTGTGGAGAGCATGTTGGGATATTCACAGTCTCCATGGACGCAGTAGTTCTTGTAGTGGTCGGGGCAGGGGATGTAAAGTCCTCGAGCCACTTCTGACACCTCAGGCTTCTCTTCTAAAACATACACACACACATATTCAAACATCACGATACAATTTCTCCACAATAGTTGCAAAGTAAACACGCTAATTTAGAGTGGCTTAACGGTCTATTGTAGAGAAACCTGTTGTCCTGAAGGCTTCCAAAACCACCATGTGCGCTCTGAGTTTTGACATAATGTAGATGTTGCTAAAACAGTGGAAACAGTTTGTCCACACTTGACTGTAAACCTGATTTCAGTCTAAATATTTTCCACTAGGGAAAGTTATTAGCTCTTATATGATTTTGCTTACAACTGAAAGGGAAGAAAACACTTTATGATTGGTTGTACAACCATCATAATAACTGCTTGATAGCTACATTACAAATATAACTGCTTTGTAACAGTGTAATTTCCATTACAGTAACAAGCTTCATATCTTTGTTTATGTTTCTGTATGAACACATGTTAATGCTGCCAAACCTCACTTTAATCCAAATATTTCATTTGGTAATTTTCCTTTTTAGCTTTTGTTCCCGGCATTGTGGAAGCCTATGCAAATCTACGTTTCTGACACTGTACAGTACTTAAGTATAAAAACTGATATCACATGAACACAAAAAGGAATTTTGTCTGAAATTGTGAAACACTGTCAAAAATATATACAAGCCTATTCTAGTAATTAGACGATTTACATGAAAATGAACATGAAATATGCAATCCTGGTAAGAAAGGATTCCGGTCAGTGTAATGTTTTGCATTATGATATTGATAAATATAACAGAATATATTGTCTTACTTAAGTTTTTCTTTATTGGCAGATTGCTGGTTTCAGTAGAGATTATTAGCTAAATGATTTGCATAGATTTCACCAGATAGAAACAAATAATTTTTTATTTTAAAGAAAGCATTTTCCCTTTTGGGGACCAGAATAAGCCCTCACACTGACCAGATCCTCTTGTCTTCAACATCCTGTTACTTATAGAGAGCCAAACTCCAACTCACCTGGGTAGTCCGCCCTGGCGTAGTGACCATCTCCAGGTTTGTTTCCTGTTATCATGTCACCTATTAGTTAAGACAATGACAAAGGTTAGAACAAGTACACTGTAATTTTGATTGCCATTCAGTCATTAAACTCTAAATATAATTGTCATTTTCTCATTAAACTGTAACTTAAATTGTCATCTAGTCAGCATCTGTGCGGCAGCTGCTGCGCAATTGATTCGGGTGATGTTACTGCAATCATTAACCACGTTTTTTGCTTAAACAGTACATTTGGCCAACTGTCCGTCCGCAGCAGGTGGCCACAATGCAGCAGAACTTCAAAATACTTCCAGACGCCATGCTTCTATCTGCAATCCACTTGGTGTTAGAGTGTCTGGATGTGTTTAATAAGTGATTTACACAGTTTCCTCCCCACCCCACATCAAATGCAAGGACTTCTCAAGAACTTTCCAGGCCCAATTTCCTCCAATTCAAGGTTAATTGCTGTTACAACACGGTTGCATGTGGCACATAAAACAAAGGACACACAGACGACAGGAGACACACATACAGAAGGCCGAATGTTGCCTATTCATCAACATTATGTTAAAGAAATTATATTGTTGCACAAAATATAAATTCAAGCACTTTCAATACAACATATGTATCATCCTGAATTTCCCCCTGGTGCCAAACGTATTCTAAGTCTATTCAATTTTTTATTTTAAATGGAAACAATATTTATAGTAGTCTCTAGTTGTCAACTAGGGGCCATGAGGTCGACTGCATTATCACATTCTGTTGGTATAATAATGGTATAATTGTAATGTACGTAATCTTTGCATGTATCAGTACAATAGTGGTATATTAAGTAATGCTAGTAATGAAAAAAAGCATTAAATCTAAATAAAAATGCTTGTTTTTTCCATGAAAAGACATGTATGGAGATGCATCATTGGTCTTATGAAGTTTAAACATCTGATTTGGTGGTACGAAATGCTTAAATTGTACTGTAAGTAAAATTGTTTATTTGAGCAATCTGAGCCATTAACCTCAATTAATTAGTATGGCAATTCATTTTTATTTTAAATCTGTGGAATGTAAATCTAGGCTTCTGACACTGTACGAGTAAAAAGGGACATCACATAACCAAAAACAAGAATTTTGTCTATAATTGTCAAATGTGTGAAAAATTACACAAACAATTTGGTGATTTACATGAAAATTTACATGAAAAATGCAAAAAATACAATACTGGTAAGAAAGGATTCAAGTCAGTATAATGTTTTGCATTATGAAACTGATTTATATATAACAGTAATTTTATTTTACTTAAGTCCTACTTTATTGGCAGACTGCTGGTTTGAATAAAATTGCTTAACGTAAAAGGAAGGGGAAAATGTTATGTAATGTCAAATTGTTAAACATATAACCTAGATATATAATGGTCTCAGATCAGGTTTGTAGTGCAGGTGTGCAGATTTATGTGAGCATTTTTACTTGATATTACATTAGCCCTGTAGCTCATACCTGTTTAAAACTAAAGAACCAAAGTTTGGGCAACAAACACAGCCTTGGTGACTAACAAGATCAGGAGCAAAGGAAATTTTTAAAGGGAAATATTCAAAGGGAGATATCCAACTATCCCTTTAAATGATACATCAGAAGAAATGAGGAATCATGAGGAAATGAGGTATACAGTGGAGTCCTTGCCTTGACAGTGGCCCAGGAACTTGACTTCAATTCGCTCCTGCCTCTGGCACGACGCCTCCTTCACCTGGCAGGGGTTGTCATAGGAGCGGCCGTCGGAGGCACACACCGGGTTGAAGCTTATATGGGAACAGTCAATGTTGCAAACACACCTGAAAAAGAAGAATGTAATTGTCAGATTTCTCTGAATATATTAACACTCCATTATGCTTTGCACAAGCTGTTCAGTGAGATCATTTAGACTAAAGCAAAGGAGGACATAAATTATTAAAATATATTGGTCTTAAATAACCAATATAAACTCACTGTAGAAACCCCTGAATTCGTTCTTCCACTTACATTTCGTTTTCTCAGCTCCTCTCACCTTGGGTCATGTACAGTTCCGTGCAAAAGTCTTGAATCACCCCTTCATTTTGATTTGAATCACCTTGTGGGTGCAAAAATCTTATTTTCTACCCATGAAACCTATCTTCAGCATACTGAGTAGATTAAATGAAAAATAAAAATGGGAACAAATGTTTTACTGTGACAGGCTGTAAAGTGCCTAAATATACAAGGAGCCTAAATAGTTCAAAATTAGTCAAACTATTTTGTCTTTATTCTTTAAGGTTGTTGGGGAAATGAAAAGGCGGGGCTAAACTGCCAGAATAATTCCAGAAAAGTGATACGGGGTTGTAAACATTGTAAAGATTACAGTTCTGGTATGTTGCCTATATCATGCAGCTCTAGTCAAAACTATCCGTCTGTGAGCAGCTTGGGGGTCAGACTGTACAATGGTGGGAACAGTTTAAACAAATTGTGCATCAACAGATGGCAGTACAATGTTTCGAGTGGTCAGAGAGTGAAAGTGTCTGGCAGCCCACACTGGTGTCTATAAATGGTGTCTAATAGCTGTCTAGCCTTCTTTTCCTCATGTACGGATAAGAGTCGCCATTGTTCCTGCCAGTGCGGCTATGAATAAATACCAAAGCCTTGAAAATATTGAGCTGCCATGTATGAAACATAACTAATAATGTTGAAGTGAATTTTCTCCATCTTCCTGAAAGAAACCAAACGCTTTTCCCTATATTGCCTGAATTAGCGAGGAAAAAAATAAAGACTGGCACTTATTATATTTACTTCATTATTATTTATTTATTTATTTTTTAAATCACACCCTAAAAAAACCAAAATTTTCACTGTTAATATAATTGCCATGTCCATGTTTAGTGGCCACTAGGGGCCGCTCTTTCTGTTTAGATATGGAGAATTTGATTTTGACATGTGTGTTACAGTCAGATGTTTGGTCACTGATGGCTGGTGGTTTAAGTTAAGTGATTGTATTCATATGTTCTTGGATTAGTTCTATTTGGGATTTTAGCTTCTTTGCTTTTGTGGAACCACTGTAAGTCCGCCGTCAAACAAAGCCACAGGCTAGTACAACTTTCAGCTTCTCTTAGCAGGTTTTACGCTTGGGCACATGAGCGAGGGGTCCGTGAGGTACAGATTCAGGATAACAGTCAAAACATCGTCATCTTTACATTTAGAGTTTTATGTTTATTCTCTTCCACACCCACAGTCCTAAACACAGTCACTAAATAACACTAAACTCAGGCTGCGTCCCAAAAGCTGACGCACCAATGAAACGAGCCATGCAGGACAGTCAAAAGCACAAAAAACACAAACTCACACTTACTGTTATTTTTATACAAACTTTACAGCTGCTTTTGGACCAACTGACACGTGTCAGAGCAACACCAGTATATGACCGTTCAAGAGCTGCTGTTCCGGTGTCTTTATCAAGAATTTCTGTGCTCCCTTATGTATTCATCACTGCTATGGCTCAGTAACCATAGTAACCACAGCTTCTACACTTGTACAACGAACATAATCAGTCATGAGTCAAATTCGAGAAGAAATAAAAAAAAATAATATCAATGAGATGTCAGGTGGACACTGTCTGTAGCACCACAGGCCTAAATCTACTGTTATGAAACTGCAGCTCTCCAGTCAGGCAGCACAACCAGAGCAAATCCATGAACAATTCACATCACAACAAAACAAACAAATTTTAGCGTGTAACACCAGCACAGTGTGAATTGTTGGAAAAACTCCTCTAACGCTTTATAGACAGGTGGATCCACAGCTCCATCCCCATTATTAATGTTTAGGTCAAGCTCATTATAACAAAGTGCTTTTTAACCAGGAAGGTACATTCAAGTCTTACAGACTGGTGCTTACACATCTTTGCTCCCACAGTTTAACCCCTCAGCCTTCGAAGGCTAATGGTTACAAAGCCCCACTCACTGGCATTATGTACTTTTAAGCCATGAAGGAACTTCTTAGCCTCATAAGCTGGTAGTTACAAGGTATTTATGGAAATTCCCAGTGCCATTTTGGGAGGATGTGATTAGCGTAGGGCATTAAGCAGGAAGAAGCAGGTTTTTGGGCTCTGATGGCTCTGATGGTCTGCCGTTTGTTCTAACGCCTCTTCTTAATCATATGTGCATTTATTAGTGAGGATGTGAGCTTAATGAGTGTTTGACAGAGCGTGTGAAATACACACAGAGAGCAACAAAGAAGAGGGAGAAAAAGAAGGAACAATAAGTAACAGTTTCCTCTGGTTATGTTTCTCTAATGTAGCTCACAAGAAAGCTGAAAATAGACCCTTAAAATAACCAAGCCCTACCCATTGTCACCGTAGGTTTAGCCCGATGGGCTAGTGGTTGTGCAGCGCCCCTAGCAAGAAAATCGAACGAGACACCACATTACCCAGCTGGCTGATGAAATATAATCACTTATCCACCTTCACACCAACCCTCACCAAACCTCTTGATCCTCAGAAGCATTTTTGTAACTCCATGTGTTTTAATGTAATAATATCTAAATCCATTTTGGTGTTTCTTAATTTAATTGGAATTACGAACCTGCATTATGGAATATATATATATATAAAAGAAACAGTACTCTTTTTGCTTTTCTGTTAAACCATAAATAAAATAAATAAAAGCCGGAGCAGCTCATTCTATGCTTCACACTAAAGAAACGGCAACATACACACATATTGGTTAAAATAAAATCTAAATTAATTCTGTTAGCTCATGTCACTTTGTAGAAGTGTGTATTGTGTCAGGAAAGAAAAATGTATTATGATTTACTATTCAGTTTAACATTCATTCATTATTCATTTGCATTCGTTTTCTTCTTTTCTTGCTTGTACAAAAAGAGTTTTTGAAATGTAATCAACTACTTTATGTGCCTAAGGAACTCAGTTTGAAAAAGAACTGCAATGCTAATTAGTGGATTTGCCTTTTTATGATGACTTCCTGCCACATATGCTGGTTTAAGCCTACTATCAAAAGCTCCAGGCAAAATAATTTTCCCTGATGCCCTATCTATCTCTTGTACTGCTCCCTAATTGAAGATTTGAGCACTTAGAACCCTCCTCTGGTTCTCACACTGCCCTGAAACTCGAGTGTTTCCTCTAACTGTCATTTTCTTTGGATGAAAGCCTCTGCCAAATGAATGTAATGTAATGTAATTTTTATATCACATACTGTGCTGCACTTACACAGCACTAATTATACACGCTTTGTGATGAAACATGCAGTTGTTCAGTATGCTTAGAATATTTCTGTTACTTTCTTCCATGAATAGACTTTACAAACCATGAAACAATACTAACTGGAAGCTTTTTTCATTCAAGAAAAGATATAGGATATATTTAATTCAAGATGAATATACAGACCCTGTAATATTTTAAACTGCATTGCTTTTACAGTATGTAGCAATTTAAGAGCAATACTGATATTTTTCCATATCCTAGCGACCTAGCGTCCTAGCGACTTCACATGAACAACATAATCAAATGCAGAATGCAAACGCTTCTGTACTGGTTGGTTGACAGCAGCATCTCAGCATTCAAGAAACTGGAGCTTCTCCTCCACCCAGTTCACAGGCGTGTGTGTGTGTGTGTAGCGAGTGGTGGGGGGTGGCAGGATGTTGTAGGAGTGTATGTCATTCTGTTGGCTACACCAAGCATGTTCAGCAAAAATGACTACAACACTGCTGCCTCCGGATAAACTGTCAACACTGTAATTAGAAATTTGTCATTTTTCAACATTTATTTCCTTTTTCTTCCCTCTTCCACCTTTCTGGGCATATTGGTGGGTTTTTCTGTTCTTTGATTGTGGCGGAATTTGGAATTAGCACAGTGCACTGAATAAAAATCCTAAAAAACCTGTGTGCGTTTGGGAGGCTGGTGGATTCAACCTGATTAACATATTCTTTTCCACCAAGCTGTCAAGTCGACTCAAGGACAAATCTGAGCATCTACAAAGGAGGAAGACAATCAGTGCATCAGTCATTGAGCACCTGGCTATGAGTATTACAGTTAGAAATCTATTTCTTTTCAAATTCTAGAGTACTCACATATTAAATTATATTCCTATAGCGTTTAAATATAATTTCACTGACTGTATAACTGGTTTCACACATACTGGAAGCAAATGATCAGGTTTGATCCAACCCTTCTGATTTTTTACTGTTGGTTCAATGACAAAAACATGGAAAGGAAATTATTGTACATCACTGAAATTTTTGTACGTCTCTGTATTAATATGTTTTATTAAAATAGTAAACCGATAGCTTGTTGCAGAGTCACAAATGTGGCCGAGTGTGTTTTAAGTGAGCTACAGTATTGTGCAAATGTCTTGGTACACCATTTCTTCATATTTTGCTCCACAATTTCTTGCATTTTTTATGTAGTCATATACATTATAGTTATGGTTACATAAATGTAGTTCTCAACTCTCCTTGGATGACTTTCAAAGACTCTCATTTTCTGTCCAGTCTCTGCAACTGACCAGTTTTTTTTCTGTTAGGCAACCCAGTGACACACATATAAATCATTCAAGCAGAACAAACCACATCTAACTTATAGCCCTAAACGGTGAAGAAACAGCAGCAGATGATTCCCGATGATCAGGCCGTGATCAGTAAACTGGTGGTTCTAAATGCTTTCGAACTTCTTTATCTAGGCTCCTTGTATCTTTAGACATGTTACAGCCTGTCACAATTAAACATTTGTTTCTATTTATTTCACTTAATCTATTTAATATATCAAAGACGAGACAGTGTGACAGGCAGATAATAGTATTTTTGCACCAACAAGGTGGTTCAAACCAAATATAAAGAAATAAGCCATGGCTCATGTCTTTTGGCTTTTGCACAGTAGTGTATATAATTACAATACTGAGTCATTGTGGAAACCACTGGTCACTAAATCTATCCACCTCTTTTCTTGCTCTGTGCAGGAAGTGCCTGAGGACCAACAGCATTAACTGTTAAAAGCCAAACGTCACGCACTACAAACACCCTGTGCAGCAGGCAGGAAATGTTATTTTTGAACCAACATAGATAACATTTCATGCAAAGTAAATTGTGAAAAAGGGGCTCAAGACTTTCGCACGCAGCTGTAGTAGATGTGCTTCTCTACATCAGTTCCGCCCCTTTATCACAGGCATCAGTGTTCAGGACCCCACAGGGCCATCAGTGAATTTATATCATTTGGGTGGTGAGACATTCACAGCCCGGCAGTGACATCGACATGATAGTGGCATTTGAGCGTGGGAGGGTGTGAGTGTGTCGGTGTGTGTGTGTGCGTGTTAGTGTGTGAGTAGATCACTGGGACAGATTTATTTACTTTGAGCAAGAATTTAACTAATGACTAATAAGTTACACAGAAGTAATAAGTTGTTCTCAGAAATCAACAAGTAAAGCTACTCTTATTTCAGTTTTTTTAATGTCATGTGGTCATGAAAGAATTTATTTCACTCCCTGCCACGGCAACGAATGGCAAACATGGATCAAAGCATAAGCCCTCATTTCAAATGTCTTTAGGAATATGAAAAAATAATGTTTTGTGAGAACGGGGTGTTCTGCACACAGCAGGCACTCTCGGTTTTAGAAAAGACACACAGAAATCTGAGTTCATAAACAGTGATTATTTTTCTGTCTCTTTCTCTTACACAAACACACACACACACACACACACACACACACACGCTCTTGGAGACACTCACTCTCCAGATTGACCGTCTGTGGTAGTCATAAAGGATAATGTGTCTAGAGTATTAATATTTAATGCCACCTCTCACT
>JBBKCR010000002.1:3966307-3978978 GCA_037577295.1 Ladigesia roloffi | reverse complement strand
GGTGATGGGGATGGTTATGATGGTGATGGTGGTGAGGGTGATGGTGATGATGATGATGATGATGATGGTGATGGTGGTGATGATGATGGTGATGGTGGTGATGATGATGGTGATGGTGATGATGGTGATGGTGATGATGGTGATGGTGGTGATGGTGGTGATGGTGATGATGATGATGATGGTGATGGTGATGGTAGTGATGATGATGGTGATGGTGGTGATGATGATGGTGATGGTGGTGATGGTGATGATGGTGATGATGATGATGATGATGATGGTGATGGTGGTGATGGTAGTGATGATGATGGTGATGGTGGTGATGATGATGGTGATGGTGATGGTGGTGATGGTGATGATGGTGATGATGGTGATGATGATGATGATGATTATTATTATTATTATTATTATTATTATTACTACATGTTTCTCAATGACAGTAACTTAGGTTCTCCCTGACATAGGGACACCAAACAAAGCTCAGGATGATGTCTCATCATTGGCATCAACAAAAAACACTGGAACTTCCATAAAGGAATAGTTCTACCTTATGACAACAATTTAACATTTGTTGCAACATTTGTTGGGTTAATGCAAAAAGTTAACCTAACCCTAAACACTCTAACCCAAATATTAACCCAAAACCTAAACTAAAATCACACAAGACAGTGTGTTATCCGTTTGGGAAATGATAAATGGAGCTTTACAGATGAATAGAGCAAACCAAGTTTTAAAACTGAAAACAAACTGTCTGATTTAGTGTGCAGTTGTGGTGCTTCAGTTTTAAATGAGCTTCACAAACTTGCAGAGGTCAACAGACAGCAGAAGCGGCCATAAAGGGCGAAGGCAGTCCCAGACAAGTGAACCTCCTGAAAGTCACAGTCACAGCCTTTTGCTCCCAAACAAACAGAGCGTGTCACCAGTTTCAGCCTTCCACTGTAGAGACGGAGCGGCCTGAGAGAAAAGTGGGCTCTGTTTCTGGTTTCAGAGGCTGAAAGCCAGGCGGGAGTCTGTGGCCCAGCGGAGCTCCTCTCTGCTCCTGTGCCTGCTCTCTTCCAGCTAACAAACAAACCGGCAACCTCGGCGGAGCTCGCAGACACATCCCAGGATAAATGAGCCTTTCAGGATCGAAAGCTCCACAGATAAACAAACAAGCTTCTCAGATGTTTACATTTCAAAACACTGCGCTCCATCTCCAGGGACGCCAGCCTTCGCTAGGTTACAGTAATTTGGAGGCTGGAGGCTCGAGCATGCTGGGTATGCCAATACAGAGATTTTTATAGATGTGGTTTGATGCTTCACTGCATCAGAGTCACACGTATATTAGGCCAGGCACTCTCTCTCTCTCTCTCTCTCTCTCTCTCTCTCACACACACACACACACACGTTGCTGAGGGCTCTGTGTTAGTTTCAGAAAGAGTAGACAGACAATAGCCTGCTCATAAATCTCCAGATGTCTAGTTACAGAAGACACTTAATGCCATTCTCTGTGAAATGTTCCCAGTTTACCTCTGACCCCATTTGTGGTCAAGCAAAGATATGGAGTGTTGAGTTTGATTCTGTATTTCTGTATTCTCTAACCAATCACAGTATTTCTGACAGGGTGATTCCTCATTTCCAGGTGAGTTACTGGCAAATCACTATGAAACACAATGTACTTAAAATATGCTTAACTCTACCTTAATTTAGCCCTGGAAATATGCCAAACACCTTAATTTGAATTAAGTGGCCTTTAATTTGTAAACCTTTCCCTTAATTTGACCTTAAATATGATTTAAGGTGTGAATGTGAAACCCCTTAATCCTAAATATATGGCATTTTCTTCAGGACGCTCAGTTATTTAAGGGCCAAATTTAAAAAATAAGGGAAAAATTCAGTAGTTTTACCTCTTAATCAGCCTTAATCTGTGCACTTTCCCACTTAATTTTCCTTACTTTCCTGGAAATTAAGATAAAAATCAAGGTTATATTAAGGGGTAAAATGAATGGGTTTGGTTTGGTAGTGAATAGGCGAGTAAAGGGTAAAAAGCTGCAGCCAGAATAAGGAGATGTGTTGTGTTGGTTGTGTGACATCACATAAACAGTTTTTTAGCTTATCCTCTATATTGTTGATACTTTTGCTGGTTATTATGCCACACAGTGTAAGTAATCAGCATGACACAATGTAAGACACTGTACTTTATTGTATATTATTCTTGTCTCTGTGAAGTCGTAACATGATTCTACTGGACAGCTATATGTGATTTAATTATAAGAATTACTGCATTTATGCTGTTCTATACTTTTACCAAAACCTATTTCACACTTGCTCCTCTTATCGTGATGTCACTGTTTACTATTCATTCATTTTCACACATGCATATTTCCACCTGAGGGCTCCAGAGGTTTTAATGAATAGTCAACCATCTGCGACGCTTGTCGGAAGTCAGGAGCCGATATGTGACATTGGCCGCTGTAGACAGTATTGAACTCAACACACTGAACTGAACTCTAATGTGGACGCTTTTCTCAGACTGGAATTGGAATAGTATTCTGGAAAAAAAAAAAATATATATATATATATATATAAATTATATATGAGCACAAGTATAGGAACCACCATGAGCCCCAATTTAAAAAGTCTGATATGTCAAACACAAAGGAGGTGTGCATTTCGGGTTGTGAAACAGGGAATGGTGAGAGATTTTATGATTGTCGTTTGTTGAATCTGTGTGAATTGTGCAGTATTTTGCTTTGTCAAATGGTGAGTGCAGCAGTTTTGGTTTATCTAATGGGAAGATGGAAAGGGATTTTCGTTTGTTTAATGGGGTTACATGGTGATGAATTTGAGTTTTTTGGGCGAAGGGGTTCGGGTAGTGGTAAGGAATGTCGATTTGTTGAATGACTTTTATGGACTGGAGTAACAAGTGGTTTAATTTTGTTGGTTTGGTTTCTTGCTGAAACACTACCAGCCAAACACTGGAGCACTGACCAACATAACCCCCTTAGAGTTAAGTACAATGCCGATTACGAGGCAGGCCTACTCTGCCTGACCTCACAGATGCTTATTTAAATGAATGTGCCCAAACATCCACTCCTAGATGTTGAATTCTGCCATACTTCTCCCGCCTTTTAATGCTCATACTAACAGCTATTGCTCCCAAAACAAAGCAGCAAACAGACGACACTTGTGACCACTAATCATGGGATATTGATGGCAGTCTGCTCTGACTGTAGCTCTCCATCCTCCACCTCACTGGCTGTCCTTTGTCTCTTCCACTTTCGCGCTGTCCCTCTCGACCTTGAGGCCACTGCGGCTCATTCAGCCTCTGATGAAAAAAGACGCCCGTCTCTCTGCTCCGGTAATCTAGGTATAATCCTGCCATTACGGCTCATGGCTCATGGTTATGTGTCTAGTGCAGCTCTAGTGCAGTCTATGCTCATCCCTGCACCCCCCCCCCCCACCTGCTCAAGTCATTATTTCATATTTCCCAAAATATATTCTAATAGAAATCCTCTCCTCCCCCAAGGGTGACCCACACTAAAACGCCACATCCTGCTTCATTGTTTTCTAATGCAAACCCCTTTCCACCCATCAATCTCTTTCTCTCTCTCTCTCTTTTTGTTTCATTTCATTTAGATCCCATCAAGTCTGACAGGGATTTCATTTCATCAACACTGGCCACAACTGCAATAATAACTCCAGAGGTGTTTGGATAAATCTGGGAAAAGGGAGCGCAATATGTTTGGATCCCTAAAATGCAACAAAGGCCAAACTGAAGGTCCCTTATCTGTGACAAATAGGAGCAGGAAATGCACATTTGTTTCAATACATTTTTTAAATCAGAAGAATCTTTTTGTTTTGTTGTTTTCCTTCAGTTGTATCATTATTTATACAGGCATGGGCAGACAGTGTATTTATGAAGGTGCCCTCTCTGCTGAACAAAAGCTGAATTGATTTAAATAATAACTTTTTTTCATGTCAGGATTGCATAATTCCTCCAGTTTCATAACACCAATAACAATTATAATATTAATAATATGCTTTCGGAGCACGGGATAAATAAATATATAAATATTCTCTGACTCACCTTTCTTTCCAGAGCTGCTCTAAACTGCAGCCTAATAACTAAAGCACTTCAACATTTCAAATGTTCCAAAAAAAGGTCTAGAGTAGTAAGCAATGTAAAAATATTTAGGTAAAAAATATTTTAGGATGCTCTAAGCAACTCAAGCACTGAATTCAGGTCTACTTAAAGTTTACAGTAACACTGATTGTATTTTTGAGCCAATCAACTGTGTTATTATAGTAAAATAGCTGCTAAATAGTTTCCAACATACCAGTTTTATATCAGTCTATATCATTTACTGGTTACTTCAAAATGTTTAAAAATGAAATTATTTGGTTACATTTACATTCAGGGCACTTAGTAGACCCTCTTATCCAGAGTGATGTACATCAGTGCTTAAGTGCAGGGGTTAATGTTTACAATACTGTGTAAGGTAGCCTTGGTCAATATGGGCAGGAAGCTTAGGTTTGCTGAGTTTATATTGTACTGATTGTACTGATATGGAGATACATTTCAAATAGTGTCAACACCACCTAGCAGAAATTCCATTTGTTATAGCATTGATGGCTTCATTTTGATTCTGGAATATGACAAATATAAAAAAAAAAATTATGAAGTATGGAAAAAGTTTTCAGAAACACACTGGCATCTGCAAGCTGGACTCCATGTGGCACAGACTGGAGGTTGAAGGTCTGACCCGGCACTTTCCCCAAGTCCACGCTCCTGCTTGACCGTTCTAGACCAGCGGCTGAAACGGCACAGATTAGATTACTTACTCTCTCCAACTTCCCTAACCTTGTTACCATGGCGACGCCGCAGCGACGGAGGGAAGGTCTGTGCCCCCAGAGAGGCTGGCGAGGCCGGCTGTCGTCGCCTCAGGAAGGTGAGGTCATTAATTTTCCCCGGTAACAGCAGTGTCGGAGTGTTTTCTGTAGAGGTCTGAGGCCAGACGCCATGGCTACTTTGATGTGAATGACCAAAGTGCGGGCACCTGCGGCCGGCCGGCCTCAAACAAACATTCAGCCTTTATTCCCATGATCCTTATAGATTATCGTAAACTGTTCTAGGGGTCTATTTCCCCCAATGGAACCCACACAATATTATTGCCAAAACATGTCCAACAAATACATTTCTCAGGCTACTTTTGCTCATATTCATTAAAGACTCACATGCAGCGTTGTGCAAAAGCCTTGAGCTCCACTCATTTCTTCCTATTTTGCTTCCAGAGAGCCAAAAAAATTATTCTCTGTCTGTCAAACTGGCTTATCTTCAGCATACTGAGCAGATTAAATGAAAGAAACTGGAACAAATGGTTTAATGTGACAGGCTGCAAAGTGCCTAAAGATACAAGGAGCCTAGATAAAGGAGTTTCAATCACTCAGCATTCAGCACCACCAGTATACTGATCACCGCCTGATCATCTGGAGTCATCTGCACCTGTTTCAAGCCTCACGTTAGATTGATTCTGCTTGAATGATTTCTTCATAGGTCACTGTGTGTCTTACCAAACAAAACATTCCTCTGAAACTGGTCACGTTCAGGGA
Source organism: Ladigesia roloffi (assembly GCA_037577295.1). Taxonomy (NCBI): domain Eukaryota; kingdom Metazoa; phylum Chordata; class Actinopteri; order Characiformes; family Alestidae; genus Ladigesia; species Ladigesia roloffi. The sequence continues at coordinate 3,973,389 of JBBKCR010000002.1, read as the reverse complement.
CTGGACTGAAAATTAGAGTCTTTGAAAGTCCTTCAGGAAGCCTGGAGAAAAATACAAGCAACTCTAGCTCTTTGGAAGGAAAAGATGAAGAAATGAGACTTAACTTTTGCCCAGTACTGTATACAAACATATATAGCTTAATTGTTAGAAGGTCAACAGAGAGCATGGGCAAAAGTTACATTTAATAGATGATTTTTTATTGAACATCAACAACAGTCTTTGAACAAACAGCTCAACTTTCTACAAGGTTAAGATGAATTTAACACCAAGAATAGTGAAAAGCTAAAGTTGTATAGGGCACAATCCTCATGAGGTATCCCAGATAGATAAAATACGAAAATGGCCATCCCAAGTTAACGGCTTTAGTCCCATTCTCTCCTTCTGTGGTTGGCTCCACTACTCTGCATTGATTATAGAAAATCTAACAACATTAAATACATAGTTGGTCCTCTATATGGATTCCTGGCCGTAGAGTAAACAGATTTCTTCGTACAGTAATTAGGATTAATGAAGTGCCTGCAAATCTATAGCAGGCCGTTGCCGAGGATTGCTAAGGTAGTGCGATTAATCACCGCAATTAGGCCACGTCACTGTTTACAGTAATACTACAAATAATATTTGTTTTTGGATTATTTTATGAACAGGCATGTGGAGGGGTGGGGAAACGAGAAAGAAGGGAAAAGAGGAAGTAATAAGGAAAGAAATAGAATGTTGATATCCAAGGGAGAGGCTTTCTTGACCAAGATAATGAGGTGAGTGTACGTCTCCAGGTTCTTCAGGTATGTGTCTTTAAAACTCTGGACTGTAATTAAAATCTGCCAAACGGTGTTTTAAATGAGGAGGGGAGGGGCGTGTGTTGTGCTAAGCCTAATGAAGGAACTCGTTAGTTTGTTCCTGTTGGTTGGCTTGTTTGCCCACACCAATGCAGGTTCTTGATCGAGGATGTCCAAGTGGATGTCCAAGTCATCTACAAAGTGATCGTTAAAATCTTTTGGCATGAGGTTTAAATCACGGTACAAGGGTTACTGCACTTTAAGGCACTGTCTATCAACAGCATAAAGGCCCCTTTCGTTTGGACCACATCCAGTATAGCTGACTTTTTACCAAACAAAGGCTTGATAAAATCAATTTTGACACAATTATCCCCATGTACAAAAGCATTCATTACTTGTTAGCGTCTAAGTCTTCGCTCCAGTGCAACGTGAATGATAATTTCCCCATCGACTATGAGGTAAGGGGGTGTAAATGTTTTTCATTGTCTATTCTTTTAAAAGGTTTGTGGCATTGGCTTTCAAATACACTGTTGTTTCCTCATTCATTAAATATGGTTTACGGCCCTTCTGACACATTGTTGGTCACCACAATAAATATGGCTGCTGTGTGTACACAGAGCGGTATAGATGTTTATAGAGCTCCTGTACGGAGCTGTATATCTGCGGTGAATCGACCTCTCAGGTGCCTTCTCTGCCCCGGCCTGCAGAGAGGCGGACTGTAAACCAGCTCTGGAGGGAAGGCTGCATATAAACAAACGTATGAATAACTAAAACTTTACATTTCAGGTGAGCCTCTTTGCCTGCAGCTATTTGAATGCAAATAATACTACCTTTTTATCACCAAGCAAAAATGTGAATTCTGACCATATCATTTCCTTCTAGAAGTGTCAGGGGAACTAGTTATACACCTTGAATCCTTGACAGTGTGCGGTTGGAGACTCGGGTGACAATATTTAAGCTATAGCTCACTGTTTCCCAACCAATGTTGAGGAATCCCTGCTAACTATTTAGCTAATAGCTGGTCAGTGTTGACCCAGGGGTCACAAAAATGACTAATGATGAATGAGGGGAGGCAAAATGTACAGCAAGTGATCAGCATCACAGAACCCTTCACTTGATCTGCTCTACCTTCCCTGCAGAGCATCCACACCAGATGTTATGAGACCACAGCAATCCAGACTATCAGAGATTCTTCCATTCCAGAAACTCACTGTTACACCTGCTGAATTCAGAGAAATCACTCAACAACTGTCCGCTACCACAATATTCCCAAAACCACTGTACCATAATACTCCACACACCATTATACACCCCATTTTGTAATACTCCTCATGTCATACTACTCTTCATACCATAATACCCCTCACTCCACAACAGAGTCCTGCACGGGTCCACTTTTGGAGACCTGCACCCACCCACACCTGTACAGTCCAAATTAAATCCATGGTTAAAATTCTGCCCATTACCCGCCCAGGCCCCTTGATAAATTTAACACAAATTAAAAGCATGCTATCAAACTACACAGACTGTTTATCCAGGAGGCTTTGTAGTAAGGGGCTGGGAGTGTGGGGTAAGGGGCTGGGAGTGTGGGGTAAGGGGCTGGGAGTGTGGGGTAAGGGGCTGGGAGTGTGGGATAAGGGGATGGGAGTGTGGGGTAAGAGGCTGGTTGGTGTTTCTGGGGAACAATAGTTTGGGGTAGATGTTATTATGTAGAATTAGAGATTATTTAGTGTGAGTGTGTGTGTTAGTTGTGTTAAATAATGAATGTGAGTCCGTCTCCCCCTCCAGAGTCTGGGCGAGTCGAGAGCTGTTATTGGTGTTGTGATGTAGTACCAGAGTGTGCAAGTGGGGGCGCAGTACTCTAAAATAATAACTTCAAAGTTGTTGGCAGGAAATATAAAGACATTTTGCTTAGCAAACAGCGAGTCTTTGCCTTCTCTCTCTCTGCAGTCCCAGGTATGAGCTGCGGTCACAAATCCAGTGGAAGAAAAATCTCTCACTGGTGCGCTCTGAACACACTGTGCTAATGACAATTTGTGCATGATAGTCTAATACTTAGAGGTTTTTCGCTTCTATATGATTATTTTAGGCTGCAATACTGTTTTTGATTGACCTGCTATTCATCTGTATGTAATTAATTACCCACCCGCATTCACTATGTACATATTTATTCCACATTTTAAACATTGAGATACATTTAGTCTGTAGTTTGAATGAATTCTATATATTCATATTGTTTACATTTTGATTGCTCAGGAAAATCTGTGCATGTGACAAATGAACGCCTTTAATCTCAAATCATGTTTTTAAATCACATAATATGACACATCAGACTAGATAAACTAAATAGCTGTTCTTTTAGGTGTGATTTCATGTTGACTTTAGAGAGGAAGGAGTGTGTGCTGTGGTAATAATAATAGAATGGATGTAAGGAAAGTAGGGCATCCAGGCTTAAGGAGAAATGAATATCAAATCAATGTGGATTTGCCTACTAAAGCAGTCTATTTCTGGCCCCTGATGGTTTTCTATATTGCAGCAGTTAAACTGGTGGCTGCACTTTCTAAATTCGCGTGTTACATAATAGACCACAATTAGCCATTTTTTGTTATACGAGTGTGAGCAACAAAGTGGACTGTGAATGTGTGAATTAGGGCTGAAACCACTATTTAATTAAACTTGATTACTTGATTAAAATGTACATTCTCAGTGAATAAGCCTTGATTAGTTGCTTGATTTTAATGCATATTATAACCTTTCACAGGCACATCCCAAATTCACACATTTGCATATATGCTGTCTGTTCTGACCTCTGTAGTTTAGCGCTGCCCCTTTAAACTTCAGTTCTAAACAGCCCACACTGCTGTATAACTGCAGAGATATAGAGGGACCAACCAGAACACAGCTAATCTGCATATACATCACTTTTGAAGGCATGGCCACCAAAACAGCCTCTAAGACAAGATAATGATCAGATCAGGAAAAATACTTTTCATGGTACGTAAACCACACAAATGGGAACAAAATCACAATAATGATAATGATAAGCTTTTTATTTGGGCCTTTTAAAGGCTTCCTTGTTCATATTTTTAAGTAAAGCTAAAAAAATTTTGCAAAATAACTGGTACTACTATAATTGATAGAGACAGGCCCCTGTACCAGTTTGTGTATAAGTGCCTGATGCCCTCCGGTCCCCGAGTGTCTTCGGCTGTAAGAGCTCTAAAGGCCTCTGTGGCTGTGAAGCGTCCCTTATGATTTATTTCCCACCATTAAAATACATTTGATTTTTATCACACCACAATGCTGCTGTACTTTACCCAATTCTCTCTCTCTCTCTCTCTCTCTCTCTCTCTCTCTCTCTCTCTCTTTCTCCGTCTCTCTCTCTCTCTCTCTCTTTCCGTCTATTCTCCTCTCCATGCTAGCTTGTCCATTTCTCTTATCATTCCATATCTCTCTCAAACCTCCTCCTCCTCTGAAGCAAATACGTTTTTTCTTTATCGCCATCTCTCACTCATTCTTCCGCATCTTCTGTCCCTCATCCTCTGCTTTTCTTAATTTTCTCCCTCTTTCATTCTCCGGCTCTTTTTCTCACTTGCGGTGTCTGTTTATTATTCCTCTGTCTCTTGTTGACCTCTATTTCTCTTTCTCTCTCTTTTTCTCTTTAGTTTTTTCCTCTCTTGCCCATTCTCATTCCTTCTTTACCCCTTCCTCATTTTTGCTCACTTTCTCTCTCTCTTTCTTTCTCTCTCTCTCACTTTCTCTCTCTCTCTCCACCCATTTTATTGATGCTCAACATGCCTCCTGTACATTTTGTCCGCAATTTTTCTTCCCGCCACAGCTTCATCATCCTCCCTTCATCTACCAGCTCCATCTCGACCTCCACTGTGAGTAAGCGTCAATTTTTCAGCCTAAAGCCTCACTTAACATTCATTGACTGCTGCATTTCTTCAGGGCAGTAAACTACAAGAGCATCATATATGGTGCGATCATAGCAATAAAGAGCAGCGTATCTAACATGTAATTCTCCTTTAACAGAGATGCTTACAGATACACACAGAGCCATGCTTTGTTTCTTCATTTTGCTTCCAAACATACTGACTTGCAATTATACACGCATGCAATGGCTGTAAATCTCCAGGTTTGATCCTGCACTGCTGGCTGTTTATTATTGGTTCAGTGACAAAACCAAAAAATAGAAAGGGAGGATGAAAAATTATTTTTTTGCATTGCACATGAAAATGCATCTTACTCATGGAATATTATGTCACTGTCCTGCTATGATGTATTAAAACTTTAACCCTTGCTGTTCATTGTCATGAATGCTGCTCAGTTAACTGTAGTAGTTAACTACAGTAGTGTGTAAAAATCTTGAGCCACTTCTCTTTTCTTAATATTTTGCTTCCAAATATCCAGACTTTCTTGTATTTTAATGTGCTCTTGAGGAACGGTTCTCTAAGCTTCCTGAAGGACTTCAAAGACTCTCATTTTCAATCCAGTCCCTGAACCAGACCAGTTTCTGAACAATGTTTTTGTTTGTTAGGCCACACCGTGACCTATGTATGAATCATTCAAGCAGAAGAAAGCATATCTAACTTGAGGCCTGATTTAGTGAAGAAAGAGGTGCTGATTATTCCAGATAATCACACACTGTGACACATGTTGGGTAATTCCATTTGATTTAGAAAAAATGGACAAAAATTTTTACCCCAGTCTCCCCTGTTCTGTGATGTTTACATCAAACTCTTTTTTTTCACGGGCCTGCAGTTAGTCATAGATCATTGTTTCCCAATGGCTCATTTTCAGCCTATTCCCAAATAATATCTGGTTAATGTTGGTCCTGATGTCATAAAAATTACTATTGATGAATGAGGGGAGGCAAAATGTGCATGATGACAGATGTGCCCACTCTGAAGAACCATGGTTTTAAATCACGTTATATTAATCATCAAACGAATATGACCTCCCAGCAAGGTATGTTTTCATTTCATGTTGATTTTAAAGAGGATGGGGAGTGTACTGAGGTAATAATAACAGAGTGGATGCAAGAAAAGTGGGCCATCCAGGCTTAGGGAAAAAATGAATATCAAATAAATCTGGATTTGCCTAGTGAAGCAGTCTATTTCTAGTCTGTGATGAAAAAGCTGTTCGAACTCAGCTAATGGTGCCACTGGTCTGCACCACTAGTGAAGAGCTAGATCTCTCTCCTCTGCAGCCTGGGAGTAAAAGGTGTACTGAAGTAACTGTTCAAGGTTTGAGTGAACGGTGTGAACTGTGAGTTAAAATGATTTTGATCAGTCCACCCAGGCTTAGTCCAGACTCATTATTCGGATCAATGCCGGCACTATTGCGAGGTTACTAGCGTTTGTTTACTGCTTTCCTCATCTCAAACAAACTTTTTGTTTCTCGTTTTTCTTCATATCAAAGCGTTTCATGATCTAGAAAACGAAGCAGGTGGCAGGAGCCTCGCGGTGACGGATAACGACAGAAACAGTGGATGAAAAGCGACCACAGAGCAGGAGAAAGCAGAAAACAGAGGAAAAAAAAGGATGTTAATATTGCCTCGCAGCTGAAGCTCCAGGAGAGGGAGAGAGATAGAGAGAGTGAGATCTGAGAAAGAGAGAGAGAACGGTGAGAGAGAAAGAGAAAAAGAGAGAGGAAAAGAGAGAGAGAAAGAAAGAACAGAGGAAGAGACGGAAAGCGAATAAGAGACTGACACGTTTCAGATGAGCTTCATATCCATGTGGAGCAATGCAGGCTGAGCTGTCACTCACTCGTCACTATGTGTGTACTGTGTGTGTGCGTGTGTGTGTGCGCGTGTGTGATAATCCTTTTCTCTCAACAATAGACGAGTTTGAGTGTGATTGAATTTCATTTGTGATGGGTGCGTTTCCACAGGAGAGGAGATGACTGGGGATGAACTGCGATTGTGTGTATGTGTGTGTGTATGTGTGTGTGTATATGAAAGAAAGACAAAAAGATGGCAAAATAATCTGGATGTGTGTGTGTGTATGCAAGACTTTGCTGTGTGTAATGAACAATGCTATGAATAAAGAGGCGTGTGCGGCTGTCAGAGTGTGTGAGCATGCATGTAAGAGATAAAGAGAAATAAGAGGAAGAAACGAGTGTTTATCTGAGCAGGTTGGTGACAGAATCACTAAACAGAACTACGGCTAAAAACTGAGCGTACGTGCCTGACGAATATCTCATTCCAAAAGCAGCATCATTAATATTTCACTGTGTGTGTGTGTGTGTGTGTGTGTGTGTGTGTGTGTGTGTGTGTGTGTGTGTGTGTGTGTGTGTGTCTCTCCCCCC
>JBBKCR010000002.1:3938986-3966207 GCA_037577295.1 Ladigesia roloffi | reverse complement strand
CCCCCCCCCCCCCCCCCCCCCCCCCCCCCCCCCCCCCCCCCCCCCCCCCCCCCCCCCCCCCCCCCCCCCAACAAAATACTAGAGATTAGGGAGTTGCCTTCACCCAGCTTTCAAACCCCTCTTCCCTCTTTGCATCTCTACAGCTCCGAGTTTTCAATCAAACCTTCCCTTTTAGCCAGACATGATGCAACAGTGCGAAAGTTTCCCTGCAGGACCCCGGTTTGTCTTGAGAGGCGCCTGTTTTGCCAAGCTCCTGCGATTCGGTCTTTTTATGCTCGGCTCCCTGAGGGAAGGGAGGGTATTAAAACCTCCATCCTTTAGGAAGTGCAGCCGGTGATGAGGAAAACGATGGGTACTTTTCCCCCGCAGCTCAACAGAGTTGCTGTGCAGCCTAGAAAATCTATGGGAGAAACAAAAAAGGACTGACAAGCTGTGAACTGTTTTCTGGGCATAAATGCCTAGAACATGAATGAAACTACTGTACAGGTGATTCAGGGTGCCTTTAGATAGGCATGGAGGTGAAAGAGTATGTGGGATTGCTAACAGGTCAGAACCACAGAAAGCCATGTAGGATTAGGATTATGTAATACATTAGATTAAAAAAAAACAAGCTAAAAATAAACTACTTTGTCTTGATCATAAGACTGAATGGCAGATTATATCAGCTGACATTCAAAATCAGTGGTTGAATTATTATTAACAAAAAATATTGCCAATAAAGCAACATTAATAACTGCGACCGTCCAGCAAGAAGGCAAAATATTAAAGTTGTGCACATTGATGACATGTAATGAAGTCCACAGCTTAAGTATGTGACAGCAGAACTGAATTTAAACACTTATCTGATCACTAGAAACCATGTAAATGACTAAACGTAGCTAAACATAATGATATAATAAATAAAGCTAAAGAAAAATAATGATAAAATAGATAGATTTAATCTCTATGTTGGCGGTACAGTCAGTCTCTGATATATCCCAAAGCAGACCAGACATATCGAGGTAGAGTGAGAAGATGATGTCATAATTAAGGGCCATAAGGCAACTATGTTCAAAAACAACAGAAATGTGTCACCAATATATATTTGGCACATACACAAGCCAAGTAACTGCCACACCTAAAGATGAGGAATACCACTCCTCATAATAAAGGCATTGTTACAAAACCCTAATAATATAACCACTGACATGAGTAAGCTTTGTGCAGACTGTGGGTCAATATGCATAAATTGTTGTCAGTGTGATGTGTGTGAGTGTAAATACCTTCATCATTTAAGTGCACAAAACGTAAAACACATCTCGGACACTGGAATGGGTGTAATTCCACCCATGCCCTGCAGGGGCTGCTGTGACTCTTGCCTGCAAGAGAGAAGTCATTCCCTCACTCTCACACACACATTCCTCATTTGGTTCCCCATGCATTAGGACTTGTTATGCTGGTTTAGTGAGGGAGTACACTGCCCAGCAAAGAGGTCAGTGTTTGAAACACATCACTGACTGTGTACTGACTGGAGTTTCATAACACTGACACTTGCAGAAGACATTATTTCCACTAAGTCTGTCATATGTTCATATGTATTCTCGATAAAGGGAAGTGTAGAGAAAATAGGGGGTAGATGATGTAAGAGGCGTGCTGGTGTGCTGTGGTGCAAGAACTACCTCTTGAAACATGTGACTACCCATCCCTTTTCAGTCCATCCATCATTTAATTCAATCCTGCCTCCTGCTTAAGCACTAATCAGTCCATCCATTAGGACACCAACTCATCCGCCCAGTGCCAAAAAAATAGTCCTTCGTCCAGAGACGAGTCAATCCATCCTTACCGAGTGTGGCGAGTCCGACTAAGCTTGCACAACGAGATGTGCCTTGGAAGGCAGTGGGAACAGACTGTACTGAGACAAGCAATTAGAGTCAGACACAGGGGATAGTGCAAAGCAGCCAGAGATCAGTGCAGTGATAAAACAGACTCAGAGCTGTGTAAGACTGTGTTAGCCCCTGTAGGACATCAGGAACAGCAATTGGTTGCACAGCCATCAGGTCAGCCTGAGGTCTAAGAGCTCTGGAGACAGTTTCCAAAGAAGACCTTTATTCTCCAACAGCTGTGCGAGGGCTGAATGAGCAAGGTGAGAGGGACGGTGTGCACGAGTGTGTGCCTGTGTGTCTAAGCCTCACTGTAGTGTGAAAAATGTTGGTACCATATGTGGTACCTCCAAATGATTAATTTAGCGTGTGTACACATTTATATATAGTGAATAGGCTCCCCATGTGCGGGAGGTCCTCACAAGCAAGTCAGAGAGCGAGTGTGAAATCTAAGCATGTTATATTCAAAACGACAAGATGTCTCGAGGGCTTACGCCAGGCTTCCATATGGTCCCCCAGCCTGCAACCCACTAATGTAGCAAAGGGAGTAAGAAAAGCATCCTCGCACACTTGACTCCTCCCTGGACATTCAACAGCTTGATAGGAAATGGGAATACCGAGTTAATTATGCATTGCGCAACATGATCCAATCCATTTGCATCATTAGACATTATGTACCCCTTCTTTCACCCAAAATGCCTTTGTGCGAACTGACCCTCGGGCACATTAAGATGGCTGAGACAGCACAAGCTGAGAAACATGAGAGCGCGCGGTGATGGGGAAAGTGCACTGTGAGTGAGAGGCCATGATTGCAAACAGCCAGGGGAGAGGCATGGAGCGCAGACGTGGACACGCACGCACATACTCACTCAATTTACCTGACATGTGCAGAGACACAGTCGCAGACAAGCAGTCTGCATCGGACCCCCCCACCTTCCACCCTCCGCGTAAGTTTGCAGTTGTGCTATCTGGTGCATATCAGTTAACAGCATCTGATCCTTATCAGAAGAACAAATCTGTCAAAGAGACCGAGCCCCAAGGAGAGGAAGGGCATGCCAGGACATGGGCTCTTTGGAATCCACAATGTTGCCATTCGGAACCCGTAGCGCTCCATTTGAGGGTTTCACAATCCTCCCATCAAGCGGTCTTTTGTTGGAAACTGAAGGTCAGCTCTATACAGCTTCACTTCTGCCATGTGGACAGAGTGGACAAAGGTGACTGAATGCGCCCACCGCCAGGGAGTACCACCTGGGGCTTATGACAAAAGACAGAAGCTTTGTCTGTGATTCCATAAATGAGGGCTTCACTTTCCTGTCAGGCAAGCCTCCGGTGTGATGGATGTGTGGTACACTGTTCTTGACATGTTTAAAGCCCCTTGGGACTGGCGATGGAAAAATCAAGTCTTTTGTCAGATAATTAGTTCAGTAGTCAGGGGACAGATTCACCTCAGAACAGGGGGCAAGGGCAGCGATGGGAAGGTCTAATGCAATGGCACAAGGGTAACACGTTCTTCAGTGCATGCCTTGCTGTCCTTTTATTTCAAAGCGCTCATTGCTTAATCTGCTGTGCCTTAGAACCTGCCCCGTGGGTTAGACACGAGGCAGTTCTGACCAGTCCTAAAAAAAGAGATTAAGGTACCCTTCCAGAGTGATAAATTCAACTTCAGTCTTATCGGGGAGAGCAAGAGAGCAACTCTGTCTCAGTACATTTGAATTCAGCCCCAGCCTTCTCAAAGATGCACATTATCTATGACAGCTCTGAGGGAGGGAGGGAGAAAGAGGGCCACAGAGAGAAAAAAGAAACAGATCAGCCACGATATCCCTGAGAGAGGGACAGAAAAAAATCTGCTGCGTGTCTCTCCAGATGATGTATTCTTTCCGCCCATCAGACAGAGACGTGCCTGCCGTTGTCTGACTGAGTGACATTCCCCATCGCCAGGATGCCCTCACCAGAGTAGTGTGGGCTGCCTGCCTCTGACAGTGCAGCGGAGAGAGAGGGGTGGCTGATGTGTATGGTGAGGGGGGTTGGGGTGTTGGCTTCTGCCTCCCTCTTTAACCGCTTGGCAGTCTGCTCTTGATTAGAGCAAGCCTCTCCTCCGCGAGGAGCTCCCGGGCCCTGTCAGGAGAGACGTCTCTTCAGTAATGGTGTCTGACAGGCTGAGGAGAGCTGCACAAGGGCTGACACAGATGCTACTATCTGGGGGAGAGACTCTCGCTGGATTATTCACTCCATCTACCCCCCCTTCTCGCCAATGCATTCTCTAGGCATCTAGCTTTCCCAAGGCCATGATCTACCAGTCACACTGCAGGTTTTGGGTACGGTTCGAGACAGCATTACCCTCTAACACACCACTTCTTATGCAGCAAGGAGGAATAAAATCAACAGGTGGCAATGTCATGCCTAGGTTCTCATTCAAGAGACCCACACTCAGAAACCAATCCTCTCTCCCCTCTGCTAGAACTGCCTCCCTCATTTTAATTGCTGCATTTGTAATGCATCGGTGGGAGTTAACCTTTCATGGACTATGTAGTGATATCCTACGGGACCTCTTGGAGGAACTAAGGCGCTTCATCTTCAACTAAAGCTATTAGCAAGGGCATTGAGGGGTGAAAGACACCCGCGGAAAAGTGTGGAGTCCGGGCAAAAATGGTAGTAACTAAAAATGAGCTGAGGAAGGAAATGAGTTGCAGAAGAATCAGGCAGAAGGAAAAAAGATGATCATTTTTGTTGTACATCGCCATGACATTGTTTCTAAATAAGCGGCATGAATGTAAATCTATTAAAGGGATACTAGCAATCCCTTTAAGTTTATTCCTGTATTTTGCAGACATTGACTACAGAGTTAGATCCTAATGCTACCATTTATAGAACACTCTGAGCTTGTTCCTGTGCCATTACCATGAATACTTGAGGATCCAAGCCAAACTACAGAGTGTCCCCAGGTGTCCTAAGCCTTCTTTCATCCAAAGTGGTGCCAAGAAATAAAGCCTTGGCATTAAATGGTCTGCCGTTCAGTGGAAGCCCATATTGCTGCTGAATAACGGGACCATAAATGCATGCAAATATATGTAATGAGGGCTGCATGAGCATGCCTGTGATGACGGGCCAGTATGAGGTCTAAAGGGATTGCCTTCCCCATATGTTTCAGTGCAAAAACTGCCATTGGATGGTGGCTTGGGGTGGAACAGTTCGCACTTTTCACAGCTCATCTTAGATTTTTTTAATTAAACATTAGTTTAATGCAGGATGTGTAAATCTTTTCAAAAATGATAATGATCAATATTTACCTCTACAGAAGTACTGTAACATCTAATATAATGGCTGCATTGGCGGCTAATTAAAAATGTTGATATGGGTATCTGTTCTGTCTGTTCATGTCATGAAAATGTTTGTAATCATCATGTTAACTGGACATCATGTTAAAAAGCCAGAGTGCCATGTGAATTAGGTATTTTTAGAAATTGTTGCTACAATTATCATGACACAAAATATTACTTCAGTTTGAGAGCTGAGAGTTATAACAGGCTAACTAGATACATCAGCCAGAGGAGTGGAATAAAGCTGGAGCTAATGACAATGGAATTCTTCTCAGTTGATATTGTTACAAACCTCTTTGTTGCTTGAGATGTGTGCCATAATTGCAGTTTGTTATTTTCACATTTACTATCTGGAAAATATACTTATCCAGAATAATGATATAGGGTGAATGCTGAATTAGGTGTCTTGTCCAGGGAAATCTTCAGATTTCATCAAATGACTTAAGCACATTTAACTATACTGCAGTCATGTGGCTAGAATCTCTCATATGAAAAAGTGAACAATACATATATTATATATTACATAATGTTCACATTATATATTATACAAGAGAACACTATCCCTCCACTTTAAAACTGAGCAGTGAACCACATCTGTTGAAAATGCCACCTATCGCATGTCAGCAGGTGGGGTGGAAGGGGGAGTACTGTATCAAGCCTGGAAAAAGAGTGAGTGCCAGCCAGGCAAAGAGACAGAACAAGGTAGAGGGAGCGAGAGCAAGCGCAAAAATTGATCAGTCGTGCCAGACAGAGCACTGAGACCACACATCACATAGAGGAGGGACTGATATACAGCAAGAGCGAGATCAAAGCACAACGAGGCATTACGAAAGCCAAACAATGCACTGCAGATGGAGCGATGTCCATACGATACAGTGAATCGAGTGCAAAATGAAAGTGAGGCAGATGAATGATTGAGCACGTCAAAGCCTGAGATGAGAGGAGTCACAACAAAGTGAGTCATCAACAATGGCAAACGGGGGGCACGGCTGTACATGCGGTAACCCAGCAGGCTGTAACTAGGCATGACAAAACGCCTCGTGAAAAGACACGGAAAACAAGCCAACTCGATTAATGGCAAAATCCCGCAAGCCAGGACCACTGGGCCAATAAAATAAAGAACAGAGAGGTATCTGGGCTGTTTCAAATTAATGAACGTTTGTTAACAACTTCCAGGGCTGAGCTGTTCCTCCACTGTCAGAAATTTGAGATTGGACAGGTTTATAAATTATGACACTACTTGGTCTACATAACCTGAAATCTACTGTAAACTCAACTGCCCCGTCATCTGTTTCCATTTAAGCTTTAAATACTCAACACCCAGACCGAGATCATTTTTATGAAGCTCATTTAAAAATGGAACTCTGTACATGAGTGAGTGTGCACTCTTTCATGTGTTCTTCTTATGAGACCAACATTGCAAGCCTTCTGCAGGAAGAACGTACACTAAACATACATCACCTCAGCTTTAAAAACACAACTGAGGGAATCTGCTTCATTAATAGTGATTGAAACTGTGTTCTGTCGTGCTATTATCAGTTTGTTACTTCTGCCTCCAGGTTGCGAAGCTCTCTTCCTCAACCATGCCACTGCTAGTTTCTAATTGAATCACACAAATTGAGAGCTATTAATACTATACACTTCCCAACAGTCGAAGACAAACTGAAATAACACACAATATTGATTTGGTATGCTAACCATCTTTCTTGTGGGACATTTTAAGTGCTAAATTTCACTTCTATTATTATTGTACTTAATTTTTTTTCTGGAAATGGGCACCATTAATAGATATGTAGTAGAGCAATGCAAGATTGTGTACCTAAACAATAAAGTGACCACTTCACTCAGTAACAATGCCAGTCAGACACTTTTGTACTTAAAACAAAATGAATATTTAAAATGACCAGTTTTTCTGACCGAATCAAGAACATCTGAAGGTAGGCATCCATAAATTGATAAAATTATCTCTAGTGTCAACATGAATTTGACTTATAATGCTGTGTAAACTCTTTCACCACTCCTCAGAGCTCTTCATATACACAATGCCCTCAATTAATTTTTCAAGCCTGACAAAGTCATCTAACTTAAGGCCTGAACCAGAGAGGAAACTGGTGCAGATGATTCCAGAAAAAAGCATCCCAGTCTTATCTTTGGAATATTCATATCAAAACAAGGCAATTTATAGCGAAATATAAAGATACAAGGGGACATTTGCACAGGACTGGAGGCAAGGAAAGTCCTTAAGTCCTCATTAGAACACATTCGAAAAGGAAGGCCTTTAGAGAGACACAAAGAACCATAAAAGAGCGAATCCCAAGCAAGCGCGGGGCCTGAAAGGCCTGGTGTGAGGTGAATAAACATCGCTGAATGGACACAGAGAGATGAATGACCTCTATTCATCCCCAGAGATCAAACCCACTTCCCTTCTTTCCAGATTTTACCAATCTCTCCCAGCACCCCCCATCAGCACAGCCCAGCCCACCCCGCCCCTGCCGGGCTCCGGTTCTGACACAACTCTTAAGAGGATCCTCCTTTGATGAATTACTCCACTTAATGGAATAAAGACATGATTAGGTTTAAGCTTTCTGACGTCAGGCTCTTCCAGCTGCACACATGCACTCGGCGGCCCATGCTAATCGGGGAGGACCGGCGGCCTCGCCGGAGGTAAGGGGCTCTAAAATGAAAACAATGTGACCCAGTGTGCCCGGAAACTCTGTCCTGAAATGCCGTCCTGTTGTCAGAGACTTATTTGGTCTGGCCAAAACGAAAAATAAAAACCCGAAGAGGAAAGGGGAGGGTGGAACTGAACTAGCGCCGCTATTTATCTCACCAAAAAGACTAATGGTGCCTCACGAGCTGGGATAAAAATAACCGACTCATCGAGTGTCTGTCTGCTCAGTGCTTTGAAAGTGCTGTAATCCATTTTCATTTAGGCTAAACTCAAATAGATTATTAAGGACGTCTCCCTCTCTCATTCTCTCTCTCTCTCTCTCTCTCTCCTGCACGCACACACACACACACACACACAAACACTCCCTCCTCCTACATTCCACAGCCGACTGTAAGCCAAGGCTAAATTGGACAGGAGTGGTGGTTCGCTTCCTTCGACAAGACAACAAGAAGTCAGCATAGCCGTTGCCAAAAGTAAATTTATCACATTAACACATCATGACACAATTACCACGACATCAGACAGTCTGCAGATAATTCAATTTTCCAATATGTCGAGGGGAAAATAGAGGTTTCAAAATAACTGCATGTTTAAATTTTAAAGGGGATGGGAGGCTTCATTTATATCGCTGTACAAGTCGAAGCAGTGGAATTAAGCTGCAGCCCCATAAAAACGGCATTCATCTTTTATATATGATCAGCAGTGAGTCATCAATATACTATTGACTGGACCAAATAATACCGGGTTTGCAGAGCAGGATCAAGCTGTGCGCAGAGGAAAGGAGAAAATGAATCTAGTGAGGGTTACGCAGGCACAGGCAACACCAAGTGCACTGACACGGAGTTCTATCTGTCAGACCCACAGGCTGCCTTTCGTCTCTCTTCATTGTTTACTGCTTTGAGTGAGGCCTTCAAGAACTCAGTCCACCCTTTGGAGAAACAAACACCAGCCTACGAGAGGGTAAAAACGGACTGTTTCATAACGCTCTAAACACGCTGGGTCAGATGACGGTGGCGGGGTGAAAAATGCTTCGTTTGAAAGCTCACATATGGCTCAGAGCTTGGAAAACTCATTGGGACATTTCTCAGGCTCGGGTTGAGTTCCCATCATTTCCTGTCTTTAACAAATCTTGGCCTGCATTCATCCCTGCTTTGGTTAATCTTTTCTACTTTATTCTACCATTTTATTACATTAAACAGACTACAGTCTGGAACATTAGATGCTCCAATAGGCCCAGCAAGAAAACTAAACTCTACAAGGCCGCTTGGTCCAAATTACGGCTCTTCAGTGTAAACAATCGATTTTACAAATAAATGCACACATACCAAAATATATACATATCTTATTCCCTACAGGCCGTGTACGGGCCAGGTCTCCTTCAGAAATGTAAACACTTAGATCCCACACTGACTCTCATGAAGCATTTTTGTGATAACAGCTTAATGACAAAAGGCAAGAAGGTGTACGGAGGGGCAAGGAGAAAAAACGCAGGACAGTATGGAAACTTAGCAGTGTCACGTTCAAACCGTTTGACACAGTTATGTACGTCTACTCTGGTATGCATCTTAGTTATTTCCAGACTTACTGAGGACTTGTGATTGTGTGTAAATTTTACTATTTTCTCTCCCTTCTTATATTTAGCTCCCGAGAGAAGAGCCTTTCTCGGTTCTCAGTCTGATTCAAATTTAAGATTCTAAAATGCTCTTTCTTTTCTCTCTCTGTCTGATATTTTCCCTCAGATCATTGAATCTTCAGATAAGAAGATCCGAACAAAGCCTAAATGAGTCTGTATAATGTCTGAAATTGGTCTCAGTGATCAAGTCTTCAGAGGCCCATAAGAAAGTAAAAGAGGAGAAAACTGAAAACGCTGATGAGAACAGCCAAAAAACTTCAGTAGCAAGTTGATTTCTTCTAAAGGGGAGGGGGTTTAGGCAAAACAAGTCAAATCAAATAAGATTTTAGTCTATTTTTTCGTATGAGTGGAAAGAAAAGACTGTTGTGAGCAGCAGAAGCTTCCTCTGTGGATGAATCTGTCTCTGGTAGGTGGTGCTCAGGTTCAGGGTAGGTTAAGAGTGCAGAGCTCCAGTCAGGGTTGGTTCAGATCAGGGCGGTCTTGGATTCTGGCTTCTTTGCACGGCTAGTCAAAACAAAAATGGCAGCGAGAAAATTGCAAGCTCACCTTGAAGTCGCAGATGCAGGTTATAATGTCCCCTATTCTGAGACACTCGCCATCAAACTTGCAAGTGTTGGTGTCACACAGGAAGAGATCTGTGTCCCGGTCATCATCACCTGCAAAAACACACACAGAGGAGAACAGGGTCAATTTGCATACGACCACTTCAGGATCCGGCAATGGAGAATCATGAATAAGTAATGTCTATTTAAGTACTGTCTACACATTCATAATAATGTGTAATAGAAAATGCTGCGGGAGTGAGTCAGCAGACGTGAAGGCACTGCCATAAAGCGATGACCTTGCAAAACTTGGGGCAAGAGCTTTTCAAGCTACAAGATCTCACTTTGTTCGCCGCGACTACTCTGAGATAAACATCTCAATTGGCCTCAATTATCTTACACAATTGAACTGAACAAGGTCAAAGAATAAGTTTTGGTTAAATGCTTTAATAAATACTTTAATTCAAATGCTGTATTGGTACAGAAAGGCGACCTTTTAAATTGTTTTGTTTTTTACCATTTGATTTATTTTCCTTTTTTGTGATCTGCAACACAGTGGGTATTGGATGGGGGAGGGGGATGGATATTCGCCCAGGGCTCTTGTGGCTCTCAGAAGAGGTATTTGTATCAATAAATCAGAGTAATGTGATTGAAACTGTGAATCAGACTTGGTTCTTAACAGGCTTTGTGGAGATGTGGACTGGGTTGATGGAACGAATCTGGGTTCCGGGTGAGAGCCACTTTATTGTTAGTTCAGCTTTCTGTACTTTGCATACCATCAGCTAATAAGACTGGGCAAACAATTTATTGGTTTGAATCCTGCATCAATATGCATCAATAATCAAATCATTTGTTAAACTGTACTGGCTTTAATCAAAAAGAGTCAGAATGCACATTCTTTTACAAGAAGGATGTAACTATTCATTCCACACTCATATTAATCTATTATATTATATTAAATTATATTATATTTTATATTATTATATACTAAAACATCATCACAAATGTGTCTCTTCTAATGGCCTCCTTTTTTAATTTTGAATTTTAACTAAAAATTATGCTTAATCCTTACTGACAACACAGATTTGTACATTTAAAATTCGTAAACTTGTCTTCAGAATGAATAATGTTGGGGACTGAAGATAAAAAAGACAAACCAGTATGATACTAAATACTAAATGAATACCTGTGTAAGTTTGGATACTCAGATGTTTCAGATCAGCCTGATTTATCAGTTGAGGGAGCTGGAAATGGGAGCATTATGCAAAGGTATATATGAGGTAATTGTCATGTGCCAAAAAAATAAACCAATCTGTGCAGCACAAAATTAACACATTAAAGCAGCGAAAATCGTATCAACCCCGACGCCTTTTACCTCCCTGCTACTTTTTAACAAAACCACAACAAGTCTTGACGAGGGTTCTGTCTGAACACATTGTTTAGCTCTGCACATGTGCTGAGCGTGGTGGGCAAGATTCGAGATCTTGCTGAGATGTTTGACGGGATCATCAAAAATTGGAGGCCATGCAGCCTTCTGAACCCAGCGTGGGCTCCGGACCACCGCTGAGGAGTCGGCTCTCGTTACGGGCCACCGCCGAGTCCGAACGGAAGACGTCCCGGTGTGAAAAAGTTGCAGTCGGCTGGCGTTTGCTTAACAAACGCAGGCTGTTAAATAACCTGCTCAAACACCCCTGCAGCAATAAGCCGAGCAGCCTGGAATGCTGCCTGACAACTTCCCTGATTTCATGAGAAAAGCAATATTTGTATTATCTGCATCTTTTTTATGCGCGACATGCTTATTGCGCCAAGCATAATCTCTTGTGATGCGTGGCGCATTTCTCTCATATATTCACATTCGGAGTCCTATACATCATCATAACGAGTTTATACTGCAACAAAGAATTGTTTTTCCTCCCTGGGATATTGGCAGTCAAAGCGCATTAGCTTATGCCAAAGTATTTTATATGTCTATGTGTGTGTATATATATATAAATATATATATATTCTCTCCTCGCAGGCTAGAGTGAACCGGAACATGGCTCAGCACAACTGCTTCTCCCGAGGAGCTGATGCTACTTAAGGTTCCTGCTAAAGGACCTGTCCTGGAGCGGCGAGGCGCCTTACGTAACCAGCATGCCTCATTTACATGCCAATTAAAGCAATTATCCACGGACCTCGGAAGCCGCTCAGAGCAACAGAGAAAAAAAATGACTGTGTATATGCCTTCAAGAATCTTCCAAGCAAAGAACAGGGCAAACAGAGGACGTTGGACACAGGGTTCTGAGCCAGAAATTTGGTTTATTCAGTTTATTCTTCCCTCTTGCCTAATATACTTAAGGTTATAGCAAACAATTATGTAAGATTTTTTTGATTATTCAATCGAAAAAATTTTTTTGAGACCAATTACATTCCAATTTCTAGAAGTCTTGACCCTAACAGTCACACGATGTTTAGACCTGAAGATCCATCAAAGTCATAGGTCATTCGTTCTATGGCACTTCCTATGCAAATAAACTTCGCTAAAATCTTTCAACAAGACAGCATATAAACACATTCCCGGACCCTCACCAATAAGTCTTTTAGCCATTTGAACCCCAGAACAGAAGTCGTTACTGGAGGCATTTGGAAACTCCTATATCCACACAACATATCGTATTTGAATTGATCACTGTGTGCAATACTGATGTTACAAAATGCTGCAATATGCAAATAAGGCTCTAACCAATAGCAGTGTTTCTGACAGCATGACCAATCACAGGTCTTCATGTACTCCAACAGAATTTTTGGCCATTAATCTCTGACTGGTTGTGTTGTTCATTTTCATACCAAAAAAGTTCATACTTCTAAAGTCCCCACTATACACCTCTGTTTATCCTTTAAGTAGACTTAAGTAGACCTTTATCTAGGCTCCCTTTATTTTTGGACACCTTACAGCGTGTCATAGTAAAACATGTTTATTTCTTTCATTAAATCCACTTGGTTTGTTGGTACAAATGTATTGTACATGTATGTATATAATAGTGGTGTGTGATGGAAGAGTGTAAAGGATGTTCTGGCCAAAGAAAGTAAAACCAATTGGCCTCTTAGTATCTCCAGGGATCAAAATTGTCCAATGTTTAGACAATTACAAAACTGTCCAATATTTAGAGAGTTCCACCACTCAGGAGAACCTCCATTAGCAAATTACACCACTATAAAATATTTTATAGTCATTTAAACTTAGCTCAAATATTGAATGAATATCAAACCCAGGGTCATGAATCAAATCGTGGAACGTGTGCAATGTTAGACCCTTGTGTTTTACATTATACATAACACTTCAGCACATTTCCATGTAATTAATGTAAAAATTGACCCTAGCATTTTTTTTTCAGCTATTTCGAGTGAAAATCAGTACCTCTGGCTTGCAAAGGCCCAGCAGTGGCTTTACTAAAAATATGACTCAGCATCCTATTACAGTGCACAACAGCTCTCCGTATTAAACCATATCAACACAAAGGGGATTTCATTTCTCTACACGCAGGAAGCTGCTCAGTTTTGTCCATTGCTGGTACAGCAGTAAAAGACCCAGCACTCAAAGCACAACTCATTACGCAGGAATCACAGCAGAACTGGCCAATCCGAGGTATAATGATTACAGGCCTGGACTGGGGAGAGTGTGTAGTGGTGCGAGGTTGGGTGGGGCATTGCACCCATGGATAGTATTATAAACACAGCACTGTGCTAAAGAATATACAAATGGTTTAAAGCCATTACTGTGTGAAGATGCATCATTCTGCTTGCAAAGATAACATTAAAATAAATGCAAACAAACAAAAATTGATAAATAGTAACAAAATTTGTTTTGTAGCTGGTAAGGAGAACTTCCAGATTTCTCCTCAGCTGTCGTTTGTATTTGTGAAATTCCCTCAGCAGCTGGTTTAATTTAATGAAGGACTGATTGAGTCCGACCAGGTTTCTGACCACAAGTAATATGTGACTTCCACAAAGAACACATTGATATACTGAACATATATTTAGTAAATGTAATGTAATAATCTATTTATTACACAATATTTTTACACACGATTTTTGTAATGTTCTCTCCCTGGTCTGTTTTTTTTTTTACATTCTCTATGTTGAATTGTGTGTTCCATGTGAGTCGGTCTTAGCCCTGCCTTTGCCCCGCCCCCTTGTACCATGTTCACCCATGTCTAGTTACAGTAGCCACCCCGCCCAGTTGTTCTGATTTCCATCATTAGTGTATACTCTTTACATTCCAGTCTGTGCTTGTGGACTCTTTGTAAAGTCTCTGGCTATTCTGCTTTATGTAAAACGTTCTGGAATGTTACCTCTCGTTCTCTTGGTTATCTTTTGTTTTTGTTCAAGCTCTTTATTTTCCCTTTGTCTCTGCTGTGCTCCTGTTCCTGGTATCCTTTGGACGTTCTTGTGTTTTCATGTACCATGACCACAATTCTTTGGCATTAAACATTTTGGATCCTGTGATTACATCCTTCTTGCCTTGACCCTCATGTTATAAGTTATTCACTTCACCTGTCAGTGGTTTTAAAGACATTAAAACCTCTAACACACATGTAAATATAAACTGTATTTAAATGGATGTTTGTACGTCTGCATCATTTTCCTGGAAAAATGAAAAGACTTTTACACAGTATTATATCGGCATCCTCACTGAGTGTGTATCCATCAGTCCCAAGGATAATCAGTAAATCAACAGCACAGGACTGGCTTTACCTCTAACCACCTTGTCTCAAATCCAAAGCCGACAAATGCTAATTAGCCATTAATAGCCTGAAGTGAAATACAATTAGCTGAAATGGAATTAACTGTACGTGCTCATGGGCTGTGGCTACACCTATGTTCATGGCAAAACATTCATTTACGTCACTAAGTCCTATTTTTTCTGTCTACATCACACTGGAGACGCTGTACTTGAGAAAACAGATTGTGGTGTGCTAGCAATTTAGCCATTACTCCCTCTCAGAAACACGTCCCTCCACAGACAGGCCAACCTCTGTGGGCCAAGCCTCAGCAGCCAGGTTTAATATCAACGGTCCAGGATCTAACTGTATTTACCCTGGAAAAAGTACAAAAATGTCAAATGACACACCAGTGGAGTGAGACCAAACTCAACCGGAAATTATGATGTAATTACATAATTATATTTGAGAATTAGAGGAAGTTAAAGGAAACGTTTAAAAATATCTCATGTATGAATAAGGAATTACAGCATCTGACATGAGATCTGCTTGAGCGTTCATTCGTGAATGAGGCGAAGTCAGTGTTCAGCCACTTCAAACGTCTCAAAGTCCTAATTAGCAATGCAGTTGCATAAGAAAATGGTTCGCACCAAGCAACAGATAAAGCAAAGGAGATCAGCTAAAATTGACCTAAATTACTTTGAGGCGCATGCACATTGGATGTGACAAGGTACTGGATGCGGATCATCTTACAAGCGCCTGTCTGCTAAGGAGAATGTGTGGCTGATGCATGAATGCTTTCTGCTGCAATTTATGGATGCGATTCCTCATTGCTGTCACAAGCAATGCAAACGCTACATTTAACTTGGAATCAACACTGCAACGTGCCAGGATGTCAGAAAGCAGTCTTGGATAACGCTTCTTATGAAGCCTGCATACATAAAACATTAGAACTGCATTTGTATATTCCATGCTTAATGCTTTATAATAGATGGCGTGAGCCATTATTGTTATATGCTAATACATTATAAAACACAGACAAGACCCAATAAAGAGAGTTTACATAATGTGCACATGCATTACATACATATTTTAAGTCAGCAAGTTCAATTCTTACCGGTAAATAATTTTTAAGCAGTGTCAGGTCACCTCAGTTTCGTTTAGTGTGAAAGTTGTTTAGAACTAGCTGCCTGGATCAAATTTGACTCTCTTTTCATTATTACATGGAAAATATTGTGAATAAGTTAACTGAATCCTGAGAACAGTTATTTGATCACTTTCTTGGATTCAGTAAGTTAATTGATAATACCAAAACATCTGCAGTGGTTTTAATCCAATTTTAAATTAAATTCTAATATGCTAGATTTAAAATGAACAGTAGGAGACGGAGAATCTGAAAAAGGAGAAGACCAGTGATAGGTGTGACCAAAACGATGAATAGATTAAAAGATATATTTATTTTACCTAAATTACATTTTACATTCATTTTTTTTTTTTACAGATACACTTTCTTTACATTTACACAGTACTTGTACTGTATATCAGGTTATTTCAAAACTGATATTCCACATAAAAATATATACACATACATACATACAAGCTTTAGGCAGTGTTTCTGACAACCATTATGTCAAAAGCACACACTGGCAGGCTTGAGAGTGATGCAGACATAACTAGCGGACTAGCATTAGCTTTCTGGCACTCCGTTTTTTTTATGTAAAACATGGTCATTTTTGGCTCAAAAACATATCATCTACTTTCACATGTAAAGAGATGCTATATTCAGATCCCAAGCTTGGTGTGGATCCAATTACGCAACTGATCTAGGCGATATACTGGATAGAATTGATGCAGCACTGTGTCGATTTTCAGAGAGGAGAGCTCCAGCACGCTCGCCTGATGTTTCCACTTTGCTACTATATTGCGAGGAAAGCACCGAGATATCCTCCTTCATGATGGTCATTCACATAAGCCATGCCATTATTCTAAGCCGAATAATCAAAAGCAATTCACCATTGTGCTTCCCAGAAACAAATGCGTAGGGAGTATAAACTTAAACTACAGTGCATTCAATTTTTAAAGGGTCTATCACTTGACTTGAAGAAAAACGCCTAGAGGAAACACTGTTCAGCCAAGTAGGAGGAACAGCTGATGGAACTTCACAGAATTCATCTCAATGCACAACGTCAGTGACTTACAAAAGACTTAACTCTTATCTTTTCCTGGATTTTTGAAGATGCATGTTCTTCAAATCTCCACTTCAAGGTGTAACCTAAAGCACGAATAGAGCGACCCATCTTTAAAATGTTTTCCCTACCGTATAACTTGACACATCTAAACGTACGCAGCTGCGAGTACATTTACTTCATTATATCAATCCACCCATTATCCGAACTGCTTATCCTTAAACAGGGATCCGGGATGCACTGGAACCTTGGACATTCTGTCTCGAATAAAGAAAATATAATACGTAAAAAAAATACATACGTAAAATAAGTCCACCTTTCTTTACCTTTATGGAATCAATATGGTCGCTAAGAGCTGGAATTAGAATCGAAATAGATGAAATTCTAATTATTCATAACACTACAGCAGTGTATCACAGGGGAGACAGGCAGTAACATTAATATAATCTAAAACTCATTTTAAGTATGTGTATTGTACTAGCAATCCTCTTTCCATTCTTAGCATGCAGCCCAAGCAAGGCCAGGCTAATCTTCACTGTCAAATAACACTCAGCCTGGGTAAAGTATGGCTATGTCTTACTTATGAGGAAGCAAATGATCCCTACAACTATGCACTGACACGGGGCTGCACAACTTATTGTTTTTTAATTGCCATCACAATATCGGTCTCTGTAAAACTGATATCACATAACACTGCAACATGCAAATGAGCTTCCATCACAGAGTTTCTGACAGGATGAGTAAACACAGCTCCAGATGAGCTACTGGGGGTTCTGATAAAACCAGGTCTTCGTGTAACCTAACAAAATCAAATGATTTGGCCCGATCTGTAACCAAAGACACCGATGTGTTTCTATGGTACCACAAATAGAATTCATAACGAATTCCTATATGAGCATGTTCTTATATGTTTACGGTTAGAAATGAATACTTACAGCTGTACAATCGCAATACTCATATTTCATCCATATCATCTGGCCCTGAAACACTGACAGTCGTGCTTAGAAACGGAGGAAAAAACTTCTCTAGTACAGTCACAAACCAGTTTTAAGTTCAATTTCTCAATTTTATTTCCAAAGAAAGTCCAACAATTTTTTTAATACCACACACTGTGGCCTATTCAGGGGCAATCAAGAATGTACCTTCTCGGATATCCTACCTGATGAAAAAAGAACTTATCCAAGGTTATTTTTTCTGAGCTTCATTAAACATAACCAAATGGATTGGAAAAGATCTAAATCTCTGGGGTTTGAGAAACAGAGTGAAACAGCACTGTTATGGGAGAGGGTCTGAGGGCTTGTTGTTTTACTGTAGCTGGACAAGAGTAACATAACAAAGAGATCTGATGTTAAACAGCATGACAAGGGCATTGAAGGTTTAAATAAAAAGAAGTTATTAGCAGGGCATTACATCACTTATTGATGACCTTCAGTAATGGAACAGGGTTTTTTTCCACATTACTCTGGAATTGGGGTCAGCGTAGTGACCACTCTACAACTCCCGTTTAATTACATGTAGCGAATAAACCAAACTGTGTTTTGGAAGAAGAAATAGAGCTTGAACAGTAATTGTCAAGTAATAAATGAACCCTGAACTGCAGGTGAGGCGATTTATACCGCCGGTCTTGTGGTGGCCCAATTACTCAACTAATCTCGGTTTCAAAAAGCGATTAAAACTCAGCTTGTCAATGGATTATGAAGGACCAGTTACCAGTCTGTGTGATAATAATGCACATATAAAAACCTCACTTAAAGGTAGAGCTGCTCAATATATCATCTTTTAATCATCTGCATAATACCAGTCTCTGCGATACTTATCACAGTAGGTAGGTTACAATATGCAAATGAGCACACAGCATCTCTGACAGGGTGACCAATCACAGCTCCTGGAGAGTTACTGGGTGTACTGATAAACCGAGGTGTTCATGTAATCCAACAAAATTGATTTATTTATTTTAGTCTTAAACTATGAACGGTGTTGGAGAATCAGTGCATGAATGGACAGGGTCAAACAGTTGTAATCAGAATAAAGATTTCAATTTAAATATGATGTTTTTGTGTCATCACAAAAACCAATCTGACTGTAAGAATGGGGGGGGGGGGGTAAAAGTACCATTTAAAACAATATTTCCAGACTTCAAACCTTTTTAACAGAAGAAGGTAAGAGTAACAGGTAAGAGTTTTGGGAAAATGCTGTTGTGTAAATGATCTGTGTATCTTTTCTATAAACAGACAGCCTATATAATGGATTTTGATATTCCCCTTTATGAGGCAAGCTTTTGTTTTTTTTTGTTTTGTTTTGTTTTGTTTTGTATTTTATGATATCTTTTTCAATTGTGAACGGATATAATAACAGCATCATAAAAGAGCCAGTGGCTCGACGTCCTGTCATAGCAGGTTCTGAAAGAAGACGAAGGAATCCATCGGAAGGGGTGATCATAAATCTTTGCCACTGAATAACAGGCAATAACCTGCTCTGTAAAAACACCACCACATACCAGAGGACAATAATGAATCAGCTAATAATATCCGCATCAGCAGTAGCGATGCAAAGTCGATAGACTCATGCACTGATGTAGGGGAACTCAACAAGGTGCTATCTGCTGCCTCGCAGTGATGAAAATAATGAACATTTGGCTTGTTTACTGTTTTTACAGCTCTCTCTCTCTCTTTCTCTCTCTCATTCTATCTTTCTCTTTTATTTCTCTCTCTCCTCTCTCTCTTTATCTTTCACTTTACTCTCTACATCTCTCTTTATCTCTCTCTCATTCTCTTTCTCTTCTCTTTCTCTCTCTTAATCTTTCTCTCATTCTCTTTCTATTCTCTTTCTCTCTCTCTCCTTCCCTCTCTACCTCTTTCTCTCCCCCCCTCTCTTCATCTCGCTTTCATTATCTTTCTCTTTTCTTTTCTCTCTCCTTTCTCTTTCTACCTCTCTCTCTCCACCTCTCTCTCTCCATGGGAGCATTGCGATTTTATCGTGCCAAACGAGAAGGGTTAGCCAATTGCCGTGTCTGCACATATGCCAAAACGTGCAGGTATCTTGGAGGGAGAGTTGGGAGGATTGGGGGTGTGGGTGGGGGGGCACAGGGCTGATTGTTCTTTCTGCCTGAAGCCACTGTTTCAGGAGGAGATTACACTCCCGTAAATAATTAAAAAAAACAAGCTGGCAAGCATCAAAAATTCAAAGGGTGATGTTTATACACTGCTGAATAAAGCATTAGGCCACTTATTTGGCTGAAAAGGAAATGCAACTTAAGACCAAGGGCGCTTGCCTCACATGGACCTCCCCTTTCCCGGCTTCAGCATGATCGCATCTAAGTGGGTTGCAAAAAAAAAAATAAATGTTTTAACGTGTCTTCCACTATCAAATATCCAACGGCAAACTTTGTTTATTTATACAATAACTCACTTATTTGTTCCTCAGCACGTTCTAAAGAGAATTATACGATATCAGGTTTAGATAGCCTGAGGGCTTGTTCACTCATACCCAGATGAGAAGCTCCACGCCTCACCAGCAATGGTTTCTGAAGTCAAAGGTTATTGAGAAAAGATTATACGTCATGAAATATGATGTCAATCTTCTTAAGGAGTAATTACATTCGGAAGTCGATTTTTTTCAAATTGAACTCAGTGGTGTGACTGGCTAAGTGTAGGCCCCTTCTTCTGGGGACTCGCTCCCTAGTTATCACACGCCCATAGATTAGATTCCAATAAGATTCAGGGGGCTGCAGAGCGATGATAAAATGATTATCACTACATCTTGATGCTTATGGGATTTCTTTATCCTCACTGTGATGACTTTGTACTTTTAAAGCAAGGTATTTGTAATGATCCATAATTAATGTTTTTCCAACATATTTTATTAATAAAACGAATTAAAGGGATGTGAAAGGTCAACTGGAAGGTTACATTTGCCAGGAAAACCAGTAATGGATGTCCCAGTATAGCAAAGAACCAGCAGCGTGGGGACACTGTCATTAAAAAAACAAAAAAAAAACAGACACCGTTAAATGCCATGTGCAGTGTGAAGTAACTATGGTAACCAGAAAAGACTGTTAATGCCCATGTGTACTTAAAATTTCCTAAAAATACATTCAGTATTCTTTGCTAACAAATTAATTTACAGTATGTTCACCAGTTGCCTTTATTACTAATATTATACAAGTTAACAAATGCATTTAATCTTAAAGGACAGTCTTGTATTTGACTT
This sequence comes from Ladigesia roloffi, assembly GCA_037577295.1. Lineage (NCBI taxonomy): Eukaryota > Metazoa > Chordata > Actinopteri > Characiformes > Alestidae > Ladigesia > Ladigesia roloffi. Next base: position 3,945,090 of record JBBKCR010000002.1, on the reverse strand, counting down.
TGCATCACCACAAAACTAATTAATAGTATGTCAGGGCATGTACTGTTGCATATTCTTACAAATGTACTTACATATTTGACATATTTTTCTTAATAGTTTTTCCCTGCAGTTTAGGAAATTTAGGAAACTGATGGGTAAGTGGTAAAAGATAGTCCTGTGCAAAAATGTTGGTACTGTATTGCATATTACCAGCAGGAAATATTATAACTGCAGAAGTGTGTAGCACCGTAGATCATTAGTGCACGTTAGTAAACACACACTGCCAAATTGCTCATTACAGAGGCACCCTATTGTACAGTTCATTGAGAGGTTTTCTGGGACTGAGACTGTATCAGAGTTCAGCTGGTTCATGGCAGTCACTCTGTTAGAAGAACACGTGTAGCTAAATATGAAGCATGAATATGCAGTGAGGATCCGATGGCATTTTTCAAACACAGCTGTGTCTAAAATGATTTGGAAAATCAAACAAAAACCAAAGGCTAGTCATAAGTGTGGACTGACAGCATAATGATAAGGCAAAGCCAAACAAAACATGTAACCAAACCCAGAATTATCAATCATACAGCTACACACCAATCATCAGACATGTCAGAGCTCTGTCAACAAACCCCAGCTTTAATCATCAACAGGCTGACGCCGCGATGTCAGCATGTTCAAAAACTTATGTTTAATCCATCCCAGGAAAACAGAAAATCAGAACATAACTTTAAGTCTAAACTTGGGAACCTAAACACAAAACCTCATGGTTATAAAAGAGAAAAAACAAAATATTGCAAATATGGGTAGTTTTACCCCCAGTCCAGTAATTTAATTATGAATGACTGTTGATTTACTTGAGTTTAAAATGTTTGACAATTCAGAATTCAGAATGGACAGAAGCGACAGTAAATAAAATAGCATTTTTTATTTTTGAATTTAAATTATGCTGGCTGATTTGATCAGTTTTCAGTAATTGTAGCATTTTATACACATTGAAGATACCCATAAAACACTCTTTCTGGTCAGACTGAAGTGTGAATGTGGATAATGTACACCTGAACATGAACATGGTGGTATATGAATATGATACTCATTTTGAAGTTGCTTTGACTCTGCTTTGCATATGAAAAGTCCCAGTCAGGGACAACTTTGGCAGGTGAGCTTGTTTTGGGAACAAGCTTTTAAAAACCGAAAGAACACATTCACTAATTGACAGGAATTTATATGCGCTGTCAGACAACAAAGCCTTGTATCTCCATTTTTGTCACAAAATTCATGATATACAGACCAAGTTAAAGAATCCTATTAAACCGATTTACATAAAAAGCTACACTGTAATGGTTGCATGCCATGTTCTATTCCGACAGTAATTAAAAAAGGAATATAATCTGTTCGCCTTGTCTGTGATCTTTGACTGCAGCCAGCGTTTCTGCAGATTCCTTGTTCTGGTTTCATAAACGCACAGCTTATGCTGCAGCTGCAAATCCCCCCATTCATCCACTCATATAATCAAGCAACCAAATCAACAAATCCTAGCAAAAGGCGCTAAAACATCTGAACACTAAAGCTGGACAAATTTACTGGCTGGATGATTGCCAACCCTCAGTCCCTATATTGGTGTAAAATAATGGTTAACAATGTTCCACATTACTCCACACAGCACGATGGGGTTTTCTGTCTGGACAAGAACACCATGCTTTACCAACAGGAGCCTCCGGGCAATTCTCTTATTTGCCACTCTAACATAATTTAAAAAATGATGAATGCATCTGCAACATGCAAATCATGTATCTCAGCTTTTATATCCTTTGTTCATGTCTGTTGGGGCCTGCTAATTAACAGACAGATATAATTAGTACAAACAGCTGAAGCTGTGGTTTCACAGCAAAGAACAACATGACACTAGCATTAACTTAGCATATGGTACACTAGCATTAACTAAGCACATGGTACACTAGCATTAACTTAGCACATGGTACACTAGCATTAACTTAGCACATGATACACTAGCATTAACTTAGCACATACACTAGCATTAACTTAGCACATGGTACTTCTTCAGATACTGGAGCTCAGACCATCATGAAAACATTGTTCATTGGGGTGACATTCATTTTTTCAATTCTATAGAAACCCAATTGTGTAAAAACATTGTTTTGTTAGTAAAGCAGAAAGTGATTTTCGAACAACACTAGAAACAATTATGAATGACTGATGTATTTTGCCATCTCCCTAACTCCTTCCTGCCTCCTAGCTGTCATGCTTGTCCAATTTCTCTTAAGGCTGAATTAAGTAATTATAATTCCTCAATTAGTACAATTCCAGAATGTCAAGCATAAAACAATGGGAACCTTTTCAGCCCCTGTATATTTGAATTCTTCTGCCTTGAAGCATGTGGAACAGTATTTGAGGGCCAGTTTTGGATGGCGTTTTAAACAGTGACCTCAGGACACTTGCAGCAGTACACATGACTGCACATCGCTTAAGCTGGCTAGGTCCAAAACATAACTGCACTTCAGCTGTAGCCAAGTGGGGTCAGCAACTAAACATAAACACTGAATAAACAAATTCAAAGCTATTTCTGCACAATTTATCCGTTCATCATTATTACAATGTCTGTCTTTGTGATTCAGATATCAATGAAGGCTGCAAAATGCAAATGAGCCTCTAACCAATTACACTATTCCCGAGAGGGCAACCAATCACAACTCCAGATGAGTTACTGGCTGTTTTGATCAATCAAGATCTTTATGTAATCCAAAAAAATCTTGGCCATTATTTAACCAATAGGATTTAAACAAGATGTTCTTAATTCTAGGGTTGTATTCTTATATTTTTTCTGTTTTATTTTTTCCTTGATGAGTGCGTCCTTTATTATACTGAAATCACAATATGTATCATACTATGTTGTCCATATTGTGAGGTCATACTCAAGGGGGTTATTTGAAGTTTGGTACACAAAGATGTTACACTATGCATCATGAATATATGAAAATGGATCAAAGGGAATATCCATTATTTAAAATATTTGATGTATCTACATTCTGTATAATGATAAACCAGTGCCAGTCGACAGCCCAGTGCATCACATTTGTGTCAAACATCACCCCCGTCTCTAGTTTCATTAGTAAAATATGTCACAATATTCACAATATTTTTCAATCCGATGAGGAATAGGAGAATTTTGAATTCTGAACTCGGTATCATGAATCAAACTGAATCATGGACTGAGCGTATCAGTACATTTTAGGCAACAGAAAAACACTAAAAAAACAGTAATAATTTAGTTTTTTGGTAAATGTACTCATGTAGAACAATGACTTTTGTTGAATATATCATGACAGCATTGAGCCTAGATTCAGCTACAGGTTTGGTTCATTTTAGCAACTCTTGTCCTTATCGATTCCCCATTATATAAATGTATCTTTACTTCAAACACTCAGAATCTCCCAGAATATGCAGTGTTTAGGAACTGGGCATTTTATAATTAGCTCTAAATTGGTACCGCTTTTGGTTCCCAACCCTAAAAGTCTTCTGAAACTTAACATTAGATGACTTTTTAGCTAGAACCCTAATTATACTAAAGAAATCTTTCTTGGAGAGGCTCCAATGATGCTATTTATAGATTAATTAAAATGTTTCCAGAATTCATATCACAGAAGGTCAGAATAGGAAATGTGGCACCAGTTTACTAGTATATTTAATCCCAGACCCATTTCAGTACAAAAGCCTGGATATAGAATGTAAAAATAATGATTCTGATTATGTCTTGAAACAGATCTTGAAGCACACAATCATAGTGTGTGACACCACGTTATTGGCGGTGTATCACTTCCAGTGTTTGAGTAGTTTGAGCATGAGCCTACTTTTAGCTGCTCCTCTTGTGTGAAGGACTTAAATAAAAAACATTTAAAGCTTTTTTTCAAAAGTTTTAAAGCAAGCATTCGCAGTTTTATGGTTGGGTGCTGACATTTGCATTCACATACTTGAGTTGAGTATGCTTCAGGCTTCTCACTGCAATATACAAAGGAGAGGTCTGCTACCCGCCCCAGGCCCCTTATAGGACCTGACAAAATACTGGGTTTGGACCAATTTTTCCAAGTACATGATTGAGCTCAGGTCGGGTTCAGGTTGGCTTTTATTGAGTTTTTATGCTGTGGGGTCTGCTCTCTCTCCCTCTCTCTCTCTCTCTTTCTCTATCTCTCTCTCTCTCTCTCTCTCTCTCTCTCTCTCATAATGTGCCTGTGTTCAGAATAGCTTTGAGTGTGTGGATGTGCCCCTTATTGAAGCCGTGCCTGATGACGCTGGGTGTTGGGTTGATGGAAAATCCACCACAGACATTTATTGTCAGGTTTGGTTTAAAATCAGCCGAATCGTTACCCAGGGAGACCAGCAGCTGAAGGGTGGATGTCAGGTATGATCAGCAATCGCAAAAAATACAACTAAATCCTAACTCAAACTGCAAACCCGGTGTTTCTGCTGGCAACATTTCCCAGAGTGGACCCTCAAAATTAAAACAAAATGAAGACAAATTGGTTGTCGCCCACCTGCTGGGACATCATGAACCCCACAGCAAACCTCTTGATCAAGTGGAAACACTGATGATCACAAACTGAACTAACACAAATCCTGTATAGGATGATCATTTTATCTACAGGGTGGGCCATATATATGGATACACCTTAATAAAATGGGAAGCAAACTTCACAAGAAAAACAGTGGTGTGCTTGGTTTTAAGGTAACACGTTTAATAACTGGTCAGAAACTTGGAACTATCTCATGAAAGAATAAAGTTACGTTAAAACCAACCATTCCCATTTGTATCCATATAAATATCCATATAGGTGTATCCATATAAATGGCCCAAACTGTAGTTTTAATGAGATTATATTTCATATCCTAAGTGTGTCAAATACGCATGTAAGCCTGTAATCTCCACGTTCAGATTTGTCTTAGATGTACTTATTTAGAATGTCAAAACTAAGGCCAAACAAATTAACCTCATTTAGTTTCACCTTTTTTCATTGTTCAGTTTTTCACTAACTTGTTCTCAGGCTTTCAGGGTCGCTCAGGAGAAATTTGCAGCATTTTGCTCTATATCTTTATATAGTTCAGTGTCAGGTTAATCAGTGTGTAATTAACTGAATAAATTAACACTTAGTTGTTATAGACATATAATCACATATCTGATCTTTATTTTTAACAACTGTTCACATAAAGCTGGTTTTAAATAAGCGTGTCTGTCAATTAAAGTCAAATAATTTAAAGCAATAAAATAAAAAATAAATAAAATATTGGTTAATAATGTCAGCATAGGCCACAATAAAGTGATGGTTGCATGCCAGATAAACCCAGAAAACCATTTTGGTGCATCTTTACTTTTGAGAGTACCCTGGATGACACAAACAAATGAAACGTTGACCAAATCAAGCCTCACATCTCACTCGCCCAGACAGCCAACCTAAAGCTCTCTTAGTTGGGACACACGAGGAGAACCAATTCATTGGAAAACACAATTATGCCTGTAACAACTGAATGCAAAGAAGGAAGAGCACAGCCAGCAACAAGATGGATGGATACAATCAGAGGAGTCATGAATAAGCCATTAAGAAGCCTGAAGATCCAAACAGAAAAGAGGGTATTCTGGAGAAAAGCGATCCGTGTGCTTGCCAGGAGTCCTCATCAACTGATAATAAATCAACAAATAACCACCAACAGTCATAAGTCTCTATCTAATATTTATCTGGAATATAATGATCAACAGCTTGAGCACAAAAAAACAAATCAACACAGTTGTTTATGATCTGAAATCTATTCTACTACACATTTACTGTGAGTGGTGATTGCGAGTTGGTGAAGTGTGGTTGATAACATCATGGTGTGATCTGAGTGGGTTCTGGTGGTTCCTCTCTGTGTGATCTGACATGGTTCTGGTGGTTCCTCTGTGTGATCTGAGTGGGTTCTGGTGGTTCCTCTCTGTGTGATCTGAGTGGGTTCTGGTGGTCCCGCTCTGTGTGATCTGTGAGTGGGTTCTGGTGGTCCCGCTCTGTGTGATCTGAGTGGGTTCTGGTGGTTCCTCTCTGTGTGATCTGACATGGTTCTGGTGGTTCCTCTGTGTGATCTGA
>JBBKCR010000002.1:3920442-3931631 GCA_037577295.1 Ladigesia roloffi | reverse complement strand
AATAATAATAATAATAATAATAATAATAATAATAATAATAATAATAATAATAATAATAATAATAATAATAATTAAAAATAATAATAAATAATAATAATAACAACAACAACAACAACAATAACAATAATAATAATAAATTTTATTAATAGTGCAATTTTCATCACAAGATCTCAAAATGCTGCAGGTTAAAATAAGGAAAGAAATCAAGGTAGGCATTAAAAAATAGAAATATTATTAAACCATGAAAATCAAAAACACCAAAAGGGGGGAATCAAAGGTTTTGTTAAAAAGAAATGCCTTCTCTTGTTCTCTTGTGATGTTAGGGAGGTTCCACAGGTGTTGGGGCGTCAACACAGAAAGCCCTAACACCCACAGTCCTCAGGTTGGTTCTGGGTATGTGTAGGAGGTTTGAGTGCATAGAGCTGACGGAATGTGTTGCGTGTTGTGGGGTGAGAAGTTCTATAAATTGATAAATAATAAATAAATCTTACAGTCAGTGCCCACTAATAGTATCATGTGGGGCCCACTGGGGGGCTCAAGGTTCACTGGTCTGGATGATTTAACTGCTGAGGACAGTTGTGGGCGGGTTTTGCGATGAGATGAATAAAGGATAGCAGAATATACATATATCATTTTAAAAGTCTGGGATTAGTATAGGGATGGGGCATGTGCCAGATGTGATTGATTATGGTTTGGGATTGGTGTAAGGAGAGAATATATTTCAGATTGGATAAAGTGCACAGAGGTGTGTGTCTTTGTGCAATTACATGCCACTCATGTCAACCCCTGGATATGGGCCAGATGCCTTTGATGATGCTTTGGGAGGATACAAGGATATGGTATGGGCTTGATGTGATTGGTAAAAGGATAGGGTACAGATGTGATTGGTCAGGGTTTGGAATTGGAACAGGATTAAGGTTTATGCCAGATATGAATAAACCACCTTTATGCCTTTTATTGTTTTTGTATCATGAAAGGTACAGCAATGGATTATACAGCATCGGTGGTCTGGGACAGGTACAGGGATGGGATATGTGCCAGATTTCACTTTTTACTATTTTTATCTGGAAATCATTCAATCACAATGTAATTCGTATCCTGCTAATCTGTAACTTCACCCATCATTCTGATCTCTCTCTGTTTTTCTTGCTCCCCTTGTCCCACTCCAGCCTGCAACACTGCAGAACTGTCACATTAAGTCGACCTGAGTTCGGGCGAGGTTAGTCGCACGAGCGCCGCTGTGCCCAGCCACACTGCTCACACAGCTGCCGGGTGCTCCCTGAGCCAATCAGCTGTCACCATGGCTTACAGGCAACATGGAAGACTATTGATGGCAGTAAAAATAACAGCACCTCTGGCTAGTTGCCACTCAGTCAGGGGCTGCCTGAGAGGAGGGGAAGAGAGAATACTGGTGAAAAGGAGCCAGGCTAATGAGGTAAATAAAAGGAAGGAGAAATAACAGTACTAAGGCTGCTGCTACAAATCTCACACTGAGCAATGGTAGACAAAGGTAATATATTTTAAATGTTTCCGCTAACCGTGATACCCTTTTTGTATGTAATTAATTTCAAAATCTGCCATTAATTTTCAGTTTTGGCTGAATGTTTGGGATCATGTTTTTTTAGATGATGTGTAGTGCCCCGGGGCAATATCATGATGCTCCCACCTTTACTGGCTCTTTCTTTTGCCATACATGATGTACTAAATTGTTTAGAGCACGTTGTTTTACAGATGTTTGGATTCATTTTGAAATTTTATTCATATGTCTCTGTGCTTCTTTCCAAGCAGAGAAGTTTTGAGTTGGGTGGAGGAATGGAGATTACTTCAGTTCAGTTAATTGCTTCTAGTTCTCTGAGTAACTGTCGTTCCTATAACTCTTATCGTGTTACTGCTGGCTTCTCTCTAACTGTGCTTATCATCAGCCTGAGAGACATTTTGCATGGCGCAGGATGAATAGTTGTGGTTCTGTGAAATTGCCACTGCCTTTTTCCATTTGAATGATGTTTAATTATTTAGCATAACCAAAGATAGGTTAAAAACTACTTGGTCAGACATCAAATGCATTGTCTCACAATGTTTTGTCAGTGATACAATTAATAGTATAAATAAATTATGAAGTTTAAAAGTAGTAAAACTTCTAATCTTTGATGCTTAGAATACTAAATCAGTCACCAACCTATGTAAAACATGTTTAAGATGAGAATGCAAGAATTTAGTGTTTCATTCACTTTATGCCTACATTTTAGTGACAAACTTCATGGAGCACTTTATCAGTTGGGATAAAACTCCATACAACCTCCTTGCTGATTTCTGAATGATGAATACATTGTGACAATGGAAAAGAATTAATACAGATAAGAAGGACTGTTGAGAGATCATAGCAGGGTTTTAGCGGTGGCACAGTTGCTACTGGGATATTTTGAGAATACCGAAGTATCTCAGAGAAGAAAAAACAGGCCTATATAGAATGGCTAGTAAAAAAACAAATGTAGCCTCTTTCTACTGGTTTCACAATGGCTGTTTAGCTGGTGGGTGTTATTAAAAATAACATGTTTCCCCCATAACCCTGTTTAAAACATTGTAGGCTTTGTGTGCGTGAAATTTCATGATTCTACGTTGAGCTGCTAGTGAGCAATGAGATGTGAGAAAACTCAACTATGAAAGCAATTCACAACGTTCCACCAAGACGGCCTTGGTGAGATCCATTGGATGGTGCAAATATCAAAAGGTTCTTAAAGGGAAGATCTTTCCTGTTTATTAACATATTTCAACATATAGAGACTGTTGATATGTTTTAAGTTTACTGAAAATAAAATTTTATGGCTTTCATGAAAAAGGTTACCTCACTGACAAAATTGTCTGTCGTTGTAACAGTAATATAAAAGCAGCAAGTTCTTACATAATTTTCTTATACAAATATTTTAAAACTTATTATAATAATTGTATATGTATTAATTCTACCATCAAATATATCATATATACAGACTGATCACTTGACTGAAACTTTGCTGTCTCCTTTGCTGTTCATTTGAAAAACAATCTGAATGGAACAGCTATGACATTTATTTAATTGTAATAGTGGCTGTTCCAGTTCTGCACTGTGGATGGTGTTGCCAACCTGAAAGTGATATTGTCACTGCACACATAGCTGTAAATGTAATTAAAATCCTCTTGAGGGATCTAATCATAAACTTTATACAGGAAATTGAGAGAACAAATCGGGGCTTGAGCAAACCTCTAACAGCAGGCTTGCAACCAGCCTGTTTTTGTCTTGTTCAAGATATAATTATGGGTTATTTCAAACATATATTATGATTCCATTGTAAAGGTTCATACATCCAGACCAGGAGCAATAAACAAAGAGCAGTAGGGGCCTGCATGAGGCAAGTCTATTTATGGTTGTTGCCATGTTAAATTTTCAGTAGAAGAATGGTTGCATTTTGCCAGCTGTGTGTTCCTGTTGGTGGAGATTATTACTTTGAAACAGTTTTCTTTTCTGGCCTATGTTGTGCTCCATTGTGCAAAGCTATTAATAAGGAAAGATATAAAGACCCCTCATGAGCTAGTAAGACTCATAAAACAAACCAGAACAAACCAGAAAAATAAAGACCAATAAAGAACAATACAGAACATCAAATGTACCAATGCAACAACAACAACAACAATAATAATAATAATAATAATAATAATAATAATAAGAAGAAGAAGAAGAAGAAGAAGAAGAAGAAGAAGAAGAAGAAGAAGAAGAATAAAATGGTCTGACAATAAACTCTCTTGAATCGCTGTCTACTGATTATCTCCCATTTGATTATATAATATAATATGATGCTTGGATGATTGTTTAAGAAAGACAAATTCTTCACAGGAAAAAATATTATTTTCTCTTTAAATTTGATCTATCTAGATGATGCCATTCTAAATTCAGTGTTGGGTATACAATAAACTGGTTGGGTGGTGATGCAGAGTCAAATTCCAGACTGTCCTCTACCTTTAAATGCTCTAGTTCACTGTTCACTTAATAGCTCCTAAATCTATCACTTGTCTGGTGATACTCATTAGATTTATATTATAAAAGCTGGCACTTTAATTATAGTATATAATAATATAATTGTTTATTTATCACTACTGACATATAATTATAGGTTAGTAATGATAAATAAAATTGCTGTTTCTTTTTGTTCTAGCTTTGTCACTGATCTCTTCGTGTGAGTAAAGGGAAGGGGAGGACGCACTCAGGAGTGATGACAGGCTTTTAATGAAACACAATAACTGTCAAACATAAACAAGACAGGTCAAACACAAAACACACCAGACCTGTCCTCCTCAAATGAACAACAGAACAAAACTAAGGAGGGCCGGCTTGAGAACCACTCAACAGTGCCAGGGGTATGTGGATGTGGAACAGGAGGTGCAGGAAGGGTAATACGTGAGGAACACGGGCATGTAAGGAAAAGACAAAAACCATTAGGACTTCACAAAACAAGACACAGGGATACTCAGAACAGGAACGAGGCAGAACGAGAACGAGGCAGATTCAAATAGATAGATAAGAAAGACAGATAGACAAGGAGACGAATGAGAGACAAAGACAGACTCAAGGGACAATGGGATCGGCTGGGGTTTAAATAAGGCAAACGAACGAGACACAGGTGAGACTATAAGGAAATGAGGGGCAGGTGAAAGTAATAGACAGGACGCGACACAAACAGAGTAGACACACTAGGTAGGGTACGAGGGAACCAACACAGGGTGGACAGAAGTAAAGGGACAAACGGAAAACACGGGGGGGGGACTAATACTCAGGGGACGAGGACCGGGGACGACGGGGCGAGAACGAGGTGACCATCACAATCTTTAAGGAACTCAAAATGGGAACATACTGTAAATGCATTTGTTAGCAAACAATACTAAACATATTTTGACTAAATATTAAGTGAGTACATACACATATAGATACTCTGAATGTGTGCAAACCTTTTGACAGGTAGTGTACATAGTTTTACATGTAAAATGTTACCCTGAAGTACACTTGGCGCAATAATTACATATAGAAACATAAAAAGAATCGATCAATATAATAAATGGGCTACAACACACAAATGTAAATCATGTAAATATAACAAATTTTGCAAGCTATGCACTAAATGTATCTGGATATTTACAGTGGAGAATAAAAAGAAGTGTGCAAACTCTCATTGTGCAAATGGTGCATTGTGAGTGCTAAAGCATCTTGATGCATGCTCAACAGTAATGAAGTGCTTCAGTGCCTCCGTCAGAACATTTATTTCCAACAATTGTGAGACCAATTTGGAAGTCAGCTCCTATCCGAGTTAAACAGGCCAGGCTAATGGAACGAGCGAGGATGTTTCTGTCTCAAAACAATTGCGGCGGGAGACTGAGCAGAAGTCCTCCAGTGGAAATTATGTAAAAAATTCTGATCACAAGTGGCCACTGGGGATACATTCAAAATGCCAGGTGTAAACCGGCACTGCGTTTAGGGTTGCTCCTTGTAATCAGATTACTCAAGATGCATGTTAATGCCAGGCGTGAACATTGCCTGAGAATACTGATGTTTGTGTAAAGGCCAACCACAGCCTGGGTATCGCGTGGCTTCTTTGTACTTGGCTGAGACAAAACAAAAGGATTTGTGCTCAGTTCAAACACTAGATAGAGGCTTCCACTTACGTTTCCACTTGTAAAAAGGGTTATTTGACTAAAGACTGGTGTCTGTTGAGAGTCTGGTCTATGTACACTATACTTTTTGCTCCAGAGAACGCTATTTCAACCCTCTGTGAACTGTGTATGTGTTGAGCGGACAATAAACCCTCTTGAATCCTGAATCTAACTCTACTGACTATCTTTCATTTGATTATTATTTTACTTAGAGTATTACTTGAAAAGTTTATTACTTGCCATTCTAATTCCAGTGTTGGGTATACAAGCTCCAGTTAGTCCAGAGTCCAGGTTTAATCATGTAAGCCCTGTTTTTTGAGATATGAGTGGTCATGCCTCACTCTGTCTGAGAAAGCTAGGTTGTGCTACTTCAGTCATGCTTATTTCATTCAGATGGTGGGAGATATTTATCAGTACCTAGAGTTATGAAATCAAGAGGTGAGACAAATGTACAATATTTATAACTTTAGTATCAGTCTTTTTGTAGATTTTCTAATATGTAATTTAACTGTAACTTCATTTCATGGTATTCTAGCCAGTCTAGGGGTTCAAAACTTAATTAAATCTTGAATTGTTTCTAGAAAACTACTAATTAAGTTACATGTAGATTCAAACATACCTAAAAGTCTGTGGTGTTCCTCTCCCAAGCAGGTACGTCAGCTCCAGCAGTTTCAGGATGTTGCTCTAAAGTCCTCATGTGGTTCTTCTTGTACTTTGGACACAATTGACCGTTTTAAGGCCGCAAAGTTTGCCATTCAACCCATGCTGTGACAATTCCTGCATGAAAATATGCTCCAGAGGCTTTAATTAATGGTCTGTCTCATACCTCTCAAACTTCCATAAGGATCAGTAATGAGCTTCATGGCTGCCAATCCCTGCATGAACTTCTCAACCTTGTCGGCCTGCCTCACGCTCAAATTGAATTTTATTCCCCACCATGTTGTGGCATCCACCACACAATCAATAACGTTGGTCACTAGTTTATCTCTATATGTGCTTTTATTTGTTTTATATGAATGATTGGATGGGTAGATCGATATATGTACAAAAATGATACACTGAAGTACATAATCTATACATTATACAATGCTGTACATACACTATACACTACAATATACTGTACAAAAACTATACACTAAATTATGCTATGAACTATATAATAAACAAAAATGTATGTAAACTATGTGTGAAATAAAACTGCACCTAAACTACATAATAAAATGTACTGTACATAAACAGTACACTAGACTATACCGTACATAATCTATACATTAAACTATACTGTACATAAACTATACACTAGACTATACTGTAGAATAACTATACATTAAACTGTACTGTACATTATCTGTACTCTATACTGTACATAAACTATACACAAAACCATACAGCACATAATGTGCATACAGTGACCTCAGGTAGAACTTAGGAGTGTGTGGGTGTGTTCAGTTGATTGGTGCTGTGTGTGAATGTGTACTGAAGGTGCTTCTCTGTCGGCCCAGTGTGTGACACAGTTCCTCTCGCCTCATGCTTTTAGTGAGTTTTACCAGTGTGGCCATCCACTATACGCCGGAGCCCCTTTCATTTCTCTAAAGCTCCTTTGGGGTCAAGGCTGTGGTAGAAAGCACCACACAATTTAAACTGAATTTAACTGAACTTAAACAAAGGCCTTGTTTAGACAGGCAGCTCACATCAGGTTTTTCAGTTTAAATCTCAGAGGTTCTGCAGTCCGAACAGAAACACTAAACTGGACATTTTCCAGATTGATTCAAGCCCTCAGTTATAAGCGGTTTCAGGCAGAGCTCTGGAAATGCAGCTCAGTTTTGGCTGTTCTTAAGATTAGAATGCATTCCACACATCTTCTCTTTGTATGACTTTTAGTAAAGATTGTATGAATCTATAATATAATATTGTCTACTGTCCTGTTTGCTAAAAATGTCCCATGCTGTTGTAAAATGCAGCACATTTCTGATAGTTACGGTTGTTAAGTGACACATCAAGCTCAAAAATACAACAGGTTCCCTAAATCGGCACCTCCCCAGTCCCTAGTGCTCATGTCTGCATTGTTACTATGGCAACCGGTGTAGACAGATGAGCAAATGAGAATAGTCTGATCATACAAATTAGATTTCGTCACCAGTAACTTAAAATCTGAACACTGAAACCTTGCATTCAAGCCAAATAAGACACAAGTGTAAAGTGTAAATGCTTGGATTTGCTTATGAAGACCAGGGGCACCATTCACCAGTGTAGTTCATAATATCCCTCGCACTGCGGCAAGGGACTGGTTAAAATACTGCATTGCTGTGTCACACAGGCATGGCTCGTAGAATTTTGTACTTTCCGTTGCTCGGCTTGGCTGGGCACACTGTTTGGGGAAATGTTACGCTCTCTGCCCATGAAATCCAACTCCTCCTTCTCCTCTTACTGGCTAAGCTCCTACAATGAAAACTATCGATTCACATGGGGGACAGGGGACAGCTTTATCTTCTAAACCTTCATGTCCCACAGGCTTTTACCACTGAGACTTGCATGGCCTCAAGAGCTGCTAAAAATAGACATGGGAGACTGGGAAGACTGCAACCTGCCCCTTATGACATGAAATATTAAACACAAAACGTAAATTGTTATACGCAAAGCCTAAATAATTGATAAAAAGGGATGTATTGCACACATTTATTTTTAAAGGACTACTATATGAATAAAAGTGCAATAACAACTGGCTCGCAAACACTTTAATCAATAAGCAGCTTTCTTTTGTAACTTAGCTGGCAGTTTTAGGATGGCTTTACTGATGTAAATGCAAATGTACAAAAGCGTGTTCCCTTTCACACAGGTACACAGCTGCAGTTCAAATAACATTAATCTAATAAAAATCAAACATAAGCCAAAGGTATTTGCCCTAAATTTATCTAATTTGTTATAGCAAAACAATTCTCCCTCAGAGTCCAGAGAATGGGGGTAGCAACAATTATGACAGCTACAACTTAATATGAAAGTCTATGTATCTGAATCATTAAATCTGTCATTAAAGTCTGTCTGTGTAAAGTCTGTTTGTGTATAATCATCAGGACAGTGTCCCAATACTTTTGTTCATGCAGTGCTTTGGGTCTTGCCTGGTTTTCCACCAGCAGGGTCGGAGCGAGGGGTTGGCTTTGGGGACTGAAGCCCTGAATCTCACTTCAAAAGCCCTGAATCTTTTTAAGCTTTTAAAAAATATGACAACCCTGACAATATAAGCTGCCTATGAAATACATTAAAACTCATTAATGGGCACAAACCCCTGTTTCCCTCATTCTTAAAATGCTGTTATTTCAATGGACTGAAACTACAAAACAGAATTCCACCAACTGATGCATTCTTCACTCTAAACACAACTTCATATTCTAAACACAAACGTTATCATCTACTTTCTACTCGTCTTTCTGAAACATTACCATGAACATAATACATTTCTTTGACAAAAGAACCACCAGTGATACATCAGAAGCAGCTGCCAGTAACTTGTCAGATGTTTCAGGTCAGTGATTTAAACACATTAGTTTAGAGCACTTTGACATTTGATGCTAACCACAACTTAGCTGTACTGTACAGCACTACATCGGCTATGCTATGCTAGCTAGGTTAGACTGCAAATAATTGCTGCTATGATAATTCCTCCCCTCATACAAAACATATAACCAGCGTTGTTTAAGTATCTGTTTTCCAAATGTAATTATCTCTCATTTTAGCTTATTTGACAGTTTTATATTACCTAATAAAAATGTTAGGCTACCTTACGTAAAACGTGATCTTGGCGGCACGTCTTGAAAATCCAAGAAAATATAAAAAATATGTTGGACATATTCTCCATGTACTGCTACTCGGGCACTGTGTTTCTGGCTGCCTGCTGCTTCCCTTGGTGAATGGGTTACATGCAGAGGAAGAATTTTGTGCTGCGTGCTGTGTTGTGTTCACATATGACAGAATGCTGACTTTCACCATGACACATGCACAGCCACGTGACACATCAAAGTCAAGGGGAATTATTCACTCCCACTCAGGGGTGATATGGAGTAGGGGACCGCGAGCTGTTGGCCATCAAGTGGGCTCTGGAAGAGTGGCATCACTGGCTTCAGGGCGGCCGTGATCCATTCACTGTCTGGACCAACCACCAAAGCCTAATCGACATCCAGCAGGAGAAGCAATTGAATCCTCGTCAGGCGGGGTGGGCTCTCTTTTTCGAACAGTAAAATTTACCATCTCCTACCGTCCAGGGTCAAAGAACCAGAAGGCTGACACACTGTCACGAATCTACCAACGCGAGGCCCCCTGGACGGACCCCGTGCCTATCATACCTACCGAGATCATTGTTTCGCCTCTCTGATGGTAGTTGGAAGAGTAGAGTGCGCCAGGGGCAGGCCTTGGAGCCCCCACCTAACAACACAACTGCCGGACGCCTGTATGTGCCAGTCAGATCAGAGATACTCCAGTGGGCACATTCTTCAGCGTTGTCAGGTCATCCGGGGATTAATAGAACACTAACACTCTTCCATCTCGCGTTCCGGTGGCCAAGTATGCCCGCCGACGTTAAGGAGTTTGTCCAGGCCTGCATGGTGTGTGCCAGGTCGAAGTCCTTCAGTTGTCCAGCCCCGGGACCTCTCCAACCTCTCCTGGTCCCGCGCAGTCCCTGGTCACACATAGCGCTGGACTTCTTCACCGGATTACCCAACTCAGACGGCAAGACAGTCATCCTCACCATCGTCGACCGCTTCTCCAAGACTGCGCACCTGGTCACTCTCCCGGGACTCCAAACAAACTGCTGAACTTGTCATGCTGAACTACATCAAACATGTAGTCTGTTTGCATGGGTTCCCAAGGACATCGTCTCGGACAGAGGGCCCCAGTTCATCACCAAATTCTTGACGGCCTTCTGCCACCTGGCCGAGGTCTCCTGCAGTCTGTCTTCAGGGTACCATCCACAAACCAACGGCCAGGCGGAGCGAACCAACCAACAGCTGGAGTGCTTCCTGAGATGTTTCGTTGCAGACTGTCAGCGTTCCTGGGCCCGCTACCTTGTCTGGGCAGAATTTTCATATTGTTGTATATATATATATATATCTATTTAAACCGCCTCATCAATGCCAAATATGTAAAAAAATTACACTATGCAAGATAAATGCACATATTGTAGACAGTGCTGAGATTATTGCACATTTCCGTGAGATCTGTGGAAAACAAAAGCAGTTATTGTACATTGTGACTGGTAATATTATCAGTTTGTGTGTGTTTATTGAAGTGATGGCTTGATGGCTTGTGATGTCACTGAGCCCGTTACTCCCACCTGTAGCGATGGCCAGAGGGCAGAAGGTTAGCAGGCTATGAGCATGTTGCATACTGTCCCTGATGATTCCCTCAGCTCTTTTAAGGTAGCAGGATATAGAGGTCTGCAACGGGCACTAAAGCACGTGGCACTGGTCTACATTTGAGAGTTTCTTGCGAGAGCGGGTGGGAGTATTGGGGGGGGGGGGGGGGGG
>JBBKCR010000002.1:3897454-3911850 GCA_037577295.1 Ladigesia roloffi | reverse complement strand
ACTGACCTCTGCCATCATTTTAAGTGGGAGAACTTGCACAATCGGTGACTGACTAAATACTTTTTTTCCCCACTGTATAATACAATTGTATAATGGATATAATATTCATTATCTATAATGGCATGGTAGACATGTCATCCAGTTCAGAGTACGATTTTCTGCTACGGAAATCAATCAATCAATAACAAAGAATATATTGTGGCAAACGGTCGAGTCAGGAGAGACGAAGACAGAGAATTCAATTTTTCTGGCTTTTATTTTTTGTCAGGTTACAGCCAAGTTACAGTCCACCAAGCACACACACAAACACACACACACACGAACACACGCCTCCACTCACAGACAGACCACACACTCAAAGACTCACTCAACACACAGGAGACCCTCCACCCACACCCGGTAGAGCACTTCCCCCACCCACTGCAACACGCAGGCTGGGCCCCGCCAGTGTCCAGCTTGCGACTCTGCCCATTTTTCCGGGAGGGGTAGTAAACCCAGACGTGCTCCTGCTCCTGGAAGTCGCGCCCCCGGCTGTGCAGTTTGGCCGTGGCACCTCCTCTGTGCTCTCGCACCATTTCATGGACCACTCGAATTCGCTCCGGCCACCGCTGCCAGCAGGAAGGTTGGTGCGGCTAGGCGCACGTACTGCCACAGCTGCTCCGGCATGACCTCGTTTATGAATGCGTGCAGCGCCAGGTCCTCCTGCACAGCCGTCGGGTATCGTGGGTATGCCCGGCGTGCACACTCTTGCAGGTCTCCAGCAAGGGCACCCCAGGTTTCGCCCACTCTCAGCTGCCTTTCCTCGAGCTGGTCTCGCGCTGCTTCCTCTCTGATGGTGCGCCTGAACCTCTGCTTGAGTGCCGCCACCAGCAGGTCGATTTCCCGCAGCTTTTCTCGCGGCTGGTCCAGCAGGACATACCGGGCGCCCTCCTCCAGCGGCAGCATGAGGTTCACGGCCGCATCTGTGGACTGCCAGCGGTTGAACTCCACAACTGTTTCCACCTGGACCAGGTAAGGCTCCAACGGCTCCTTCCCGGTGGAGCGAGGCAGCTTGACCATTGGGGTCTGTGGGCGTTGTGTGCCCCGCGGCCCGGCGCTGGTATCGTCGGGGTGCCGCGGCTCTCTCTCTGGTGTGTGGACGACACATCCCACTTCTGACACCGATGTGGCGAACGGTCGAGTCAGGAGAGACGGGGACAGAGAATTCAATTTTTCTGGCTTTTATTTCTTGTCAGGTCACAGACAAGTTACAGCCTCCACTCACAGACAGACAGCACACTCCAAGACTCACTCAACACACAGGAGAACCCCCAGATGCTCTACCTCCTGCACTTTTATACTTCCCCTAGAAAAGCCTGCCAGTAACTATGGTGATGGGCCAGTGCTGCCCATCACCCCCTGCACACACACACATCACCCCATAACCCCACATTAACCCCTTATAGCCCAGCTCGCCACAATATCTATATTTGTCATGGGAGGTCGCGCAAACTTCCACCCATGAACTACCTCTAAGAAGGGGACGAGGCAACCAGGGATCCATTTAGGGGTACTTTATTCAAAATAGAATTAAACAGAAACCAAACCTGGCTCGAGGGCCATCAGAGAATACCAAAACACCAAACACAGGAACAGGACACAAAAGGGAGTGAGGTGATGGACAGATAAAGGAGGGAGTGCAACAAACCAACTTAAATACACAAGCTAAGGAGACTCAAGCTAAGGAGACAAACCCAAAAACAATATTAAATTATTACATTTATATTTTACTCCAGTAAGACCCTTTGCAAGGTATAGAAAAAGGTATAGCAAAGTTAGAAAACAGTCTAAAAAATGACTTATACCAACAGAAAAGTGGCATTAAAAAAGAAAAACTAAACTTTTCATGACAGTATCTGTTACTGATGACAATATTTTCGTAAAATCTTAGATTTTCTTTAATACTGGTATATATGGCCCCGACCTCAAGTGCCTGAAACCATCAAGCCTCTCTTACCAGGAGGAAAAAATGCTTGGCAAAAAAAAAAAAAAAAACAGAAAAGAGGAAAATGGCCCCATCAAGCTTCACTGTCAAACAGTCGCCAGTCCCTGACAGAATAAGTTTCCAAGTACCTTCAAGTGACTTTTCAACACCATTATCTACTTAAAACCTGTCTGAATTTCACACGGGCCGGAAAGCAATGAGGAAAGCTATCGATCAGCCGCTCCTGTTTTCATGGAGGCCCGGGAGGAGTACAGTGGGAGAACCGCGAGGGACATCAGCGAAAGCCCCAGCAAATGACATGAGATAAAAAAGCTCCTCGGAAACTTCACCCTTGAAACTCATTTAAACGTGCCGGAAAGATCAATGAGCCGGAGCGAGAGACAAGAGAAGACAGCTCGCCACCTGAGCTACATCACTAGCAAGTGGAATGTGTTCCCTGCAGGTGTTCTTGCCAGTAGCTACACAAATAAGCATTCATGTTGAGATGGTTTCATGGCCCTGAAGATGTGTGTATTTCGATGGGCCACTTTACTTAATAGCACTTAATAGGAATGGAATTGCATTGGCGCATCTGTCTTTAAATCAGTGATGGATGTTGACCTCGTTCTCCACTGAGTGCTTCTGCTTTCTTGGCTCTGAACGCTAACAGGCTCCAACACTCATTAGCCTACAGCTTAATAGGCATTCACACTCTCCAATGGAGCTCATTCGCAGCAGCACCATGTGGGATTTGGATTTTCAACCAAAGTCAACCAGACCTGCAAGGAGTAATTCAAAGGTTTAGGCCAGAGGATCCCAACACTGTTCCTGGAGGAGCCTTGCTTGTCACATTTTAGTGCCTACAACACACCTCATCCTCAACTAATGAACTAATTAAAATAGTAAAATGTGATGGACAAGGGTCCTCCAGGACTGAGGCGGGGAACACCAGTTTAGGCCATCAATTTCTAGGCAAGCTATACTAAGAGTACAGAAATATTAGGACATTGAAAACTGTGAAATCAAACAGCCCAGATTCACCCCAAAGTTCATTTGTTTTCAATTCTGCTAGTCAGATCACACCATTGCACAGTGCTAACCTGAGAGGGTGAACGAAAAGATGCTTTCTCCAAGACACATCACATTGCATCAATCTGTTGAGAACCCTTAGGACGCAAGCAACACTGACCCATACCAGCATCGCAGCAAAAAGTAAACTGTCATTACCTGGAGCTTGGTTTAGTGTTCCTGTCGTCACATATAACCTTATTGTTTTTTAAAATAAGCTATAATAATAATTACCACTACTTTTTATCATAGGACACATAAATATAAATGATGTGCCTCTAGTGCAGGGTCATTTAATTTCTACGAACATGGTAGATACGAGATGAGACGCCCACACTGGAGCATAAGGTTCATTTTGTGTGCATGGAATCAAATATTAAATATTCTATGACTCATGATGGTGTTTAAGGCTTTTAGATAAGGTCTCAAATCCAAATGTATCATTTCCATCCCATAATTTCGCAGTAGGAAAGAATCATTTTAAGATACAAACATATTGCTACTGTCATAACAAAACCTTGTATGTCATTCACCATTTTTTACAAAATGCAGAAGTGGTTTGAGTCAGTTGATTTGAGTCAATAAGGCGTTTCTACCCTAAGGGTCCGTTTCCCAGACCAGGATTAATCCTAGTTTTAGACTACCTTTTCCTTTTCAATGGAAAATCTCTATTCACAGGATTATAATCAGGGACTAGGCTTAATCCCTGTCCGGGAAACTGAACCAAAGTGTTTAACATATTTGTTGTGCATTCAATTCCTCAGTCTAACCACCTAGCCAAAGTGAACTGTTTTATATAATTTTCAGTTTATATTCCTCAATGTGTTCAAAATGTGGTGCTAAATATTTTTTTAATAATGCGATTCAGTTCATACAGAGCTGTGTATCTGATGCAGGACCACCCCCTACATCTACAAAATTTGGCAGATGGTCTTATCGCAAAGTCAACTGTGGAGTTTGTGTGAGTCAAGTTTATGAGATGAAGTGCTAATTGACAAGGAAGGTGTTCAGTTTCCATTCGAAGACAGTGAAGGCCTCAAGGAGAAGTTCATTCCACTACTTAGGCTCTAAAGCTGGGAAAAGTATTGGTGCAGGTCTTGGACCTTTGAGTACAGGTGGGTGGAGTTAGACTATGATTGGTGCTCTAAGAGGATGGAGCTGTGACCCATGGTCTGACCAGTGCTGGTTTGTCAGAAAAATCTTTACTGTTTTTTGTCTCTGTAGTGGAGTATTATAGTTTTAAATCAAATGGTGAACTACAGGAACATAGTGATATTTCATAGCAGTGAAATGGGTTGTGTGAATTTTGGTGAGTCCAAGATAAAAAGTTTTGAATCTATGAAACAATTTAAGACATACAAAAGACAAAGGCAACCGGAGTAAACAAAATGCAATTTTTATACAGTCATTTGAATCACTGAGTATGGTGACTGGATACACCCAGGACTGATGTCTGCAAGCCATGCTGAATATAAACAGCACTTAAATTAAAGGTTTTCAGCAGTGGGAGACCAAAAGATCTCAGCAAGCATTAAATGGAATTTGGAAGGGATGGGGAATATATCAGTATGATAAGAATTGCAGAACTGTTTCTAAGGATCTTGGACTCCAGTAAACTTAATGAGGGCCTTTATTTCAACATGGAGAAAACATGGAACCGTGCTGAATGTTCCCAGAAGTGGCCAACCTACCAGAATTTTGTATAGACAACTCACAGAAGATCCTAAGAAAAGGTCAGTATTATGATTTTACCATTAGAAATACAAAATGGTTTTCAGGCAAATGCTTTGGAATAATATTACATTTGGCTGATGGGTCAAAAGACCCTTGGAAAAGAAAGGTACTATTACTGGAATAAAGTTAATAAAGCATGCCACTAGAAGAACATCATAACAGCAGTCAAAAGTGAAACAAGGTGGTGGCAGTATAATGCGATTATGAAGCAAGAAAACGACCAAAATCAAGAGCAAGTCCCCCAAAGATTGGCTCAAAAGAAACAAAGTTAAATGAGCAGCCTGGCATAAAGTCCATTAAAATGTTATAGTCTTAAATAGGAATTTGGCTAAAATAAAAAATAATGCAAAAACGAGGGCCACAAAAGTTACACACACATGCGCACACACAGGGCTTGTACAACCAAGAAAGTTTTAGTACAATTAAACCAAAATTTTGCATCAGGAGTCAGGTGGAAAATATAAATAGAATACTGAAATGTAATCATGTGCCAAATCCACTTATTAAGTGCAGAGGAATGTCATTTTATCACATTGGTGACATTGGCGTTGCAAAACCCTTTTTTCATTTATAAACAGTTTTGTGTTTTCTCATGTTTCCCTGTATAATGGGAATGTGAACTAATATGCTAATATAACACTGTTTTATTGTAACATGGGTGGTGAATATACATACACTATCACAGCATTACATTCTGGTATCACTGTGCTGAGATTAGTCCACAAGCTATATCTTTTTCTGATCAGCAGTGGTTGTATTCTGTATATGTAGGGTGTGTATATATACAGTTCTGGGTGCTGGGTTTTGGAGGGTCACTTGACAGCTCAAGCTACTCTTAAGTGGGTTGTTTCCTTTACCTAATAATTTAGGAATCAGTGTTGGTGCCAAATGCCACCACATTTTATTGACCTGGCCTGTGCTTGGCCACAAATCCAATCTGGCAGGTCAATCTTGGAAAGCTCAAAACAATTCCAGTCCTAACAAATTAAAAGGGGGAGCGTATATATCTCTGCATTTCTCTGGCTTTGTTTGGGTCTGAATTTTCTAGACTGACCTGGCAAGCTCCATCAGCCGAGACAAACAAGAAAACAATGAGTGTTCCTTTTGCATTACTGCTAATCTACATCTACTCGCAAGACAAGCAAGCCATCAGTCAGGGCAAAAACAATAACGTTTTAATGATTCAATTGAGTGTCTGGCATCTGTCAAGAACGCAAACCCCAAGACCGGCTTTTCACGCTTATTTGAACATGTCTGTGTAACTGTCTGTGTAACGGAAGTGCGTGGCCCCATTATTCCATTAAACAAGCCTTGTTTTGTATTCTGCCTGTTGTAGATACTTGTCAACAGTAAATTAAGGCATGTTGTTTTACAACTTCAAATCCAAATACATTGGGATGACATGGAAAATGCAAAAAATAGAGAACAAATACAAAACAAACAAACAAACAAACAATGTTCTTTAAATTATTTCCACATTTGTTTAATCTCAGATAACATGAACCCAAGATATTTCATGTTTTGTCTCATTAAATTCATTTTGTTTGACAATGGATAAAAAGTAAACTGGCCCCTATAGTCACACATGAACACACAATGTGAAATTCTTACTCTGTAGTTAAACCATTTACCAAGATAAGCGGTGGGTGACCAGTGGCACAGAGCCCGGGGAGCAGTGTGTGGGGATTGTTCCTTACTCATCCATCCCAATATACCTCCATTACTGCATTTCAGGCCAGCATCCACTTCAGGTAAAATGAAGATGACCAAAGAAAACATGAAATGTTGTGGGTTCAAAGAGTCTACAATGAAATAAATGTAAATATGAATTAAATATCTATATACTACCTAAGCCCCACTCAGAGGGTAGAGATGTTGTCTCACACCTGCAGGGTTGGGGGTTGAAATGTGGGTCCAGGTCTTGTGTGTGTGTGGAGTTTGCATGTTCTGCTTGTGGTGGTGTGGATTTCCTCCTGGGTCTCCGTGTCTTCTTGTGTTTTAGGTGAATTGTGGTTTCTAAATTCACTATAAATGTGAGTGAATTGTGTGTGCACCCTTCCCCGGAGTCACACACTTTGACCCTGGGGTGGGGTTTGGGACCCTGCAATCCTAGCAAGGATTAAGTGATGACAGAATATGCATAAACGAGTATATACTATCTATTTGGAGACCCTCACTGCTGGGCCCAAACCTCATATGCTTAAAGCAGCTATTTTTCAGGAAACTCAAAAATGATGTATATTCGAAATAAATGAATACTGTGCCATGAAAACTACTTTCAACACTTTTCATTGGTTAAAAATGTCTCAATTTTACAGACCCACGTGTAGACTGACCAGTAGTATTGATTTATGAAAAACAAAAAACAAAAGAGGAGTTACAAGGTTTCTGCCTGAACTCGAAGATATATAATATTTAAACAGGATATTTTGTATTCTATATGTATTTGTAATGGAATGCATTAATAGGTGTCGTTGAAAAATCTGAATTTATTTGATATGTGATTTAATTTCTTTTGAATAAGTGGTTTATTCTGTATTATTTCATTATTTTATTAGGTTATATCCTGAGTTTCTGAGCTAGAGAGGTTTTCTTCAGGGACGTGTTGATATGATTAGATGTACGAACACTTTGGTTTGACTCAGGGACACCTAGCTTCGAAGGTCGGATGTGACATCCATTTGTTTATAACACTGTATGTTTAGACTAAAGTGACTCCTCTAGTGGGTAAGCAAGGTCGAATCATACGTAATTCTGGGTATAAGATTTGGGGGAAAATCTTTCTAACTCAGGAGCAGAATAGACTTTGAGAGACGTAGTGACCAAGGGGTCACTATCGTTCTGTGTTTTCTTTCTGTTTCTCCATTCTGTCAGAATGAAATTAAAATCTTTGATTATTTGAGCGAAGAAAACGACTCTGTTTGTTCATTCCGTGAATCTCTGACACCTGGGCGATTTTCTCTGGCTAAATGGCAAATTGCCGTAACATAGGCTAAGCTCTCCAGATCACCAGCCATGCTGATTGACAGAATCTGAGTAAGACAAGGTCTACAGAGAACAGAAACCTGCAGCACTGCATTTAGCCTAGGTCATACTTAAAACAAGTCATTTTATGAACATCAATATTGCTTGCATTGAACCTGTTTGCCTCACTGGACTCGGTTCAGATACACTCTAAGGACAATTTCTGAGGTAAACATCTTCTAAGGTTTGTTTGTCTGGCTGTTTCAGCCTCACCTCTTCCTAGCAGGTTCATACATTAAATACAATTTCCATTGACAAACACTGGCAGCTGAATCGGTCCTACAGAAGGGCTCACTGACTTTCATTATGGGACTGTCATAAGATTCCACTGCATAGCAGCAGGGCACACAAACAGGACACACAGAATGGGTTTGGTAAGTAATTCTTCTGGAAAATACGAGAAAACAACAGCAAAATTCTGCACTTTCACTAAACATTTAA
Organism: Ladigesia roloffi; assembly: GCA_037577295.1. Classification (NCBI taxonomy): domain Eukaryota; kingdom Metazoa; phylum Chordata; class Actinopteri; order Characiformes; family Alestidae; genus Ladigesia; species Ladigesia roloffi. The sequence goes on along the minus strand of JBBKCR010000002.1, from coordinate 3,903,620 downwards.
TCTTCTTCTATTGATTTTCAAATAATTGTTTTATTTCTTTCATTATTTTCAAATAAAGTATGAACAGCTTAAAATTATTTCTCGGTATTTAACCCATTTACCAAGAGAAGCACCAGGCATCCAGGAACACAGCACCTGGGGCAAAGTGTGTGGGGGCTTTACTTACTCAAGGGTACCTCAGAGGTTCTTAATAGGCTTGGGATTCAAACCCACAACCTTCTGATAGTGGGGGCAACTCCCCAACCACTAAACCACAAGCTGCCCTGTGACTGATAGCAAAGACTGGTTTGTGTGGCTTTCTAATGCGGGATAAAGCATTGGATACTTGTCCTGTACATTCATGATTAAGATTTTAAATAAAACATTGGAGGGGATGTGAATGTTGTTCAACACAGTTAGCTTCAGCTGTTTTATTAGATAAGTGACTTTACACATATTTTCATACTAACTTCCAATCACTTTTATTAAATTTTCAAGGAAAAAACGTATCTTTACCTTTCTGTTTTCAAATTGTTTTTACTGTAACTTTCATTCATTTATTTCTATGCAAGGATCAATATCAACCATTAGTTAGTAACCCTGTAGAAAGTTCACTGAAATGGATAAACATAATTCTGATTTACTTTTGATTTTTTCTACAGTGGCCTATATATTTGAGCCGCCATATCTCCTCTAACAATTAAGTACAGTTTAAAGACTGTGATTATTGTCATCTCAGCCATATACGCAGTACAGATTGAAGTGAAACAATGTGAAAATGTAATAAAGTGCAAGGACTCAGGTAGGCAGCATTTAAAGCAAAAATAGCAGCAACAGGATTAGAACTTCCTGTATGTCTTCCACCCCTGCACACCAGATCAGTGACCAGAGAGTATATACACCAATGGAAAAAGTCCACTTCAGCTTGCCATACATTCCCAATGCATATAATTTCAAAGCAGCATGGGCAAGGGTCATTAAATATCATTTTCTGCAGTTTGCCGTAATTGAGAAAATAAGAAAATAAGACTTTAACCCTTAATGATGATTCCTACCAGCTGCATATATGAACCCACACTTGTCACAAGATATAAATATACAAACAAATTGACAACACTGTACACCAAAATCCCCCAATTACTTGAAAAATTGAAGAAAAGTTTGATGAGGAAGTGACTGTCTGTAGAGGAATGTTGAATGACCAACACAGAGGACATTATCAAGGACTTTTCTGACACAAATCCAGTATGGGATAAATTTGAGTGCAGTACATTGTTTAGCATCTGTGACTGTCAAGTGAGTGTGAGTGCTATCTAGAAAAATAACAATTCCACTGCTGAATGGCATAATATTCTGGGGAAAGGTCCTCATTCGCTTACTAAGATGATTATGTGTGTGGGCTAGCATATTTTATACAACTTCTTAGCGATAACAATTTCACAGAAAAAGTCAATTGCTTGATTGACTGCACACAGAACTCCTACAATGTATTTCATTCTTTTATTTTAAAGCTACTTTGTGCATCCACTTTGTTTACTGTCTATTTTCTTTCTGTCAAGCCTCAATAACCCGTATTTTCTGTGAATCCGTCATGATGCAGCTCTCGCTGTCCCCACTTTGAAGCATAATTAATAAGATTGAGACTGAGCTGTGCTTAATTAAATTTTTAATCTATTTCATGTTGCAAGCACTTTGTTTGTGCACCCAGCACTTATGCTTCACTCAAAGTGTCGCCTGATCAAAGGGGACCTCACTCTCCGCACAAGCAGAAGGGGTTTGGAGAAAGCAGAGGAGAGCTCAGCACTTCCCCCGGGGAAAACCTTTACTAGGTAACTGAATAATGACTCGTTCAGTGGTGTTACCATGAGTCAGTCGCATTTGCATACTGTTTGTTAGTGGCATGCATGAAAAGGCGATTACACAAGAAATCGTGAGTCAGAATGCCTGTTGTCTAGAGCGCACATTAGTACTTATGAAGTGCATCAAGGCACATTTCCAAAGCTATAGAGGAACTGTACTTTACATAAACGATACTGCGGTTATATGGAACTTGCCGCATGCTATGATTTTACATCGTTGAGTTCCCAGTTGTTAGTTTGTATCTTCAATTGAGTTTTTTACACAGATAGTAAGAAAACAATTTCAGCTAATCAGAAAGCAGTTAGCTCAGCTGATGCTCAGTGTTCAGCCCTATATCTACCCTGTATCCACCTAAGTATTATGTACACACACATATATATTTATATATGATGAGATAAGCAAATGTTTAAGTTATTTAAACTGCAGCTGTGTAACTGTGTTAAATGGAAAACTGCTGATTAAAAGTTCAAAGTTTTTGCAAAACAAATGTAATTGCACTTTTGTTCATATAGCAGTAATTTAAAAATAAAAGTGTGTAATACTTTTGAATTAATTAATGAATTGTGCATACACACACACACAAACACACACACACACATATATTTATATATTAGGGATGCACTTAAAATTCGGCCACCTAAATTTTGGGCCAAAAATGGTAATACATATATTTTCGGTTTTGGCCAGAATTTGTATTTTATTGGACTGAAACTGTGATGACGCAATCATGAAGCAGATGATGTAACCACCATTCGTCAGATTCATGCAGGGATAGAAAAGCCCTTAGAGCCCCGTGAGTCCATAAGAGATATTGGTGTAATGCTTAGGGCGCTCGCTGTGATCAGGACGTGCGGAGTTTGAGTCTCACTTATTGAATGGTTGAAATGCAGAGCTAGACTTTCACAGCACCTCGAGCAGTGGTGTGTTCATTTATAGCAAAATGGTCACTTTCTGTGTGTGTTTTTGGAAAGGAAAGTCAGTTTTCCAGTGATTAGAGTTAATATATTTCAGTCTTTGTTTTGATAAACTATTTTGTTACAGGCCTAAAGAGAATGATGTTTTTCTTTCTCTAGTTTTTACAGCACCTGTTCTGAATGCAAGTTGTTAAAGCACTTCACTCAGATTTAAAGTGATTTCACTAGTTTATTACACATTCAATGTATAATATCTTGATTTTAGGCTGGTTATGAGTGGAGCCAATGGAAATATTTTATCGCAAATGTTATTTTATATTGTGCATTGTCTGAATGCTAAATAAATATACTCAAAGTTCTGTACAGATTAATTTTTTAAATAATTTAATAATTTTTTTTTCCGGTTTTCGACCAGTGTGTTTTCGGTTTCAGCCCAAAAAAATTCCTTTCGGTGCATCCATAATATAATATATATAGTATGTGATATAGGTCCCCCACAACACCAGGAGTAAGAAAATTATTTGCATTCTATGTTTTCTCTATTTGATTATATTCTATAATCTATTCTATCTTTTTTCATAGATCATACAGGTTTAGTGAGATAAACTTTGCTCCCAGTGCTGCAATTCAAGAATGATAAAGGTGGCTACAGAGTTATGGTTTCAAAAAGAATTTTATGTTTTCTTTCGTCAAAACTGACAGGGCAGGTGCGATAATGGTCAGGTGCTTCAGGTTTCAGTTCTGGGGGTTTCATGTATGAACTGATCAGAGAACACCAGCATAGTCCTTAAAAAGAAAATACTTTTACTTTCTTTTTCTGACACATTCACTGATAAGGCCTGTCAGAAATGATAGCAGCAAACTACTGTTGCCAACTGAAAATGTCTCACATGGTAACTTCCCTGGCAGAGATAGAAGTGTAACTTTCTTTGGGACTGAAATTTGTGAAAACCCAAAAATAGCCAGACTCAGTCCAGAGCACAATGTTTAGCAGAAGATTCAGACTAAGCTGAGTCAGAGCCTGACTGCCACTTGATAAAATTCCATCTAAACTTGAATATAGCCTGGCACATTTCTGACCCAACATGACTGTAGCTGACAAGTTTCTGTCCCAACCCAAAAGCACCTCAACAAAATTCAGCTCCAAGATGAATGCAGTCTGAAAAAGTACATTCCAACAGGAATGTGGCCTGAAAAATTGCGCAGCATGAATACAACCCAAAGAAATCCATTTCAAACCAGACTGTATCCTGAAAGCAATTACCATAACCTCAATGTAGCCTCACAAATTTCTGTCTGAACTGGATGGAGGTAAAATAATGTTCTAATAGGAGGGGTAGTGACCACTGTTATACAAAATACTTTTTTGCTGACCTCTTAGACCTCACTATCAAAAACATGACTGACTCCAGCACACCAGATTAATAACTTTTCAAGGTAATAAATAGCAGGGAGGAAAAATAGAGCAGGGAGAAAAGTCATAGCAGGGTAAAGGCAGTAAGATGGGCAATGAGACAGAGAGGATCATGATATTGAAATCTGACTCAAGACCAATGAACATTTAAAAACTCACTAGAAATTAACATTCAGGTCTCGTAGAATTCAGAAAAAGTGTTTCACATAAAAACCCGTGAGACAGAACTGTAAAAGTCTTGGCTGCGACAAAGCCTGTGTTTTTTGTAAATGAACATCTTGTTCACAACCATGATCAAATTTCATCAACACTCACACTCGCACGGTATCAGCAGCTACCCGATGGCTTCTAATATAGTAAATTAATTAGTTTTCTGTTCTCTCCTATGACCAAGGAAATGCATTAAAATGATAAATGATGGTAAAAAAAACAGAACACAGATTGAGTTGATAATGCAAGAATAGTCCTTTACAGCCACAAGATGTTTGTTTTGTTTGGCATGACTTTTTGATAAGGCGTCAGAAAAAACGTGTTTTGACATTTTGCCCTAACAGGAAGTGACCCAATAATACTATGCAGTTATATGGGCAGCACGTTAGCAATGCAATTCTAATATAATAAAGAGTCTGTTTCACTTTTTTGGAATTTAAAAGTCTGTAAATGCTGGTTTTAAGAGATATGTTTACTGCCGCTACCATACAGTCATTGTATGGAAAAAAGCTTCAAAAACCCATTCTCAAGTCATAGAAGTTATAAATCCTGTACATTTAAATATATCTACTTATTCTTGCTACCGCAGATTAGCATGGCCAATTTATTCACATATTTGCCAATACATTTAACTGTTAAAATTCAGACTATTGATGGATAACATGAAAACCTCTATTCATCAGAAATCCCCTTAACCCACCTGGAGCTATGACTGGTCACCCTATCAGAAACAATCTAATTGGTTAGAGGCTCATTTAAATATTGCAGCCATTTTGCACTAGTTGCAGAGATTAAAAACACAATAACAATTAACAGACTATATATTTTGCAGTTCTACTATGCAGGACATTACAGTTCAACAGTGGCCTTTGTAGAACATCTGTGACTAGCAGCCATTAAAAAATGACCCAGCCTTTGACCCTTTTCCCTCCTTGTCCATTGCAGAGGAACCTCAGGCTACAGACCAATGTGTCCATGTGGCATGTGACATAAGAGCACTTCCTTTTGTTCTTTACTTTGCCCGCTTATCGCTCTTGGGCAAGCCTGATATAGCGAGAAATGTGGTGTGTGTGTGTGTGTGTTTTCTGTAATCTAATAGCTGTTTAAGCCACAGGCAAAGATCAGTAACCTTGTCAAATCTCAACATGAGTTCAACAGAAATTCAGACACAAAACCTCTTTTGCCCCCAGCCTTTCTGACAGCCTGCTGAAGCTACAGGGTCACAGCTGCACTGAAGAACATGGACGGCTGTTAGCATGTATCCTGACAAGAGCACAAAAGCACAAAAAAATTTGCCTTAAATTAGACACAGATTAACTGGGAGCATAATTATAGTTTTAAGACCTTTTGTTCCCCAGGTTTGTGGTCCAATATATGTAAGTTTCTTATGTTTTTATGAGAGCAAGCTCATAAGACTTGTGCGTTCAAGGTCCTAGATTCCTAAGGGCCAATGTTTCTAAGCTCTAAGGTTCAAAGAACCCTATATTTCCGAGGCCCAATATCCTCAGGGCCCTATGCTTTCAAGGAACGTGGTTTTTAGTAAAAGCACCCACCCTCAATAACCCTCAGAGAATTAATTAGCTAACTAAGAAAACTTGTAAGCCTTTCTTTGAAATCTCAGAGCATAGCAGACATTAATAAATTAATGATTATTTTGTGAGGGGCATTGTCTTTATTTGCTACTGCTAATTCTGTAGCCCATTGCTAATAGCATGCACTATGAAACACAATGTACTTAAAATATTCTTAATTCTACCTTAATTTATGCACCAAACACCTTAATTTGAAT
>JBBKCR010000002.1:3875813-3897354 GCA_037577295.1 Ladigesia roloffi | reverse complement strand
ATCATGAAATGATGATAAACGGCTATGAAATTATGAAATAGGGGATCATGAAATGATGAAAAACGGCATTATGAAATCATGCTGACATAAAAAAATAAAAATTATGAAATCATATTTCACAATAATAAGTAACTATATATAACAGATCGAAATATATTTCACAATAATGAGTTGTATTTCACAATAAAATTCTAACATATTTGTATATATATGTATATCATTTACAATACATATCTCCATATTATATATTTCTAGATTGTAGAATTTTCTGCTTTTAACTTTTATTGTCCACTTTTTACCATGACAATGCAAATTTCCCCCTCGTGGAACTATTAAATGTTTCTCTTGCTTTCAAAGTTTTTGCAGAATACAGGTTTTTACCACTTATCTGATCATTTTCATTCTATTTTATATATTTTTTTCTACTTAATCCTTCAGTATGTAGTGTCACATGGGTGTGTTTTGGAAGGCTCACTGATGAGTGTACTAACTGTTTACATCACACTGCAAGTTAAGGAAGTATTCTTAGAACAAGTGAGTCACAACAGCGTTGAGGTGAACTGACACGTTGCTGCTTTTATATCATAACACAAATACAAGGATATTTCACAATGGTAATAATCAAATTAAAGAATTATCGAATGTAGAATGGTTGCACACAAGCAAAAAGTCATACAGAGATCATTAGAAATGTTCAAAAGCTCCCTGCTGGAGGGTCTAACACTGGAAAGTTGTTTAGTGAACACCTATAAATGAAAAGTTTTCTAAACTACATGATAAAGTTTCCTTTATAAGATGGAGTAATCTGAACAGTCCATGTCTGACAACATATGAATTATACATCGGTGATGTAGAGTCTTTTAACAAATCACTTGATCAGTCATTACATTTCTAACAATAGTGTGAAAAAAGTGTACTAGTCCTTGTGCAGTCTTTGTAAACTGACTTTTCCCATATGTTCCTGTTGTTTTCACCATCAGTGCTGGTGAGTGAATTAGAATAAGACATTTGTTTAATGTTCTTGACAAATCTAGCTCATAGCAGGCGAGAAAAATAATCTGGGTGGGTTCCATTCTGGTAGTGCTCAACCTTGCTGGATTTTTTCTTTACAATTAAATGAGAGGTAAACATGCAGTACCATCTGGAGCCAGTCACCTTTCTACTTGTTGAAACTACCCGAGTGACCGCATTTGAACGAGTTTTCAAATTCAAGTTGAATTTGATGTCCTCAACTAATAGTGTTAAACTGTTATACTGGTTTACTTCTTGCTGTAATGTTCTCACTGTTTCTTTTGGCTTTTATTAGTCTGGATGGCATATTTCACAATCTAAATTGTATTTTTAGGTCTTGGCCACACCTCCTCATTAGTAAAGGTAAAGAGGTATTTGGCAGAAACCCTTATCCAGTGCATTTGTTAAAGAGACCGTCCCCCTGGAGCAATTGAGAGTTACATTTTATGCTCAAGGAAACAATGTAGGATGCAGGGGTTTGCAGTCACCAGGTTCACAGGAAAATGTTTTACCCATTATGTGACTGCCTGTCTCTGCCTCAATCAAGTTGTTTATCATTTGCTAAAATAGTGTATAAATATCCCCTGTCTTGAGCTGGGTATTTTGTTGGTTTTGGAGATTTCACTCTTTATTTTTGCTCTGTTATTTTAGATTGGTGTTTATGCCGTGTTATTTTTGCTCTGTGTTTTTGCCCCCCTTGTGTTCATGTTTATCTATTTTAATTGCCCTGTCTCCTTTGTCTTTATTTAGTTGTATTTTGTTAGGTCCCCCCCTTCAAGCTCCTGTCAGTCCTTGTTTTATCTCTTGTTTCTTGAACTTTGGTCAAGAAAGTCCTGTTTGCACTTCCTTGGTTCTCCAGAGATTATTATCTAAATCCAACCTCACTTTTTAAAGGTTATCCCTACAGGCTATAAATAAGAAAGGGATCCAACCTTCTCTCCAGAATACACAAACAAATATGAATATCAAATACACAGTTCAGGAGGTCCTTCTCTCCCAACAAAACTTCCTCCACACACAGGAGCTGGACTCTGTTGTGCAGAGTCGACTGTAGCTTCACCCAAGAGCTCTGCTTTCTGGGACTAGTACACCTTCTCCAGGCCTGATGTAAACCAGACATTTTTTAAATATGTGGGCCGTTATAACACACGTTCTCACCTGTGTGTGTGTTCGTAAACTTGAGCACTCAAATGCTGGATCACGGCTCGGCTGGGCTCGGGTCGAGTTCGGGCAGAGAATCTAAATTCCCAGTGCCTCACTAAAGAGACTGCTGGAAGGGGCAGGGCACGTCAAACTTCAGTCCTACTCACACAATTACAATACATCCACATAGAAAGCACGCGCACACACACACACACAAACCCACACGTGCGTGCAATACAGGACTCCCAGAGCCTCGATAGGAATTGGGGTAGTATTGTTAAGGGGTGACAATTTTTTGGACTGGCCTTTCAACATACACACTCACGCAGACAGCCAATCACATGACACAGACTATAATCAAAGCACACTACTTTAACTCAAGACGGGTGGACATGTCGTTAGTTACCTAGCAACCCAGCTACAGAGCTAATGAAGCTCATCTCTCTCACCTGGTTTGCCTAGGCACCCAACGACCACACACCCGACACCCCATGACATCCCAGACCCGTGCCCAGAGCTGTGTACCTCCTAGCACTCAGGCGATTTGCTCCATTTGGAGCGTGGCTGAAACAGACGAGACTTGAAGCCTCCCTGACATGCAGCTTGTTGAGATATTATATTACCTTAATTTTTGTTTCTAATGTTTAATTGACAATCAACTCTCAACTAATCAGCTCTGGCAAGTGTATAATTATCTGTATTCTTCTCTGATTTCACTGATTATCAATTCCAGATCATCTAGCTGTCAACTGAATCATTATGATTAAGGATTATTTTATAAATCTTTTGGTCTAGGAACCATGTTAATCATGCTTGTAAATGCTGTAATGTGAAATTATTATTTCATTTATTCGATTTTCTAAAGAATATTTTTAAATCTATTCATGGCAGGCCTTAACCCCAAACAAGACACAAAATAGATTAAAAAAAAATTCAGAATTTCCAATTTTACACTCCTTATGAACATTACATATAACATTTTAAAAGGTTCACAGGTTATTTTTGATAGTAAATTTCTAATCTTTGTAAGAATAGTATGATTCTTGGTCACTACCACTAAACAGATCAATGATTAATTTCCATTAAAACCGCTTTTTGAGAAGCAGTATTAGGAAATGGGCAGAACTGCCTTTAATGTTGATATTTATTTGTATGCTCAAAAATGAAGTTATAAACAGTCACGTCATGTTTCCAGGTCTCTGCACATCACCTTTCCACAACCTACATCCGGTACTGTTGTTTGAAGTCCTTTGAGAAGTATTTCCATAAATGCATCAGCCCAGTGCTCGAAGAGGTCGGCATCCTGCTCAGGCAGTGAAAGTGCAGCATTGAAGCTTATGGACACGATGAACTGGAGGATGAGAATGCTTCTGAATAAAAATTCTTTGTGTGCTGAAAGTACACTTGATGGACTAGCATTCAAGTTTTTTTTTAAGATTGTTTCTCTGAAAATGTAGAAATGCAAAAATAATGCAAAATAGACATGATCCATAAAAAAAATAATTGAAAATATAATCTATAATTTTATCATTGTGCTAAATTAAAGGTTTGAACGATTTCTGTATGACCATGTAAAATAGGGACAGTTTTTACACTCCCCTTTTTTTGCCACTGATATGTCACATGGCAAGAGGCGAGGTCATTTCCTGTGGGGTCTTTTAAACATGGGCTTTTTATTTAAAGCATTATTTAGATCAAACAAAGCACAGACACACAAAATTGGGTAGTCATTTTAATTTTAACCATTTTCCAAAGGTTGAAATTGTACAGCAGTGGAGAGTTGGAGCAGCTGCCATGTGACCTAAAATTTGCTCCTTCTAAACAAGGTCCTGGTGCTCCTGGCTTTGGAGGAGCCAGAACACTTTGAAAGTCTGGACTTTCAAGCCAGTGAGGAGGAGAGATTTTGAGATGAGAAGGTTTGTGATGAGTATGTTCAGCTTAAAGAGGCCATAGCTTTGTTTGATTTAGACTTTGGATAAATAAAATACCTTTTTGCACTTTTGCTGGCCTGTATGTGTGTGTGTCTGGGTGAATTGCAGTCCTCAGGCTGGTGCCACAATTGCTAGGAGTGAACTGAGCCCTAGAATGAAGGATGTTACTAAATTAATAACTTAACATGAGGTTTAAAGGGCCCTTCCTTGCTAAAATTTTTTTTGGCTTTTAAGAATAAGTGATGTAAAATATATCAAAACACCAAGTCCATATATCGATAAAACAAAGCCTTTTAAATGTCTGTATGTCTTAGGGCATCTGGTGGCCTTGTGGTTAGGGCGTTGACCCCTGCAATCAGAAGGTTGTGGGTTCAAATCCCCACAAAGTTTTTTTTTTTATTTATAATTTTGAAACAATGTAAAGGCAGCCATTTACAACAGCAAAATTTTTAAATATACATTTACCAGTCTTAAAAGAACAGAAAACATTGTAAGGACTAAAAAGTAGGTCACACAAAACTATCTATTTTAATAAATACAGACATGCGTCATAAGTTTGACATCAGAGACAAAATATAATACTAAAAATGTGGGATGTGGGCCCTTTATAAAGTTTAAAAAGGAGGATTCCCTTAATGTACATCTAATTTAATAAAAGTAAGTAACAGGACAATCATATTGAGTTTGTTATGTGACACTATTATTGGCGACTTTTAGCTACATGTGTCCTTTGAGTCACATTCTCACTTGCAATTGTCGTCACAATGCTACTGCTGTGTACAGATTTCATGGGTAGAGAACACCACCCACTTTTCTCAGTATTACTCATAACTCTGCACCGCAAGAGAGTGTAACTAATTTCGTGATATGGCAAGCATTGTCATTTCTGTGCTTCATTTTCAACGCAGAACTAAAAAAGGAATGTCTCAAATCAGTATGTGTGTGAGATGTGTGTGTGTGTGTGTGTGAGCACGCTGCTCATTTCTTCATATTTTGTTTCCAAAGTTCCAGACTTTCTTGTATTGTGAATGTAGTCTTGAAGAACAGTTCTCCAGGCTTCATAAATGTCTTTCAAATACATTTTCTCATTTTTAGACAAGCTCCTGAACCTGACCAGTTTCAGAGGAATATTTTGTGTTTGTCAAGCCACAGAGTGACCTATGTATAAATCATACAGCAGGATGCTTTGTTATGTGCAGATGATTCCACATGAATGTTGCTGAATACTGAGAGGTTGGAACATGTTTAACTAGGCTCCTTGTATCCTTAGGTACTTTGCAGCCTGTTATAGTAAAACATATGTCCTTATATCTTTCACTTTATCTACTCAATAACCCAAAGATAAGACAGTTTGAAAGACTGAAAATAGGGATTTTGCACTTACAATGTCAAAGCAAAATATGAAGAAACCAAGGGTGGATCAAAACATTTGCAAAACATTTTTTCAAGTCGACTAATCCATCAAAATAGTCTAAATCGAGTTGACTAGTCGTGATGATGTCACACAAACAGCGGAGGAATGAAGGTGTCCAACACTGAGCAACTTTTATTGAAGTTTTCTGTAACAATAACTGTCAACATGACAAATAAACTAAATAAACAGAGGCTGATACCTTGTCTCTTCTGGTACATTTAAACACAACAGAAACAGAAAGTGGGAACAGTTTAAGCCACGGCGCCACTGAGTGTCCTCTGGACTGGACGACTCCCTGCAGTGCTAGCAGTAACATGTTAGTTAGCAGCGCCGTTTCAGACGCCCAGTCCACTTCTCTCAGGGGCCTCATGCCTCTATAGTCGACTTTTGTATTAATGCTCAATTTGCACAATACTGAATATTTTACACTTGATTTTCTTTCTGATCTAAATATTTTTCAGTCTTTTGTCATATTTATATTTTTCAGATATTAGTATGCCTTTGATGAATGTAGGGACCAGGAGCTTTAAACGCTATTGGGGTACTATTCTAAACATTAATGGTGGTATAGATAAAAAAAAAAAAACACCCCCTCCAAGAAGAGTTTTTGTGATGTCACAAAACCAGCACATTTAAATGTATCACCTTCTTCAGGCAGTTTAGCACCACCCATTAACGCACAAATTGTTAAAAAAGCTTTGTTGCATTACATGAAGACCTCGATAGATCATAATACCCATTACCGCACCTGTAGCTGTGATTGGTTTAATGTTTATTTGCATATTGCAGGTTTCTGCAATATCAGTATTGCAAACCGACGATGATTGACAGATGATATTTTGTGCAGCCCTTGTGTATAGAAAGTATTGTACATTTTCTGTGTTCCAGAATGTCTCTTCTTCCCCTTGAGTAAAATATCAGTGCTCTTAACCTGCAATAATTGTATGCTTCTATGTAGATCCTTGTAATCTGTTCCATCCGCTTCTCTTTGATCAGGAATTTGCCATATCTCTTTGTTCCTCAATGCATGCTGTGATGAAAAGAGAGGGGGAAAGAAACAACTGTATGTCTATCCACCAGCCAGCACTCAAGAGCATCAAAGAAAAACGCAAAAAAGTGTGTTATCTAAAGGATGAAGCCTTTTGAAGCCTTCCATATGACAGTGTGTCATGATGCGGGCTCCTTTGAACAAAACTATAGTTCTGTATGTGTTTGCCATACACATTACTGGGAAATTGTAGAAATAGAAATGAATAGGAACTTCCATTCACTGAACATTTTATGAGCTCTAGCTATCCTATGGCTTCCCTGTATAAAAACACGTTTTCATGCATTATTTATTAGGCTCCCTTTACCTTGTTTCTCACCACAGGTCTGCTGGTGACCACATGCTATTTGGGTGGATCATTATCAGCAGGAAGTGGATGTGGCATAGATATAGCATTTCTTTTTTATTACACCATTTGGAAACGCCAGTTGACCTTTGCTTTGTGTGAACATTTCATGAGGAAAGGATCAATAATTTTGCAACCTTAACAAATACTGCTGTACAAAAGCAGGCAACCTTTGGCAGTCAGGGGAAGTGTTTACAAAACGTATTGTTTGTCAGTCTCTATTTGATTAAAAAAACGGTATTAAATTATATCCAAAGTAGCATTAGCAAGAACTGTTTTTTAGAAAAAGTTACAGCCTTATTGAGAGTTGGTGGAATGCAGATCATGTCTTCAGAGCCATTAATGGCTCTTAAACCATTAATTTAAGAGGTGTCTTTGCTGGGTGTACCAGGGCGCACAATGAATAATCTGGTAAATAAAGGGACATTTAGCAGCAACTTTAAACCTGCAAATTTGTGGTCTTCAGGTTCACAAGCAAGTGTTTTCCTCACTTGACTACTACCATCCACTGTTATCACGTCTATCATTACTGGCTCTACTGACACATGTTTGCTGTTTTAATTTCCCCTGTGTGGTCTAGTGGTTAAATCACTGTGCTGCAAAGTGCAAGATCACGAATTCAAATCCAGCTCTGAGCCAATCTTTGAACAGGCTCCTGCAGGCTCAATGGAGTTTTCTGCTTAAATTCTGCCTCTTTATTATAGCATTGAGATTTGAAGGCCAATGCTTATGACAAGAAGTCAACAGTCACCCAAAACATTGGCTGGATGTGAGCTGAGAACTGTTTTGAGGGAATGGACTATTACCTTTTGCTTGAAACATTAGAATAATAGTTTTGAAAAACAAAACAAAACAAAACAATAAATATGTCTATTGTTGTGTCCAATTGAAAGATGCAAAGGCATCGTTGGATCTTATTTGTGGAATAAATCTGCACATGTATATTACTTGTGTAGTTTAGGTAAGTTTTAAACAAGACTGGGGCAACTGGGTCAAACTGCTTATGTGATACTCCTGTTGGGTTCGGCACAATAACTGATTTAATTTAATCAAAAACTGAACAGTTTTGAAAGAATTATTTAAAATGTACTGTCTTGTTTACATGTAATTTCCTAATATTAAGAAAATAAACACCCAAAGCAAAATGTAATCAAATTTAAATTAATTTTATCGGATGGACTACAGTGTCTAAATGCACAGTAGGGAAAGGTTTTCAATAAAGTGTTTAGGAGAACTATTGCTTCTGAGAAAAATGAAAACATAAAACAGTGGAAAACTTTCTTTTCCTTCTCTGATGATGATATACAAGTGATATTTAAATATGAAAAAGTAAATGTTCAGACGGACGGGCATTTGGTCCCACTGGAAGACCAGTCATCCTTCTAAAACAGGCAGGCGAGGGGGGAGGTGTGAGGCTTCTCTGCATGAGCGAGCTGCCAGGCAGTGGGATGGACGCAGGCTGGACATTACTCATACGCTTGGGCTGCGTTGTTCTCGCCCAGGAAACAGATGATTAATGGTCTCTGTGTTTAGTAACATTTATAAATTCATCTGTCTCCTAATGAGGCCTCCTAATGAGAAGTGGTATTTTACTCTCAGGATGCAGTGGGACAGGATCATCTGTTGTACAGTTAGTCTTAAATAAAAGCTCCAGATACTGTCAGAGGCTGTAAATGCTTTAAAGGGAAAGATTCAGGAGTGTTTAATTGTCACAAACAGGTTGTGGTCTGAAAAGTTACCTAGGTTTCTTGTGGACTGCACAATAAAAAAGTAACAGCAAGTTAAGTTAAAAATAACCAGTAGTAGACTAAATAAAAACTAATTTGTATTTCTGTGAGAAAATATGAAGTGTGAGAAAAGTGTGAGTTTGTGCTTGTAAACATTAGCTTTAGGCCCAAAGAAAAGTTTGTGTAAAAATGACTCTCTTCATTTTGCACAACTTTTTAATATTCAACTATTGAGGGGCATTAACTTGCTATTTATTACCAAAATGTGTCATGCGCATGGGTCATGTGACACGCAAGAGGACACGGAATGATGCACGTCACATGGTATAAAAGCCAAGGTCATGGAAGTAGCCATTGCTCAGTCATTGAATCAACACCAGGACCCTGCCAGTTCATCTCTTCAGCACGATGAGTGTCATACCAATCTTTTGTAAAAACCAGAATTCCTGTGAGAATATTTACTAGGGAGCATTCTCAGATCAAAGTGCGTGGGCTACCTCCTCTGTCATGTTACTCCACGACTGCATTTATTATTCCCGCTACACTGGTGTATTGATTGGCCTTTCTTTATGACAAAATGAGTGGGAAAAGGACACGTACCCACGGCTATGAGCTGATTAATCTTAATTAAAACCCCAGCTGGCATTCGACCGACCTTAAACGTTTAAATGTGGTTGAAATAATGTTAGTTTATGAAAAAAACATTAATTCAACAACAAAACAACGTTGACTACAAAATGATTGAAATGGTGTTGTTAACTAACTATGGATTCAACATAGAAATATAAATAAAATTTGAGTTGTACGTCAAATCAACATTATTTTTACAACCATGACAAAATCCAACGGTTATCCAACACAGACACCTGACTTTGATTCAACGCTGACTCCACGTTAAAATTCTAGCTGGAAACACAACAAACAGTGACACATATCTTTTTTATAACTGACCTGAGCTTTAGTTCCTGAAATCATGTTTGTGAATCTCCTGTGTCTTAAGCTTCATAAGATTTGTTGCTCCGCGTTTTACCCTTTTCTGGCTACCCTATTCCTGACACCACAAACTTTCTCTGCACTACAGCTCTCTCTCCTTATACACTACATAGACTTGACCACAAAAAAATTTAATGTTCAGTACTTGTCCCCTGATCAATAGACCAAAAATCTGAATACATTTGCACTACACTGGAAATTCTGGATTTGATACTATTCCAATATTTCAAAAGCTGTAGGTGCCAAATTTTAGCTATAAAAATAATAATTCTTAACCCTCTTCTGCATGCATTTTTATTTTAAGAGGAAAAAAATATTTCAACCAAAGTCTTGAATATTATATCAATCATAAAATATGTCCCACCCTAAAATATTTTATTTTGTTGCCTCAGGGCAGCGCTATTCTACAAGGGGTCATACAACATACAATATATACATTTTTTACAAGTTTTATTGCAACAACAAAAATTTAAACAAGTGTTATTTCAATAAACATAAGGTAAGTTGGTTTATCAGTCCATAGGGTAGAGATTAGCAGTGTATGTTTTTGTTTATATATTTATAGAAAATTATACACACACACACATATATATATATATATATATATAAACTGCATAAACCTTGGTGTTTTACTACCCTTGTAGCATAGCCTCAGTTTGGATCCAGACTTATCATCAGCTATAATGTGATGTTTTTTTATTTGTTTTTTTAATTGGGGTAGTGGATGGGCCAAAATAATATTTTGTTGCCTAAAGGCAACGCCATGCCATAGAGGGTTAAGAAGAACAATTGTCATTCCTCCATCAATGACACTACTAATTAAAACAAAAACAGTAGTAGGCTTAATAGAGCAAACATTGAAAGGAAATAATGTGCCAACTGCCGGAGTACTTGAAATTATAATCAAGATGTAGATGTTGAATATTTGATATAGATGATGAATGTTATATAAGTTAAATGTAAACAGAGAAAAAGATTGAGGAGTATGAAACATGAAATGAATTCATGGATGAATCCAGACTAAAGAAGTTGTAAGGTGTGAGAAGTCCGGAGGGGTGAGAGGTCAGGTGTGTGTCTGTTAAGGATGCTAAGGTGTGAAGACACTCTCGGATTTGACCATTCGACTCGACCTCTTCCCAGAGTTCAGAAGGTTGAGCAAATTATTACAGGGGTATGTATGGTTCAGCCCTTAATGATCTGTATGTTTCTGGTCCTATAGTGCCTGTTGAGCAGTTCTGTAGTGGGCAGTAGAGCAGATCTGGCGCTGCGTGAAAAGCATTGTTGTACATACTCATTTATATCCACTCTCTGGCTGTTGTATTAGTACACTTTATTATAGATTTACTACACTGGTGTACATTTAGTTCTTCTCTCCTTCATTTATACAGTTCCTTCTTACATATAATACAAGCCCATTTAATTACTTCTTTATATTTTCCTTCAAAAGATTAGGATTTTCTTGAATTTTAATGACGTTTTGAGGCTTCCTGAAGGACTGAAGAGCTCTCAATTTTAGTCCAGTCCTTGAACTTGACCATTTTCAGAAGAATGTACGAGGCATTCCAGCATAACAAAGCACATCTAATCAACAGTCTGAACCAGTAAAGAAATCAGATGATTCATCAGATGAAAAATTGTTTTCTATTTCTTTCATTTAATCTGCTCAGTATGCCAAGGATAAGAACATTTGAGAGGCAGAAAATAACAATTTTGCACCAACAATGTGATTAAAAGCAAAATATGAAGAAATTAGTGGAATCAATGTCAAAGACTCTAAATGTATCACTAATCAAAAGCACCGCATCAAAACCTTTTCCTGTGCAGTTCTTTGGAGAGGAGCTTCTGTTCCAACAACGACAGTAAATGAGAGCACAGCACAGCTAACAGAGTCATTCTTCAAACTCCATCTAACGCAGACCTGCTGAGCTGACTAATGCTCCTCAAGCTGTGGCAGTGCTTCTCTCTTGAACCCATACCGCTGAAGTTCACCAACAAATCATCAGTTTAAAGTGTAACTCAGACAATAACTACCCACAACTCACCAGAAAGCTGTGTTTCATCACTGAACCCAAACTGCTTTAACATTGTTGGTTCTAAAAAATAAAAAAAAAAGCTTAAAAAGGATCAACATCATCATTTGCAATTACATGGTACCAGGCAGTAGCCTATTGATGCCAAAGTAAGTAATCATGCTTTTGTTACCTATGACTTGTTTTGAGTAATGGTGTACTGTGGTTTCCATGTGATTCCAGCGTACTCTCTAAGTGGCAGTGATCCTTTATTAACAGCAGCAGCTCGGTGCTTTACTTGAACCTCCTGTCTGTCCTTTTCCCATGGGTTTACATGCCTGTAAGGTCTTCTCATTAGAGATCTACAGAAAGTGTTTTCAAAACATACATTAAATATAAATACATACATGTGTGGTTCTACACGGGGGACGGAACCCCTAGAATTGCTCCTGGCCCTCCTTATGCCCCCCTGCTTTGAACATCCAAAGATTTAAATATAAATTCCTTATCAAGACATGTGCTGGCTTGAAGAACAGAACTAACGCTACACATGCGCACTGGCTTCAAGAACGGAACTACTAAAAGCGCTACACACGCGCAGCGATGCACACACACAACAACAACACCCCCCGTCACCAGATACCTAGGTACACCATAGTTCCCATTCTGGTTATATGTGCCCCCTTAAAAAAACATGCCCCTCCTGTTAATTGTGGTCTAGAACCGCCACTGAATACATACACTTACAGTAACATACTGTGCAAACTATACCTATTACTATACTATAGTCTTCTTCTTTTATATATTGAGTAGAGTAAACGAAAGAAATTGAGTGAATGTTTTACTGTGGTGCAAAGTGCCTAAAGATACAATGAGTTGTGCTCCAAACACTCCTTCAGTATGTCAAAAATAAGATAATTCGATGCTTAATAAATATTATTTATTGCACCAACAAGGAGATTCAAATCAAAACATTTTTAAAAATCGCAGAGCGCTGTAAACTGAATGAATAAGTTTAGAGGTATATATATTTTATATGCCACTGTAAAATGTTGAGGCAATCTTAGAACACCTCTGTCCTCCAGCTCTAGCTTTCTGCTTTGCAGTTTGTATACCATATGTTGATTCACAGTTTGTCTTTCTTCTGAGGCTTCCTGAAATATGCATGACTGAGGCTGTAAAAAAGCTGTAAATAAGACCAGAGAGAAGCAGTTTTAATTTCTAGAAGTGCTGTTTATTTTTTTCTAGTTCACTCACTGGGTGTCAATAGCATGAATGTAATAGTTTCAATGTAGGTTTCCCATGAAAATGAAAAAGAAATGCACCAAAAAACACCATATATATATATACACAGCGGTGGTATGTGGAAGGTAGGATTCAAACCCATGACCTCTTGGTCAACAGGCAAATATCCTATCCACTAGTCCACCACCATCCCAAGCCACAAAGATGGTAGTGTTTGCACTTTCTTGACTTTGCAGTTTTGAGGAGACAGTAAAAAGTGATTTTTGAACAATCAAAAAGTGGAGACCCAGTCAACTGTGACCTGCCTTTGACCTTGCCGTCGAACAGCTTGGATAGGACTTGAGTGTGAGTCCATTTACTTGGAACTGAGAAAAATATGTTGATGGTACAGCAGGGTTCCTTGTGGAAGTAAAATAAAAAAACACCGTATGAGATGAACTCTCTCTTCAAACTGTCAGCAATCCTTCTCTGACAGGGTTTAGATAAAAGTCTGTTATTGAGGCAAGGTGGTGCAATTCTATCAAGTTTTGGGCCATATTTGTAACAGAATCAGCTCTGAGTTGTTTTTCACTCCAGTACACAATTATGCATTTTCTGTGTTTTCATAACTTAGCTGTGGTAGTTGTTATGGCTTTGCTGTCAGCGTGCATGCAAATGTGTTAAAATATTCAACATTATAAGCTTGGGGAACTGACCTGGTCCAAAATTAAGAAAATGCTATTTATATAACATAAGTATAGTTATATAACTGCAGAATACAGGCTTGAACCCCTAGCGAATACATCAAAGGGGGGAAGGGGAACCCTTCTCCTCTGGTAAACTAATAATAAGAGGCAAAAACTTAATCACTGATGGGCAGTAGGGTCTATACATGGCAAAAGGATGATCAAAAGATAAAATCTGCATAATTTTTTCCATATTATTTATGGTGAACTTCTAGTACCAAGGTAAATAAGGCTGAGAATGTTGCTTCTGTTTTGACATTTGGCCATTTCAGGTCAGACCTCTGATGCTTTTCAAAAGGGACGTATGAGCAAGACAGTTGGCCTTCGGCAGAGGCAACATCCATTCATGTCAGGTTTTCGGACCGACTAATGCTGCCGTTTCCCAAAATAGCCCCCAAAGGACAAGCACAAATCACGCATCATGTTGTTTTGAGGTTATCAAGCCGTAGGACCCAGCAAACAGTGCAATGCATCTGGTAAAAAAAAGACTAATGCCATTGGGGCTGGACACAGAGTTCAAAGAGTGCGATAGGTGTCAAGCAATCCAACAAACGTCAAACAAAACAGCCAGGCTTCTAACAACCTGATAACAGCATGTTCATTCATAGATTTTTGGTCTGTAATTGAATTATATACTTTGCTATATCTGCAATGGCATTGCAGCTGGTGGTCTAGTGTTTTGCGCTGAAATCAGGATGTTGTTGTTTAGTTTCCCAAGACTGGTAAGCACACCTGAGGTACCCTGAGCAAGGTACCATCCTCACACACTGTGTTCCTAGCTGCCCCCTGCCTCACTTAGAGAATGATTAAATGCAGAGGAAGAATTTCATGTTGTGGTGTGTTCATGTAAGACAGAATGGTCACTTCTACTTCACCAAATACAAGCGGGAAAAAATCACTATCATCTTTCCCATAGTACTGCTTTCTGAGGCTTTGCAGTGTAAACTTATTTGACTTATTGCTATGATTTATGAGCATTAATAATTTAGGTTCATAAATCATAGTATGTTTAAAAAGTAATCAGTTCCATAAAAAGGATAAAAGCCTTTATCACTAAACAAGGACAAGGTTGATGTTTTGGCCATGCAGAAAGAATGTGTGGACCACTGTATTATTCCTCAGCCACAGGTGCTCAAACCGAGTTTCGTTTTTTTTGTCCAGGTGTCTGCACTGTGTCACTCGTTTTGCAGGCGCATAATCCAAAGGGCTCACGGAAACAGTCCGTCACTGACTCCTGCCAAATGGCAATTAAACGGCTTGAGTAATCCCTTCTGCGCCGAGGACACTAATCTGCTCTGCCCATGTTAATTGGACATTTGGTGACAAATCGGGGCAAAACACACACAAGAAATACCATGTTCGCCTCTTGTAGTCGTTATATTCTGACAGATGTCCGAGTGGATACGGAATAAAGTCGCATCTTGTTTCCTCATTTGGGCCTTAGGGCCTGTTTACACGAAGACGCTTGCGAGTAAAAACGACTAAATGTTTTATCGGAAGCGCCTTTCGTTTACACGGTGACGGTGTTTTTGGGGCTTGAAGACGCAAAAATCTCAAACCACCCTCGAAAGTGGACAAGTTGAAGACGCTCCGCCGTAGCGTCTCCATGTAAACTGGCCAAAACGCAAAACTGGCTCAGACCAGCTGTTCTGCTCACGTCACATAGGCGTTTACATCACGCAGTAAACAAACATGTCGGATTACATCCATGCTTCGGACCTTCAGGCTACTCTGGGAGCCATAATAAATGTACAGGGATCGTTACTACAAATGTACAGAATATTTTGTGATTTCACGGCACAGTGACGAGAAGAAGGAAGATTCTACACATGCGCGTAGGCATGGCAACGTTTGTGTTAGGGTATCACAGCGCCACCTAGCCGTCTGGCATGCATACCCAATTGGGTTCTACACAGTTTTTGCATCACTGTATGCACGCAGATTTCCTCCCGAGAATGCTGTGAAGACGCGACGCCACTTTTGTGTCTTCTGTTCACATCATCATCGTGTAAACCTACCCTTAATCAAGAAGCCCATCGAGCTTTGATTCGAACACGACATGGAACATATGCTTTTTTCAGAGAATTGTGACTGGATTTAGCTCTTTTTTTGTTGTTGTTGACTAATAAACATACTGCTTCACCATGATACCAATGGGCGAACAACTCAGAATATGAAAATGCAGTACTCTGCATGATGGGAAATTTTATTGCTCCACATATTGCCATTTTATTGGATACTTTCAAATAACTGGTAGCAGTTTGGGTCTTGCCTATGGACACTAATTCAAACACTCACACTGATGCTGAATCTGATTCATACTGACATGTAACTGGCTGTGTCACACTCAATTTCAACCTGACTCAAATACACACAATGGCTGGAAAAGCAGTAAATATGCATGATATTATCAGGGTTTTTTTTTTTTTGATCAATATGGAACATGTATTTTAATGGAGAATCATGATTGAATTTGGCACTTTCATTGTTGCTGTTGACTAATAAACATTATGCTCCACAAAATGTGGGTCCCAATGATAGCACCAGTTGAACAATCATGAATAAGTGTGGTGGGAATTTGAATGCTCCAGCATACAATGCCATTCTATTGCATGCGTCCAAATTTGTGGCAACATTTGGCTCCATTCATACTAATAGTGAAACAAACTTACTGGTGAAGTAACTGCAGCACACTGATGTTTAGATTGATTCAACACTTAAATGCACACAGCAACTAAAAAAAAAAAACGCAATAAATATGTCACCATGGTAGCAGTAGTTAAACAGCCCAGAATAAGAACCTACAGTCGTATGTACCATAAGGGGATACCGTCTCCACAGACAAAAGCTGACATATTGGGTCATGCTAAAGTGCTCACTGACAGCTGACTCTATCATAAGATGATATAAATCAGTTAATCAAATTTTTTCCCTGCTAGAGGTGCTAATGGTCAACAGAAAGTGCTGCTATTGTGGGAATGTCAAAGTGCAATTATAGCTGTAAAGTGGTAGCTTTCAGAATGGGACTCACAGGTGCTGAAGTGGGGCATAAAAACCACCTTGGAAGCAACATCAGCACAGGATCTTTTGCTCAAGAGCTCAATGGGTAGACACACAAAAGCCTAAGATTATACTGCTCAATGCCAAACGGCAACAGTAATGGTGTAATGCACACTGGCCTAGAATCCGAAGGGGAGAGGAGACAGTAAGAGCTGTTATTGTGAGAATGTTCGGTTAAAGCCATAAAGCCATGGGCCACGTAAGCTTTCAGAATGGGACCAATAGGTGCTGAGGTGGGACATAAAAACAACCTAGGAAGCAACATCCATACACGGCCACACTGGAATCTGGGAAGAGGAAACTCTTTAGAGTGACGATACATGCTTCATCAACCTGAAACAGCTGCTAAGTTTAGTTGAAGAGGAATGGTTGGCTGCTTTCACGGTGTTGGCCACAATGATCAAGTGAAGATAATTATTTATGCTTCAGCATACATTGGCAGTCGGCAGAATAACTTCATATTTGTGGCAGCAGTTTCATACTGATACTGAAACTGATTCAGCCAATCGTATTTATAACTAACTCATAGTCAGACTGAATGAACACTCAAATGCACATGGTGGATTAACAGTTCTAATGAAATAAATATGCATGATATTTATAAGTAATTTTTTTTTAGGTAAAGCAACATTGGCCCATTTTATTGCAGACACGCCTGGAGGCTGTTGTGTGCAATTTAATTCAATATTCAGATCTATTTTAATTAGAAGTCACAAAGTCTGATTCACAGAATCCAGGTAGGATCCCCTAATGAGATTAGGAGACTCAGAACGTGAACTCGTCTTCTGGTTGACCCGTAGAATGAGAAAGAGATCCTTTGTGTACAGATTTAATCACTGCTGAACAGCTTGCTGTATATGGCTAACGGAGTAGGTAGAGTTTAGAGTCAGTGGAGGTAGTTTTGTTGAAGGAGAAGTAGTTTGAGAGTCTCTAGTCCACAACAATCCTTTGGATAAAGGCGTCTGCTAAATGCCGTAAATGTAAAGTAATGGAACCACTTGAGGATACTTAGGCAAGGGACCCCAGCTATTGCAGATCTGGGATCAAGTTGTGCCCTGAAGCCCTGATAGTGATAAGTTTTGCTGGACAGCTTGACAATTGTCCACCTTGGAGAAGATGGTACAAAAAATGTATAGGAGAGGAACATAAAAGAGTTACCTCTGATGAACTTATGGGTTAATCAGGGTATGGTATATAACTTTAAAGTGAAAACGTATTTTACTGGCTTATGTCTTCATGTTTGTTTTGTTGGCTCAGATGTTTCAGTGTATTGAGATGTGTGCTCAAGCTTGTTCGCTTTTAACCGACCAGCATTACAATTTAAAAATCGGGGTGATGTGGCTCAGCATGCCAGATTGTTTAAATTATGAATTTGGGTTGGGAGAGTTGGTAGTTTATCCAGGGGGATAATCGAATATTGATCGTGAAAAAATGTAGAAAAGGAGATAGACCCATATCGCGAGGGCAACAGTAACTCTACATCTACAGTACAGGGTGGAACTATAATGTTGAGAGGTACAAGTGTATTGACAATTGAATACTGAACGTGCATGGGAAGTAAATAGTAGTGTTGTATCAGAACGGAGTGTATACTATAGACAGAGAGAAGACAGATGGTATGAGGAGTGTTTTTTTTTACCGAGTATAACCTCACCTGTGAAAACTTTCTTTCGAAATGCTAACAACTCCAAATGTGTGAGAAATAAGTTAATTTCTCACCATGGCTCCCTGGCTGGCTTGTGCAAAGGCGCTTTCAAGTGAGTAATTCATACTTGGCCATAATTTTAGATCTTTAATAAGGTGGGAAAGAATGGATGAACCAAAAAGATCAGTTATTCCCCACAGAAGGCTATAACTCCATAGTGGAAAGGAATTTCTTCTGCAAAAATATTTCTCCTTGTTGCTGATAGTTATTGCTTCTTTAATGATGTTATGATTTTTTTTTTAAACGTAAAAAAAAATAAAGATTATTTAATTGCCTGAGCATTGCTGATTAAACACCATTATTTTCATAACAAAACCAACATCACATTACTTTACTGAGTGTGTAACATATTATTGTTTGGTTGCTAGAAAAGTAAATAGTATGCTGTTATAGAATTTTACAGTAATAAAACAATACATATACCATAGCCCCCCACAGTCGCAATTTCACTCTCACACCTATGTGTGGAAAAGGCACATATACCCTCCCTTTGTTTTTGTTTTTTTTTTGCTTTTGTGAGTTCATCCTCAAGAAGGTTTTTTAAGCACCAGGTCCTAACTTAAACCCTGCACGAGGATGAGAGGGCATGGTGGACGAGGCCCAGATATCGCAGCTTATGCGAGCACATAATTACGTTTTCCTAATTTTTCCCAGAATTTCCCCCTTAGAGTGTCTCGAGTTTTCTTGTTTTTTTTGTTTTGTTCCTCTTAAAGCCCTGTGTTTTTGGAAAGCCCTGTGCCAATGGAAATTACAGTGTTACCAATGAATTACAGTTCATTCTATATGCCGGTAATTCTACATTCTAGAAATGCTGGAGTTCAGTACAAATTGTATAGAACAGACACAGGTTTATCTTTATATTTTCTTTAAGGCTAATGAGGTTAATATGAAATTAAAGGGTTTTTGAGAGCATGGTTTTGGGCACATTTCAGGTTTAGGCTATAAAATAGGAATATTTTGTGTGCTCTAGTAATGTAACTTTTTTTTTGGGGGGGGGGATTAATATATATATATATAATTATAGCCAAATTACAATGTAGTACACTATACTGTAGAGGTATAATACAATATACAATATACAAGTCAACAAATGGAGAAGATAAACAGAGCTTAAAATGAGCAAATTTGGAATGATATCATGTGGTCCTGAAACACGTTTCTGTGCCAACTAATGGCTTTACTCACACCCGAGGAACTGAAGCGGTTCAAATTGAAGCATATGCAGGGAGAATGAATACAGACCCCAAAGGTGTTTGATGTCAGAGCCAGTGAGGCAACGAAGGTGAGGAGGTTAAAAACCTCCTGACTAGAGGAATCAAACCTGTTAATTGGTCGATGTCCCATCCAGCACGTTTTTTAAAATCTCTTGAACTCTGGTTGGCTGTTTCTTATTCTCTAGCAGGTTCTCTCTCTCTTTCTCTCTCGCTCTCTCCATCTCTCCCTGTGTCTCTCTCGACCAAAAAAGGAAAACTCACTCCCGCCCTCCGTAACACCGAACTGACAGCTCATTACCTCTGCTACGACGGAGTTCAATTCCGTGTGATCTATTAATCTATTCTGCCGTGTTCGCCTCTCTGCAGCCGCCCCCCACCTAAACCCCCCGTCCCCCCTTTCATTAGGTGGAACAAAAGCGTGCGACGGCGGAATTCATTAAAGACAATCAAACACCACTCCTCCTTGGGCCATTTAATGCAGCTTCCATTATTAACATTATCATTATTATTAATATGCTTTAGTAGAAGGTTCTGGTGTAAAGGGGCACCGGTGACAACTCAGAATCCCTAATCCCATTGGCGAAGCGTGTCGCAGGTGGACATGCGGCCCCCCTAGGGCAGCTTCTCCAGATTAGAAAGGGTAATGAGGGATTAAGTAAGTTTAGGAAGAGTAGTTAGAACAAACTAAGTGTAAGCAGAGGGAGAAAGTCTAGTGGGTGAAGTCTTAAGCAAGTGGTTTTCCTATAAGTGTATTAGTGAAAACAAATGTTGTTTGCTGCTGTTTCGCCCAACGGACACCCTCCTTCTACGGGTTTTTTTCCCACCCACTTCTTGGCAAAATTCCTGGAAGTTATCCTCAGTTCTTGTATTTTTCTGTTTGTTTCTAAAACTTAAAATATAGGAAGTGTGTCCTTTAAGTTCATTGCTTGTGTGTGACATCGTTTGTAAAACCCCATTAGAGGTTATTATAAGGTTATTATAATTGGATATTATTACAATTATTTCTATCTGACATAGGAATACCGCATGATGTCTGACACCTCAAGCATCAACACAAACAAGGGGAACTTCCATATAAGGAGCTGTTTTGTCAAATGATTACAATTTGTCATTTGTTGCAATTCTGTCATGGTTTTGAGCTGCTTAGGTTCTGAGGGTTAAAATGTTTTTAAATAGTCTCTCATCTGTAAAAAGGAGCACATGCTTGTAGTAAAATTAAAAGAAAAAAAAAACCAAAATACTCATGAGCTTCAATATCTTCTAATTTAATTAGAACAATGGCCACTTTATTACCAAAACGCAGCATGTGCTTCCTCTCAATGGCCACTTTATGAAGCCCATCTATTGAGGTGGACCATTCTCAAGGAAAAGGATGTTCGGTCATGCAATAAATGTCCTGCAAGAGTGACTTTGCGGTCAGAAACTGACCACCAACAACAGGCCAGCCAGCACTTTTGCTAATGAAAAACAGATGGGCTGCAACTATAACAATAAAGTAGCCGGTAAATACAGCCATATCTTACTTTCAGGATTTGTTGTCAAACTGGAGATCTTCTGACCATAATTTCTCCCCCAAGTTTATCGTGGACACTCCAAATCCTGATAGAAATCACCCTCATCCCAATTATTTTGGAATGTCTTGCGGTCCTGAAATGCAAGAATGTATATAAATTGTATATAAACCATTGAAATGAAACAGACCCGGCATAACGTTAAATATATGGGTTCATAATTTCTGAAACAAAATAAAAGTCAAAATAAATGTAGGAAATCACTGTACTGTCCTAATTTGATTGTACATATCCTCTACATAGAGCACACACATGTAGGTGCATACATACATTCATTCCATATATATGTGTATGTGTGTATATATATATATACAGTATATATATTCTTCTCTTGCTCTCGACGGAGGCGGTCGCACTTTTCTCCTCTCCCTCCCCTTATCTCTCCTGGCTTCTTTGTAT
>JBBKCR010000002.1:3863646-3875678 GCA_037577295.1 Ladigesia roloffi | reverse complement strand
ATTACTGTGTACATATTCATTCCATGGGTAAGTGGTAAACAGGAGAGACTACAGACTGAACATTCAAAGCTGTGAACATCTAGACTGGAGGCGGACACCAAAATGTGATTGACACTTTTTGTGTTGGCTTATGATGCAGCCTGAAACAAATAAACATGCGCTCCTAAAGACTCTCTGATATACAGTGCATAAATGGTAAACGATGACAGCCCTAATAACATTGCCGGCCGCTCGTCAGTCAGACTGATGTGTGTCATGAAAAGCCCTTTTCGCTGGCTAATTCAACTCAAAAGGACTGAGTCATGGGCTGGCACTCCAGATGGGTGGCACTGAGACAGGTCATTAAAATGATGGACAGATCGGGCCCGAATCGGACTAAAATATGACTGACATTGGTGTTTGTGTCTGAGAAATGCTGCACACTGCCTGGCATATTATAACTTGTTATCCCTGTTTGGAACACTGTAATAAACTTTTCAAAGAAATTCTACACTCCTGTGCTGCTGTTTGCTAAGACGGACCTTCTAAACAAGAATTTAACAATTTAAATTATTTTTAACAGCTACAGTATGTGTTATTTAATTCTATTGTACATTACATTGGTGACCCCAAAATGACAATTATTATAAACACGTTCTGCTCTACTATCATATTTTTGGTAACAACATATTTTAGACAATTTATCAAAAACATATTTGGCATATGTAAGGAATCTGAACTTGCTTGATGCACAGGGACATAGTAACGCTGAAACTGGAAACTGGGACCTACAAAGCTGGATGCATATAATTGTCATTATTAGGTTTTTGATTGGGCTGCAAATCTAAAATTGAGACAGGCTGTTGATCCGCAATTGTTTTTTTAATATTATTTAACGTGGCTGAGTGGGCCTCGGCGACATGCTGTGATAGACAGGTGGGCCTTAACGTTGAAAATGTTGAGAACCATTGCTCTTAAAATCAGCCCTGGACCATTATTCCTCCTCAACCTAACCCTAGTTGCATTCTTGATACCAGTATCTAAACCATCTAAACCAGATCATTTTTACACTCTATGAATCCTCACCTCCCAGTTTTTATATCTCCATCTCCATTATTGACATTATTCATTTGAAATTGACATTTTTTTTAAATTTTCAACTAAAACCTTTATGATGAACAGACCAAATGAAAGGGAGCAAAATTAATTGATCAGAGGCCCCTGAGCTCCTCAGTATGACCCCCATTCCTCTACCAATGTTTGTCTGTTTAGACCACATGGCTATCCGCTTGATTTTATATCCTCATTAGGCTCAGCGTGTCCTCATATTTTTGGACATATAGTGTAATTTAACACAAGAGCTTGCAAGCCAGTCATTCAAAACAGCCTGAGGCAACAGAGTACTGTAGGTGGGCAACTCACTCTGCAATAATCCCCAGCAACAAAACTCTGAGATTCATTTCTTGTGAGGCGAACCGGGTTGGATCGTGCTTTGTAATGAAAGCTTATGTGCCTTTTAGCCGCTTCATAAGAATTCCTGCTGTCAAGCTGCAAAACTCTACTGACCCACATATGAACTTGAGTCCTGGAGCTTGAGAGAAGAACACCTACACTGCATGTCTGCTTAAATGTCACGTCCAACTCAATCACCTGCCAATACCTCTAACGCCCTGAGGCTACTTCTTGAATTTCGTATGCGAAGCCGTGAATGAGTGCGTGTGTGTTTTTTCTGAATGGCTGGCCAGAGTTTGCCTCAAACTATTGCAGTGTCCAGGCAGTGAGAAGAGAAGCTGAAAAATCTCTCTCACACACACATACACACACACACACAACAGGTAAAAAAAATATATATATATAAAAAAATAAAAAACCCAGGTGTCACTTAAGTCTAGTCAGTAGAGTGGAAGGAGAGTCACTTCACTTTAAGCACCAGACAGTACATTTAGTTAGTTGCGCCGTAGCATGACTGCAGGCTCTCTTGGCAGGTGCGGCGCATAATGGGCATTCATTGGAGCTGAGGAAATGGTTAGTCTGTAGAGAGAGAGAGGAAATAATGAGAGGATGGTAGAGAAGAGAAAGAGCACGACTTGAATGGCCTGAGGGCCAAACGGGCCATTTCAGGCACCACATCCCTCGTTCTCTTTGTCCGGCCCATTTTCCCTCTCTCTCTCTTTACCTCTCCCTGTTAAAGGAAAGCTTATGGCAAGAGAACTCAACACAAGCAACACATTAACGAAGATCCCACCCAGTTGTTTATATGTAAATGTTACTTTGTTAATGTCAACAACTTGGATTGTAACAAAGATGTGAAAGGTTAGAGTTAGCTGGTTATTTGAGCCCGAGGCAACAGAGCCAGCTATGCTCAGAATACCCTTGGAATATTTGAGACTATTCGTCGACCGATGTCGACTCGAATATGAGTGGAAGTACCTGTCCATAGTAGCTGCACAGAAGAACAAGTTTCACAGTGCATGATGGCCGGTCATGGTGTTGGATATGAGCACTAAGACAATAAAATCTCAAATGCGGCACACTTTCGTATTTCATTAAAGAGAGCTCCTTCACCGCTGCAGCAATGAAATGATGAAATGAGAATCAGGTCACATTTAAATGATAAACATTACCATGTCATGACATGCTCTCCACCCAGTTATCTAATCTCCATTTCTGACTATTTTCATTTTAACATTTAAATGTATGAACATATTTGCCATCATTAATATTGTGTCAAACATTATGATGTTATGGGACTAATAGGAACAAAATAAAATAGAAATATACTGTTACAGTAGATTACATTGAAAACTGGAAACATGTCTTCATTCTTTTGAGATACACAGTATATTATAAAGCCTTATAATGATTTTTAGTGGTTCTCAGGTATTAACTCAGCAAGACACAAACACACCTGGATTTCTAACTGATGACAACTTAGAAATTAATTACCGACCTAAATAAATTAACCCAAAGGGAAAACTAGCCTTACGAAACCCTTCTAAACTTTTGCTTGTATATTGACTTTATAAAAATAGTGGATTGTGTAAACAGGATAAAAGGCATTCGAAATGTTTACTTTTCTATTGTAACTGTAAAAAAAAGCATTTTATATGTTTAGCATTGTACATTTTGCAATATGGTTTGTGCTATGTCAGTATGAGCTTCCACTGCTTGTCACATTACAGGCTTAGCTCAATTTTTACATCTTTTTTTAATCTATTTTTCAGATCATTGTTTTAAGTGCTTTTTTCAGCCATTTCAATTTATTGTCAGGTTTTATTCTGTATTACACAATAATAGTAACTGTTTTTTATTTGTTTATTTGTTTATTTTGATTTAGGTATTTTTGGTTAGGTTTTAGTCTGATTATATTCCATTTTAGTATTTTAATTCGCTGGGCTACGTTGTAAATGAGGATATGTACTTCTGGAGAAAATAACAAATCGCAATAAACATTTTACTCTTTAAAGCAAGAAGAAAATTATAAAAATTTGAGTTTTGCAGAGGGCAGTTTTTTGAAGGACGCGGATTAACTTGGCTGAGCGGAAATGTAAAATGTGGCTGAGTGTCTGGCCAACATGGTTTCAACAGGTGTCATTCTTCTAGGGTCGCTAAAGTGAAGTAATGAATTTGTCTGGAGAGGTATAGCTTCATTTTATAATCATTAATAGAGTCCCTCCGCCAGCCAAAGACTCCATAACAATTCATTTGGATTGTTCAATGTAACCATGCATTATGCAGAGGGATTAATTGAAAATGGTCACCCGAGGGGGAAGGAGGCTGGGGGGGAGAGGGAGGGGGGAGTGCATTAAGAGAAGGGTCTGCATAGAATCAAAAGTGGATTTTTGTAAGCAGTTCTTCAGGGTCATAATACTGTCGAATTAATTCATGGCAAGTGGAGAGCCTTGTGTGTTTGGAGCAAATGCATTACATTATTATTGGATGGAATGCGAGGAGGATTGCGCTGTGAAAGGAAGTGCTGGCCATTCCCTGCAAGTTCTAAGAGCTTTATTAAATGGGTGAGCTTTCTTTCTGCAAAGCCAGAGGGAGCAGAATGGATGTACAGTTAAACAATCGTGTCTGAGAGGCGCCGCCAGAGGTTAAAGCCTAAGTGCACTCGAATGTAAAGGAAGAAGGATTTGTATAGAAGCAAATGTCAGGAGTGCATTTAACTCTGCGACACTTGTTCACTTTTTTCAGTCATGAGACTGAGTGATATGTGCCACTAACATGGGACAGTATGTTCTAGTATTGCAGAAGTCCATAGCTATAAATCACTGGTGAATTTTCATAATATTTCTCTTACTTGTAGACCAGGGCTGGGAAGTTCAATGTGGCCTGTGCAAAAATCATGGGACAAATGTATTTCATTTTTTATTCTTTCCAATATGTCTTCTAATATGTTCAACTAAAAGAATTGTGCACTGAATTTTGCTGAAATATGGAACATATTTAGGTTTGTACTGTGCATGGGGATTTGTTTTGACATTAAAAATCAATCAAATGTGTTATTAGATATGAAATATTGAATCATTTTGCATAAATCTGTTTTAAAAAGGTGAATAGCCATCTTGTAGTACAGGTCTGGTCTGCCTGGACCAAAAATGCATGTACAGTGCAGAATATGCAGAATAAGCAGTAAGCAGTATGAGTGAGGGAGCACAAGTTATCTAATCACAAAAAACACAAAAGCATCCACAAAATGACGAGACACCACACAATGCAGCCAACAGGAGCAGTAACAGCACTAGTGTGAGTAAATACAGTAGGATTACATACACAAATGCAAACACAAATAGCAGCAATAAAATTTGAAAAACTTCACAGTGTATAAATAAATACACACAGTTTACAGTGGCAGTTGGGGAGTTTTTTATGTGTGTGTGTGTGTGTGTGTGTGCTATTTATCTGGGCAAAATATGGCATCAGGATAGTCTTTGGAAAGAAACCGGCCAGTGGAGGGAATATGATCCTCTGGGAATTTTCCAGCCGGAAACCCCTTTGTCCAGATATTCATGTGAACATTTGATTTGATACTTGCCATGAACCTGAACATTGTTGTGGACAAGATACACAACTTCATGGCAGTTCTATTCCCAGGTGGCAGTGGCCTCTTTCAGCAGGAGCATGTGCTCAGACACAGTGCCGATTGGAAATGGCTGAGAAAAAGATTAAGAATTTAAGTTGCCTCCTAATTTCCCAGATTTCAAGCTGTCTTGGTGCCAGGGAACCCTCAGATGTCCTGTCCATGCCATGGTGCATCAAAACTGTTTTGGCTGCATGTGAAGGACCACATATTAGGCAGAGGATTGTAATTTTGGCTCATTGCTGTACGAATGAAACAAAAGCCAATTGGTGTA
This sequence comes from Ladigesia roloffi, assembly GCA_037577295.1. Lineage (NCBI taxonomy): Eukaryota > Metazoa > Chordata > Actinopteri > Characiformes > Alestidae > Ladigesia > Ladigesia roloffi. Next base: position 3,870,342 of record JBBKCR010000002.1, on the reverse strand, counting down.
CAACTTCTTTTTGGCTGCATTTGCCCAAAATAAACAAAATCCAGATATCCAAACAAATACATTATGTTCTAGATTAGCCAGAAAATGTAATATGTTTCATCAAAATAAAAAATATATCTAAATATATAAGTATGTTGAGATCCTCAGACATGTGTTAGATATTTAATGAGCTATTGAGTGATGAAACAGATAATAAGTGCATTTAATGTTAAAGGACAGTCTAATATTTGACTGTTTGATGATGATTCTTCCATCTTATAAAGGAGACATGATATATTTTCATATTTAGTTGTAGTAGTTGTTACCCTTCTAGCTGTAGTTGTTATAAAACAACTTACCAATCTTAAAGAAGAATAAAAAACAGTTTATGAAACAGATGGTCAGGTGGTAAAGACCTGTGATGTGCTAAAACTTTTGACTGGGAGTGTACATGAGGGGGAAGTGGAAAATTGTGCAAATTAGATTTTTCCAAAAGTTTCTTGTCTCCATTGAAGCTTAATTACATGTTCACCTTCCTTGCATTGCTTGTAGATTTATTCTTTTATTATTTTTTTAGATCCTCGTCACCAGTCCTCTTGGCATTTTAATTGCATGGGAAAATGTCATCAGCCGTCGCAGCAGTGCAGCTCTGGCTGTGTGACGAGCCAGCGTCACCCCTGGGCAGAACATGTCCTGTCCGTCACCAGCTCTGTGATAATGGCACTCAGGGGAACAGACGAGGAGGGTCACGGTCAAATACGGCTCTTGCTCCTTTCCTATTCTCTCCTCGCTTCCTCATAGTGCCGTTTATGAATATAACGTTTGGTTACGTCTCCTTTTCAAGTGCTCATGGACGATCATTCAGGAGAGTGACTGTGCTTGTCCGAGCATGTGATATAATTCTGAAGCTACATATCAATTTAATAATGCAGCAGGTTAGCAATAATCACATATTTAGAGCTGTATCCCGAGTGTGCTGAAATTTTAGTTTTATCTGTACTTCGGTATATTACCAAAAACAGTGTATCACAATCCCAATTAGTGAGGTATAACTGCTCTACCTGGCAGTGCACCTGCGGGTGAAGGAACATCTCCTACAATTCGTCTTCACAATCACACACTTACTTCCCTGAGATACTCTCTAATATTAACTGAGGAAATACACTAAACTGATGTTGCTGTCAAAATAAAACCTTTTTTTGCACAATGTGGAAACATCTGTTAGCCTTTAGTGCCAGACCAATAAAAATGGGTCTTTACAGAGAATAAAATCACTAAGATCGACATTACCTACAATAAAACTTAAGGACATATTCATTTGTTAGTTTGATTGATAATTTTAAAGGTTTAATGCCAACTATGCCAAAAAATAATCTAACTAATCCACTTGTTGGTGCTGTTGGTAGCAATGGATTGATTGCGAACCAAGCTTGAAACACAGTGACAATAAAACCTACAGTAAACAGACTAAAAGAATGAATAGAAATCAGTTTTTCCACTGTGAAATTTGACTCAAATGCCCAACTACCAATTATAAAACATTTAGCATTATGTGTAGTAGATGTGTTCTTATTTTCACACAGAAAATCAATAAAACCATTGACCAGAATTGGTTGTATAGAGCTGTATGCGTTAATTATACGTATTCTTGGTCCTGTACACACATTTATGTATTACTGTCCATAAGTTTTCCATCAATAAGAGGTTTTGACAATGTTTTCCACCATTTGTCACACTCGTTAGTTCTGATATGGACCTGAGTTGTTTTGTGTTCTTTCTGTTTTTGTTCTTTGTGTTGCACCATGGACTTGGAGGAATTTTGTGGACCTCTGGGAATTGATCCTGGATATATGTTGCGATCCTGGAGGATTGCTGTGAACCTGGAGGAATGTGGTTTCATCATGTAATGTGTTTATTGCTGAAATCACAACAAACACCTACTTGACTTGACTTGACAAATATCTTGTTTTGAAGTGTGAGTAAATCCCATGAACACAGATGCTAAGATAATAACCACAACACTGAAAGACGTGATGCTTTACCTGTACACGCTTGCAAATAAATAAATCATATCGAGGCATATCTTGCAGTGATGCCAGTTTGAGTTTTTTCAAAAATTCAAGGGTCAAGGTGACTTCATTTTCATCGGCAGCTGTGAACAAATATATATACTGTGATAAGACATTTCTTCGTGGACCACGGAGAATGTAAAGCATTCAGCATTCAACAGAGTGCAAATCTTAAAAGAAACCATACAAAAAGCACGTTAAAAAGACAAAATAACAATGTACTATGATGTAACAGTATAGAGTGAATAGAATCTAAATCTTCCACGGTGACTACTGTTACACCACAAATGTGATTATTACAGAATTGGACAAAGTGCAAGAATTACAGAAACAGTAAAATAAATTACAGTGGATAGGTAATGTGAATGTAAATATGTGTAAAGTAACTGACTGATCTTTTTTAGTAACATTTATCAACTTAAGTGCCACTGCTGTCTAAAATGGACCAATGTACCACTTGTTATAATTTTGATCGTTTTTATAGTCAGCAGTAACACAGTGAGGCACGGCCTTCATGAGGACCTGGAGTGGTTTGAAGGGGTTGAGAGATGTTTTGGGTTTAACTTCTCAAAGTCCTGTCCTCAATGATCAGTGTCCAGATTATTTTGGGGATTTTCTTGCCCAAATGCGCTCTCTAAGCTTAGTTGAAAAGTTGAATGAGGTGTATTTGATCAGAAATATTACCAAACTGTGCTAGACTCCATCCTTCCTGGACTGGACTTTGAGATCATTTCTCCACATGATTTGACACAGCACCAATATTAAGATCCTATTAGGAGTTACATCCTTTAGGATCAGAGAATGACCCGCAATGCTCACTCTCTGTTCTGTCACTGGTGAACGGTTTTAAAAATTTATTTAGCGCATGACCAAACGGAATATGAAATGCATAAACGTATCTGGAATGTTACATTCACACATAATTTATTTACTCATCAAATATTTACCAGAAAAGAAATTTCTTCATTCTAAGTCCGATTCAGTGCTAATATGCCAAACCTCATTAAATAAATGATAATCGGGCTTAAAAATTCACAAGGCACAGCTTAAAAGTGCCTTTATCTGTTATTTTATTCAGGAGAGCTGCCATCATGTAGGAAATAAAGACTATTTGAAGCAAAAATAATAAGAAGCAATACTTTTTGTGTGTGTGTGTGGCTTAGTGTCTCAGTAAAGTATTTCATACAAGAGTTTTCTAAAGAAAAAATAAATAAAAAAGTGTACTTTTGCACATAAAAAATATCACTAACCAATATATAAAGTAGAAATACATACTCAAAGGAATAATAAAAAAAAAAAAAATTAAAAGTGTCAATTAATTTATTTCTGTCATGTGTTGGCCAGCGTCCAGTAGAGGGTTTTGGGGACTTTTGCTTTGATCTTGGGAATTTTTTGTGTCGTTGTTCACTTGTCAGCTGTTTTTAGTTTTGGTTATTGGGGATTTGTTGTGTCTTTGCTCACATGTCCGCTGTCTTGTGTTCTGTAAGGTGATTAGGGGTTGTGATTGGGTCTTGCCTTAGTGTGCTTTAGTATTTAAGTTCTTTTTGTTCAGGTTTTATTTGCTGGTCAACCCTCACTAACCCTCACTGTATCTGACATGTTCCTGGTCCTATTTGTGTAGGTGTATATTGAGTTAAAAGGCCCTCAAGCCTCTTTTGTTTTAGTTATCACCTGTATAGGGTCTGTGCACTTGTTTATTAAAGATCCATCAATGGATCTTTAATTAAAAAAAACCTGCTCAATGTGTCTCGCCTCACTTCCCCAGCACCACCCACTGGGGCAATTTCTTCCTAGAAGAGAGGTTTCAAAATGGTTAAGAGGTTTGGAAACGGTTAAGAGGTTTGGGGAAGGGGTGAGCGAGCCCTGTGCATAAGTGAAGGCATGTTTTATTATTGTTTTAAAAAATTGTTTAAAACTCAGTAATAAACAATTACTAATCATGCACGCCTATACGTGCATGATTAGAAACTTCTAGGAAGGCTTTCCACAAGATTTTGGAGTATCTGTAGAAATTTGTGTCCATTAATTCTGTAGCATTTGTGAGGTCAGAAAATGATTTTGGACGAGAAGGCCTGGCTCACAATCTCTGTTCCAGTTCATCCCAAAGGGTTTGGATGAGGTTGAGGTAAGGGCTCTGCGCGGTCAATCAAGTTCTTTCACACCACACTCACCCAAACATGTCTTTATGGAGCTGGAATAGAATGGGGTCCACAAAGTTGGAAGCATGGCGTTGTTCAAAAGATCTGGTTATGCCGAGTCATTAATATTGCATTTCATTGGAAGTAAGGGGGCTATTCCAAACCCAGAAAAACAGTTCTGTCCCACTACTTTTGTCCACATAGTGTGTGTATGTGTGCATGTGCATGTGTGTGTGTATCTATATGTGTCTTATACAGACAGCCCTGCATGAAGACTATCAAAGCTCTACTAAAGTCAATTTGTCCATTTGGTATCAATCAAAATATAAATGTAGTGTCTGCTGCCCAGCACAGAGGGGGAGGATTTCCCACTTACAGGTGACTTTACATCACATTCCGAGACCACATTGCTCTCACGGTGAAAGAGTTCTGTAATGCTGTAAGGCACGCAATATTCTACACGATTAATCTTAATTTGCTTGTTTTATTGTCTGTATGAGGACGGCGCTATACTGCACCATACTGTAAATCATTCCCCGAATACCAGTGATATCATCTTAATTAAAGGAACCAACAAAACTATCCCAGTTCTGCTCCCCCAATTCTCTCTAGAAAAAGACCAGAAGCCTCACAGTAGTCCCCAAAAATGACGGTGCTTTTCATCTGCAAATGCATGTGTCACTTCATGGATCGTCTCTTTGCTGCTGTAAGAACAGTTTTTATAGCCATATTTGTGGAACTTGCTCTAACATGTGTGTTTATTTTCAAGCTACTTAAAGAATCAATGTGTGGTTTTGTGTCTGTGTTGGGGGGGGGTCACCCTATAATCAACTAATACAGCCATACAGTTGCCACATTGTCAGAAAAAGCGCAAATACTGTCAGATATTTAAATTATTTCCCTCAACTTTTATGAGCTGTAATTGTGTCATTTTAAGGGACTCAAAATCTTTGGATCATCTGGGACAAAACTGTATATCAATTAATTGGTAATAATACTGTTGACATTTGACAATAGTAAAATTCTGGACATACATATGGCCATATGAGTTAAAGACAGTGGTGCATGAAGCTGAAAGTATGAAGTGACAAAGTGTCTCTTTCCTAAGATGGAAGAAATGCATAATCTGGCGTCCAGATAATTATTTGCATGTTAAATAGGCCTCGTCAAGGGGAATTTCATAATAATACATTCATGAATAAGTTAATTACTGAGGTTAAGGGCACTATAAATAAAACAAAAGCCTGGGCCTTTCATTACGAGAATTGAATTAGATTAAAATGATTAATTTGCCTGGTTTGAGGGGCATGTGCATGGCAGCGCATAGTAAATGATGCTGCCTGACAATTTTCAAGGCCTGTTTATCATAAGGGTGTAAACATCAAGCAACAACAAAACAAAACTTATAGGAGTCAAGTGGAAAATGGCAGAGCATTGCGTGAGTAGTTGAACAGCCAGATTATGCAGTAGGTTGTAAATACAACCCACAGAACCATCACTAACCAGCTGTTCATTAACACGGTGCAGACGTTTTAATCAAGTTTAGGATGGAGTATGACTGTGAGATATAAAAACAAACACAACTTACCTAACTAATGATTCCAGGACTGACCTTGGATCAGATTCGTTAGTAAATATAATGGACCGTAGTTTTCACTAAACCAAAAATTAATCTCAAGTAAGTGTAAAAATGATACATATAAGTGTAAAACTAAAAAAATAAATTTATAGACTTGAGTATCCATCTCATTTCAATGGGATGTAAATGGTCTTTTTCCAAGCCCATAGAACTATGTCCTTGCTTTATATCTCATTCACATTCTTCCAGAGCTGTACTCATAAATAATTATCTTTTCTCTGGCAAAAGTGTTTTTATTTGACGTTGATTTTAGACATATCCCGCATGATGCTTCACCCAAGGCTTCCATTATAATTGCAGTCATCTCTGACACAACAAGGAGATCCATTCAAAGCTCACTGAACCAAACAGGACGACACTGACATATCTACAACAATCCCAAGTCTTCAATGCATCATTAAGCACTTCTGCAGCGCTGCTCGTGTGGAGAGCTGGTATTTATGATTCTGAAAGCTGCCTAACGCAACTCAATCCCGATTTTGTTTGTAAGGTGTGCTCTGCCACAGATATTGTCCCAAAGCAGCTTTTAAAAATAATTCCACCAATTGTTCAAATAGTTCAAAGAACTGCATAATTAAAAGGTGTAAAAGAGATAATCAGAGCGTTTTAATGTAGAAAACTTCAGCATGGTAATGAAACAGACATCAAAAGCATTTACAGTCTCCAAAAGCAACTTCACAGAAAGTTATTACATAAAATTGTTAAGAATAAGGAGCCTGAGATATTTTTTTACAGATGTTTAGATGTTTGGGCCCAAAAGACAATGTCGGCAGTGAAAATAAAATTTAAATGTTCATCACTACGAAACCAAACCCCTTAATTTTACCCCTTAATATAACCTTAATTTTTACCTTAATTTCCAGGAAAGTAA
>JBBKCR010000002.1:3838045-3848097 GCA_037577295.1 Ladigesia roloffi | reverse complement strand
ATTTGTTTTTTCACGGAGTCGTGTAGTCGTGGACAAGTTCGCTGACCACAATTTGCAATCCGCCTTTGTTTTGTCATGTTCATTCACTTTGAAATATTTCCACACGCTGACATATCTCACCTCTCCTTCTCCGTAACTTTATCGGTATCGGTGCATCCCTACTTTTTAGCATACTGTACATGCTAATTGATGTTTGAGCTAGTGAATGGTAGATCCAAAATATCTATATTATTGTATAGTGTGTGATCTAGGTCTACCGAAGTCTCATATAAGAGGGTGTGTCTTATCCACACTGTGTTGTGTTGAAGAGATGTGTTGAAGCCTGTTGGCTAAAAAAATTGTGATGAAAGTTAGGCAAATCTAGTCCTCCTTTGTCCTTCATCTTTTGCTGCATTTTTAAACTAATACAAGGGGGCTTACTTTCCAAAGGAATTCAGAAATGGAGGAGTTAGGTGATGGTTTGCTCAGGATCGTTGCAAATAAATAATTAATTCTTCACAAAACCATCATTAGAAATCATATATTTTCCCTGGGTATGTAAACTTATGAGCACAACTGTATTACTATGTTTTTTTTTTATTACAGCAACTTGTATGTGACACAGGAACACCAAATGCATTTCAGCATGACATTTGACACCTCGAGCCTCAACATTTCCGACACTGATTCGTGCCACTCGTTTTCTAAGCCAAAATCATAATTAAATCTTCCTAAATATAAAAATGAAAAGATGCTATTTTTAACTACACTGACCATATCCGACCACACAGAAACTAATGAATCATTGCACGGTTTTCTAGCAATATAATATTTCAGGTTAACTTTTGGAATGGGCATTAGCTTTACATGCTTCCTTTAGCCTTTGTTAGCATGTAAATACCTTTAGAATTTGCTAGTCACATCAGACAGAAATCATCTTATTTAGAGATTATTAAAGCGTTACTTGTTTCTCCTTACCACACTTAAGAAGAAATAAGGAGCAAAATTGAAAAAAAGTTCTGTTCTCATCAACAACCGTATTAATGTCAAAACTTCCTGTTGAGATATTGAATCTTGATCATCAAGACAAATTTCAGATTTTGTTCAGGATAATTTATAAGACAATCAAATTTTTCTTTGGATATTCTGGTTTACCTGAAGATCTGATGATCTAAAACAAATCAAGATCAGAGCAGTGGGAGAAAAGAAAAAAAAAACATTAAACTGGGATTAGAGATTAGAGAGCTTAATCAATTCTGACCAAGTGGAAACAAATGGTCAGAATCTCATATTGATGTTAAACTAAGCTCAGGAGAAGCAGGCCAGACAAATAAGAGTCATATTTTGAATTTTCCTTTTCTCTGGGTGGATTTGCAAAATGGTTTGCTCCCAAAATCCTTTCCATACCATCAGCTAACCGTGGCTAATAACTGCCGAGTGGAACTAGGGTTGGCCAGCTCCTCTCAGATCCTCTCAGATATTAGCATTAGCATCATAGCTATATTTCAAACAAAAGACACACAGGATGATATGATCTGTGCTTTAGGTCAGGCCTAAAACAATGGCTGCTGGATTTATAAGGCTTGCGATTTGCAGGCCGTGAGCGGCATAATTAGAATGATTACTGCTCTTGTGGGATCATCTGTTGCCGTGATACTATCTAATTAACCTATTTCCAGCTAGCCATGTGCATTTATAGCCTTAATGAGCACTTCCGACGTCAACGGAGGAAAAATCATCGACAAAGCTCAGTCCCTAGTGGCCTGATTTAACAGATATTGGAGGGTTATGTTTCATGCTCATGGGCTGCACAAGAAAGAGGAGGACGGCTAATGAGCAAATTCGGCCATTTTGCAACCACCTTTGTCTTGTTATGCTGTCTCAAATGCACACAATTATTGTAGCTCGAAATGTGTCCCCAAGGCTATGACAGAAATTGTTTTACACTGTGGAGGTAGAGGGAAGTAAGACACTTCGATAGGCCGAGACAAAGCAGCCCAATGAAGCCAGCGTTACATTAGTCACACTTTGACAACCCGTCTGCAGCTACTGCTTCTGCAGATGAGCTAATAGCTTTTTTTTCTTTCCTTTTGGCTTCTGAAGGAACACAAAGAGTTTTAAACTAATTTCCTCTGCTGCTTTTCTATGAGTTACATGGAATTTTCCATTTGTATTGTTAATATTGATTTATCTGTAATGTGCTGTTTTAATAAGATCAGATTTGGAAGAGAAATAATTTATACAAGGACCAATTTAGCCATTTTACACACAGGCTAGAGGAGCACTACCAGCAGATATTTTACCCCTTTAGTCGGTCAAGGATGTGATGAAAAAAAAAGATATTTCAGACACCCAAAATATTATCTAATATTAATGTTAGGTCCATGAGATTTCTGCTTGATTCCCCAACCACAGCTGTCAACATCGCAAACTAAGATAAGCTGTCAACATTTCTACTTGTCAAACCAAATGAGATCGGTGCCGTGCCACTTGGAACAATGTGATTCTCACAAGAGTACTTGGACTCCTTTTGTGATACAATAAGCCACCATGAAAAATGACAGACTGTGGTAAACACATTGGAGCATAACTCTCCATATAACAAATACACAGAGTTCTTTATGGGCTGCATCACTGCTTGCTATCAAAGAATCCTCATTTGACTATTGATCTTTAAGCCACACAGTATGAATCATTCAAGCATTTCAAAGCATATTTATCTTCTGGCCTGAACCAATGAAGAAACCAGTGCAGATTGAGAAGTGTAACGACATGAGATATTTTGACAAGGAACAAATTGTCATGGTTAGATGCCTGAATCATTGTATTTTTTATTGACCATGTCTCATTCTGAAGAATCCCATGCTGAATCCCATGAAGAAATCCACAACTACAGACCAGTATCTCTTCTTTCTTTCCTCTTCAAAGTCCTGGAACGGTCTGCTTATAACCAGCTTAACGTATTTCTATCTCAAAACAGGCTTCAATATCCTAACCAGTCTCAGTTCGAGGCTGTATACTCTACTGAAACAGCACTACCAGCCATCTCCAAAGAGCTTCATTCATCTAGATCAGCCAACATGTTATCTGCCTTGATTCGTCTTGACCATTCTGCAGCCTTCAACAAAGTTAACCGTCATATCCCCCTGGCTACTATCTCCAGCCTTCGGATATCGGGCACAGCTTGGCAATGGATTGAATCCCACCTTGATGACCAGAAGCACCAGTCTGCCCCAACGAAGATTGTCCACTGGTGTACCACAGGGCTCGGTCCTTGGACTGCTTTTCTTTTCTCAATATACTGGCTCTCTTGGGAATATAATTGTCTTCTATGGCTTTGCCTACCACTTTTATGTAGATGACATTCAATTAATTCTCTCTTTCCCCTCCTGTTATGATCAGGTCTCAAACCACGCCTCAGACTGTCTGGTTAACATGCCTTCTTGGATGGCGCCCCACCATCTCAAATTGAGTGCCAGCAAGACTTAGTCCCTTTTCATCAAAGGGAATCCATTACCAAGTCATGACCTCACCACTTTTTTGAATACACTAGGTAAGAAATCTTGGTGCCATGCTAAATTAATAACTGTCATTCCTGTCACATACTGACCAGCTCTCCAGCACATGCAAATACCTTCTGTAAAACATCTGAAGAATCTGACCCTTTCTCACCACTGAAGCCACACAGTTACTAGTCCAGTCACAGGTAATCTCTAAACTGGACTATTACTACTCTCTTCTGGCTGGACTGTCAGTGAAGGTAACAAGACCACTTTAGCTGATTCGAATGCAGCTGTGAGGTTAGTCATCAATCTACCTAAATTCTCACACACCCTACCTCTACTACAGAAACTTCTCTGGCTCTCTGTCCATTTTAAGTTCAAAACCTTGCCTTCAAGGCCAGGAATGGTCTTGACTTGTCTACAATGATCAAGCAGAGCATCACTCCTCATCCTCCCAGAGCTTCAAGTACCTCTCATCTTGAGACTATTTTCAGTCTTGGCCCCAGAGTGGTGGAACAACCTCCCTCTTTGTATCAGATCTTTGGAGTTCTTTGCTGTATTCAAGCTCGATCTTCAAGGACCATATTGGCGACAAACCAATCCTCTGGTATAACCTTTTATACATATTTTCCTATATATTTAACAAATTCCACAGGCACTTATACTCTTAACTGTTTTCCTTGCGTGTTTCTCTTTGACAGGTTTGCTAAGTTGTGTAACTTAGCTGGCAGTAACTTGGTTAAAAACTGATATTGATTTGAGTTTAGCTTAACAGGTATAAAGAAGAGTTGTGGATTACTTAAGCAATGATGTATGTCTATCAGAGTGTCTGCTAAACACCCTAAACAAAAATGTGAATCAGAGCACAATCTCCAGAGCATCTTGCATGATGGTTCTTGTGTAAATATGTAATATTTGACAAAAGCTCACTGATGGTCGAGGCGAGCAAAGGCATTTGGTCTGATCCCTCAGAAAAAAATGCTCAGAAGGTTCATGTTGGCTCTGATCACACACAGCTTTGGTGTGTTGTCTGCTTACTTGCAGGCTGGTCTGACAACCACTGAAAGTGGGCATTAGCTTCAGTACAAGACCATGGATCAACAGAAGAAGTTGGCCTGGTCTGATGAATTATGCTTTCTTTGACAGACCTCCCCAAACTTCAAACACTGTTCAGTTTTAGGATCTTGACAAGGTAGGGCCAAGGTCTCTAAATTGATCTCAGTGCAAATAAGGTTCTGTGGGAAAGGCTGGGCAAATAAGTAAATTTTATGGAAGCCCCACCTCACAACTTACAGAAGATCTGTTGCTGCACACCCACAGACCTTCAGAAGTCTACAAGAAATTAGGCAGGTGGTTTTATTGTTATGGACAATTGGTGTATGTATTAAGCTCAGAGTTTATTGACAATTTCTGATTTCAACAAATAAAAACAGTGTAAAACCTAAATCTTGTTTACTCTCTTACAAGCTCCCTGTTACCTTAAAACTCTCACCTGGTGAACTAAGGGGAAGGATTTGGATTTCATGTTTAACAAATATCAAATATATTCAGTGTTATTACTTTATTGAGCACTAAAGGCCTTATTAAGAACCAGCAGAAAGCACAACAAAATATGGTAATGCTAGTTTCATACTAGTATTTTCAAAATAATAGATGCTTTTGCATGTTTCCCACTTGTAGGAGAGATGTTTTGAAGTGATTTGTGTCTGTTTATAGAAACCATGTCTAAAATCAGCAGTGCTTTATTTAAACTACATTTAAGCATTTTAGAAACATGTGGGTGCACGATGCTCGGTACAAACATGAGTACATTGTCAAAATATTCCAATTGCTTTTTTGATATATAATTTTATTAATGTATTTTTAGTTACTGTAATTTTACTTTGTTATTGTAAGTAAAGTGGGATTTGGTGCATGCCCGTATCCAGACTTACAATCATTAGTTACCCTTACAGGGTTCACAGGCAAGTGTTTCATCAACTATCACTGTGCTAAACTTTTGGTTAAAGTAACATTGCTATTTTAATTTGATCTTCATTTTTTGGGCTTAAAGAAAAACATATGGGAAAAATAAAGCATTTGCAAAGTACGTTTATTGTGCATTATGTATTTTTTAAATTATTATAATAATCTCGTGAAGTTACATCTTATATTACTTACATTTTTCTGATTTGATGTTGAGAAAGTCATAAAAATGGCCCATTTGACATTTTCCATTGCTATTTACAATCCTCTACTAATGTGAGAAAATAGCCTTCATGGTTCGGCAGTTTCGCCAGTGTCGTTTGTGACCTGAATATGAATATATTTCGAAGGCGTGCTCAACAACTGGTACTGAAAGCATCCATCAACACTAGCATGATATGGTTGCATATTTTTTGGCATGAAAAGCTCAGATTTTTCTGCCGATTAGTTTCACAGAACATTGACTTGCAGCTTTTGTTGCATTTTTTTTCTGCATCATTTTCAAATGAATGTATATGTTACAAAGAGCAGGGCATAATCTATTTCTTTAACCCTATTATGTTTGGGGCAATTTGACCTCATTCAGCAATAAATACATACATAATTCACCTTTACTGTATGTACTTTGAAATAAATTACTTATCCTAATTTCATTGAGACAAACATGACAAAAAACATGACATGGGCTTACTCCTGTTTCCCACCAGATGTTTGATATTTCCCAGTGTGGGGCTTTATTTCATGCATGTTTTTTATTCAACAGGTATTTTGATTACATTGTATAATGTGATGGCTTTGTAAAAACTCAGGTGACCGGGCTCGAAAAAAAAAACAAAAACATACTATTAGGATTATACAGAAGTCTCAAAATCCCGGTAAAAAAAAAATAAATCAGGCATTAAATATATTAGCATTAAGGTTTTATTGATAAAATTTTGTCAACCCAGCATCTGACTTGAATTCACAGACATATAGTCTGTTATTTAACAAAACATGTTAAATAATAGGTCATCATTATTTTCCAGGAAGAAAATAAACAACTTATGTAACATAATTAGGACCTGCTGAAAGGATTTCAAAATCTGCAAACCAGAGTCTACTTGACACAGCAGACTCTGGCTTTTCTTTACAATCTGAGGTTTGTCCCTTAGAACACGATCAGCACAGATCCAGAAAAACAGCTAATCATATGGCGAAACATCTCTTTAAAGATGCTTGAGCTGTCAGAGGTCATACTTGTTTGGTGTTCCTATGTCACATATAAGTTATTGTAAATTAAAAACATGTAATAATAACTGCTGTATGGCCAGAGAAAGAGCAGCAAACGACAAGCCTTTATGAGAGCAAAAACTAGTTTTAAACTGTTTTACATTGTTTTTATTTGTTGAAATCAGATGTTATTCATACAGTTCTTAATATTAATGTTAGGCTCAGTATTAGTGTTACTGCCTAAAGAGACATTTTAGCCACACTGAGTGGAAATTACTTTATTTTTCCAGCATGTGTGTTCCTGGTGAACAAATCTACATTCATAAGACAAATTCTGACCATGCGGAGGAACTCCAATTGGCTCCCCAGAACCCTGGCATCAATACATTTGAACACATTCAACCAGGCCTATACATCAGCATCTGACTTCATGACCTGATGTGCACAGATCTCCACAGACACACTTCAAAATCTTCAGAAGAATGGAGGCTGTCAAAGTTACAAAGTAACAGCATTAATACACATGGTTTGGGGATGGGATGATCAAAAATAGTGCTAAGGGTTCATTCAAACAAAAGTGTACAGAGAAAATAAAAAAAGAGAAACATACGGGTCATTGGAAGTTTATGTTGGAATACATGTATGTAGACCGCATGGTGTGGTGGTCAAGAATGGATCTATAATGTGAAGTAATTACATTATGGATTGTCAGATGGCTCTGTTGAGCTGGGGAGCCCAGTTGATCGTGTCTTTTGTCCAATCTTTTGAACTACACTGAACCAAATAAATGGAGATGGTAATTATAGGCCAAGTGAGCTTTTCCTATCAGTACTGCCTTGAAAAGAGCAGAGTGACTGATGAACCCCCACATTGTTCTCTCTGCGATTTCTCGGACAATCAGGACCTCTGCTGAAAAGAGGAATATACCAACAAAAGAACCAGATTAAAATCATTGGGAATCTCTAATGAAGTAAGAGTAATATAGTGATCATTTACCTGAATGCTAACGTTTTTTTTCCCCAGTGTAATGAAGAAATACAGTTACAATGAAAGGAATGAAAGAAAAACTTCCTTAAGGACTTCCAATATTTTCAATTCAGTCCATAAACCTGACCAGTTTCGGAGGAATGTTTTTGTTGTTGTTAAGCCACACAGTGTCCGACGTATGAATCATTCAGGGAGAATAAATCACATCTAATTTAAGTCCAGTGAAAAAACACATACAGATGATTCCACCCAAAGTAATTACACAGCACTTTGTTGTTTGTGCAGCACAGTTAATACCCAGAACTTGTTAGGCATGTGTTTTTTTAGTTCAGACAGTTCATTAGACTGTATTAGAATTGAATATAATGATACTTGAGAATCTTGTGCCGCACAAGCACCTGGTTAACTTTTGGGATTACCAGTTAAATCACTATGGTTCAAGAATTCTCAAAAACAAGAGTAGCTTTCTTTTCTTTTTTCATAACAGTCTGAAATCAGAGACGTTGCATGGCAGAACAATCTCTTGATGTGTTTCCGCATCAGAAAGAACAAGGAGGAGAGGGAGCTCACTGATGGCTGTGCTGTCAAAAATAATTGAATAAATCCTTTTCTGGGTTGTGAGACAAGAATTCTGTACTGTCAGCAAGGCTTGCTCTGTGAACAATAAGCCCATCCGAAAAATCTTCCAGTGTTAGCCTGCAAAACTTTAGAGACTCCAGAGTCTCTTTATGAAAGATAAATTAGGGCTCTGAAAGTATCGATGATAGGATTTGTTCTGTGGGGCTTATGAGCAAGAGGATGACTTTGAAGGTCAGAGAAAGGTGAGGAAACGGAAGATTTAGAGGCTCTGGTACTCTTAAATTTACTCCAGTGATGGGGCTAAATCAAATCAACACATCCATGATACAGCAACATTCTGGCTAATTGGAATTGGTTCTTAAGGTTCTTCATTCCTTTTATTAGATTAATTCATCTATTCTTTGTCATGGATTCATAGTGATCTAAGTTTTATATTGTGTTGCACAAAATGTTTCTTGAAGTATATGATAATGAAGTATTCCATATCATTATACAATCAAGCAAATACTATGCTCTCTTGGATTCATAAATCTAAAGTTGGCAAAAAACTCTCAGAACAGTTCATATATTGACATTGGTTCTAGATAAAGTGCACCTTCATTTCTGTTCAAAAGAATCATCACATACTTTTTAATTCATTTGTAAAAGGAAGTGATTTAACATTGTATTTTTATGGCTGGTAAAAGTTTGTGAACATCAAGAGATTAAAATCATTTTTGCAGGATTTCTTGCATAAACTACTATGCTTTAGGTCATTTCTATTAGCTCATCTAAACTAAGCAGCCTCAAATCATAAAACTGCCACCATTATGTTTCCCAGGGGGAGGTTCTTATACTTATATTTAGTTCTTAACATGCATTACAGATTTTATTTATGCCAAAACATGTGAATTTGAAAAAAAAAATCAAGTAAATGTTTTTAACGTTTTCTTAATAAAGAATCCTCTTTAGAAACTGCTCAGTAACCTGTTCCAGACTGATTTGTCATTGAGGTACCTCAACAATTCACCTTAACCAACGCATGGCACAATCTCACATAAACTGTGTGTTGAAGACCAAATTATCTTGTTTTATCATCTCAGTAACTGAACCTCCTGATCTGATAAAGCTAGGAGCTTAAATTTCACCCAGACACAATATACAAACACTGTCTTTCAGTAAAGGTGTGTTGCATATTTGTGGTGTAGAAATAACAAAGAACTTATGAGTAAAACTGAAAAAGCGAGAACAGTCTAAATGTTCAGTCTAAATGATGCCATTGAATAAAACATCATAATTATACATGATAAGGGTTAAAAATAAAGGGAAGGGTGCCATTATGGCTGGAAAAATTCGTTTGGCCCCCCTTCCCTTTTTGTTTCCTGGACAATGACTGAGACTTTACACGGGCGCACCAATTAACTTGCAGTTACCAAATGATTAGGGTCTGACTGCAAGTTCTGTTGATCACCAACAACATGTTGTTTAGAAAAGTAAGAGCTGAATAAGATTGGTCTGATTTACGTCTAGCTCAAGCTGTAGATTCACACGGGTCTGTAATTATGTTACAAATGTGCTGTGTCTTATTACATTTTGTGAAATTACCCCTAGTTTCATTCTCTATTTAGGCTATTATGTTAGCTCCTTCTCGGCACGATATGCCGCTGTAAAATTCTGCATAACATGCGCTATGAAACACAATGTACTTAAACTATGCTTAAATCTACCTTAATTTAGCGCTGAAAATATGCCAAACACCTGAATTTGAATCAAATGCCCATTAATTTGTTAACTGTTCCCTTAATTTTACCTTAAAAGTGATTTAAGGTATGAGTGTGAAACCCCTTAATC
>JBBKCR010000002.1:3817020-3837945 GCA_037577295.1 Ladigesia roloffi | reverse complement strand
AGGGGAGCAGTTGAATGATATGAATGTCAGTGTACTGGTGTCTCATGTCATCAATCTACGTGTGTGGTCGGCTAGCCGAGGAGCTATCACTCAGGCTCTTCTGAGGATCAGAGTCATTTTGAAGGTGTTTTACGTCAAATAAAAGTGTCAGCTACTGTGGATCTTTGACGAACAGGCAACGGTTAAAGGTTCACATGGCGTTTGTCAGACGTCTAGAGCTAATATTTTGCATTGGTTTGACATGTTGAATTAGGAGACATTCGTATAAATAGGCTGTTACTGAAATAGATCCTGCACCTTCAGTGGTACTGTCGGAGAATTTACTAAACTGTAATCCAATGAAATGAATAAGTGAGGAACTTCCATCCGTTTCATTGATCACTTGTTGAATAAACTGGGAGATTCCAGCCTTTGCAACTTGTAGCCTGACCACCAACATATTTGGGTAAAGTCCATATTGTGATCAATTCAATACATCAACAAACAGGAAAAAACAAAAACAAAAACAACAAAACAAACAGGAAAACAAACATAAAGTACCATAAAACAATTAGGCAAATGTGGATGTGATATGTATGTATGACTATGATATGTAATAATTATCCACCAGTTAAAAGCTTTATTACAGGTTTTCACTACATGTCCATTTACTCAATAAACTACAGATATTTATTCTTATTAAATATAGAAAAGTTGTTGAGTAAACAATTATCTATGAAAATATGTTAAATAAAACAAGCTTTCTTTATAAGATAGACGAATCTGTAACAGTGCATGTCTGACTCCTTTGTGTGGTGGTGAGTCAAATTCACTGTTTTATCAAATTGGAGAAGAAAAGTTGTCTGGTGATCCACATTGTAATTATGTCAAGTTGTTTTTGTCATCAAAGAATATTGAGTGTATTATTAGCAAATATTAAGTGACTTCATGCAAATGTACAAAATTAATGTGACAAAATACTTGTATGTATTCTGCACATATGTACATACATGTAAGAATCAAACATAACAAAAAATCTTCTGACTAATGGAATGGTTGATGTGGTTTGTTGCAGGATATCATGCTGAAGAAGTGAAACCTGGAAACGAAAGTCTAGCTCAATTCATTAGGTTTAGATAATGCTCACTATATTTAGTCTCCAAGTGACAGTGTTATTGCTTCAGCGTCATTTTCAATTTTCTGCCCAATTTGGTTGTTTCAGGTTCCACCCACTACATCTGACTCTCCCTTTCACGCAATAGCACCAAAACCCGGAAGGGGAGGGCGAGCGAGTGCTTCCTCATGAGTCATTCACTGGACAGTCTCCAATAGAGTCTCCAACAAGCTAAGCAGCTTTTATAATTGTAACCTAACACTTTTTATGTAGAAAAGTAAAATGAGAGACTTTTCATTATGGCACACATTCAGCTGATGGAGAGGTGCTTGTTCGCTAGAGATCCATTATTAATGTCTATTATTGGAAAGTGTAGTTCCTTAGATATCACTGTTTTTAAGTTTCATTTAAATTTAACACATTTATTTCATTTCCATTTTTTTGCCCTGGTGTGTTAAATCATGTAATTCAGCAATAGTTATACTGATGTATTACTGAATTAATTATACAGTGTTTTAGTATAAATATAAAGGCATATTCTGACCTATCATGTTTAGGATATGATCAGCACCAATTTATTCTCCATTTTATGGCTCAGATTCTGTAGGGGATGTTGACTTTATTCTTTATTTGACACATGCATACAAGTACAACACACAGTGAAATGTATCCTGAACCACAACCATGCAAACATTTAGATTTTACATTAAAATTTAGATTTTTCTGAAACAATAAAAGTAAAGGAATGAGTACAAGTTGGTAAGTACACTTATACATTTTAAATACAAATCTGAACATTTCTAAAACAGTATACTAACTAAAAGTAGATCATCTAACAAAGAGCACACAATATGTGAGTTTTTGTATGTATTTATATAAATGTAACAGCATGCGCAAATGGAATGAAAAACTGCATTGTGCCTTATCAGCACAGCAATGTACACAGTAATGTAAAACAGTGAGGAGAGTAATGTAAACAGTGTAATGTAACAGAATGAGCAGGGTAGTATAAAAGTTGAAATATTCCGTTACTGTGGTGGGATGAGTCCCTTAATGTTCAAACTGCTCTGGACCGACATCTCCTGGTGTAAATGTATTGTGGGGAATGGAGAACAGACCTGCAGGAGTACACAGATCACTCTCTGAAGGGCTTTACGGTCCTGAACAACGTAAACATCTATACCCATACCAGGATGTGATATTTCTGTTTGAGTATGCTCTCCACAGCGCCTGAATAAAAAGCCTTGAGGATAACTGGAGAGATCCTGAACTTCATCAGTTGTCAGAAATGGTACAGGCGCCGCCTAGTCTTTTTGGACAGGACCTAAATGTAAGCAGTCCTTATCAGGTCGAAGGAGATGAGGGCACCGAGATACTTGAAGGAGAGCACCCTCTCCACTGGAGCTCTGTTGATAATGAGGGGGTTTAAATTTCACTGCTGTCTCCTTCTGAACCCGCTCCTTGGTCTTTCAGATGTTCAGCTGGATGTGGTTTTCCTGACACAATAAAACAAGGTTCTTCACCTCGTCCATTACATCTTTGTTGGGGATGAGGCCCAAAACTTTACAATAGTGTTGGAACCATGAGTGGCCACCCAGCCAAAGCAGTGGCAGGAGTACACACCCCTGTCCTGCTCCAGTATGGTGGTGATGCTGTCAAAGTCTTGTTGGACAAGATGATTACAGAACATTCATCTGTGATACATCATATATATTATAATTTAGACTGATTTATTGATAATTCTCCTGTCCTTAACTTTTAGCCATGGCTGGCTGTGGTGATGCAAGCAATCAGACCCTTGACCTCCTGACAAATAGGCCATGTCAAACTAGGAAGCCTGCAAAGTGCTACAAAGTCTGCTGTGGCTAAAGGTACATTTCAGTTTTCTAACAAACACAAAGGTGTACCTGGACACCGCTAACAAGTTAGCTTAGTTAGGTTTTCATTACATGGGTAGAAAATATTAAAATAAATATTTTCAAAATCCTCAAACAAGACTATTAATAATAAAAGACCACAATATCAAAGTGGCTCTGACAGTGCTCCCCGATGCTGCCGGACCCAAAGTAACAACAAAAAACCCCCAGACAACACACAGGGGGAAACAAGGCATCATCATGCCAGGACATGACACTCCCACACACACACACTAAATGGTGACTTGACCCGAGCACTCCTGCCAATACCGGGTACTTCACCCTAAGTTAGATCGCGTGGATCGATGCAGTTGCCCGGCAGATGGAGCCGTCTCCACAACATCCTCCTCAGGTACGGCTATTGCCTAAC
Organism: Ladigesia roloffi; assembly: GCA_037577295.1. Lineage (NCBI taxonomy): Eukaryota > Metazoa > Chordata > Actinopteri > Characiformes > Alestidae > Ladigesia > Ladigesia roloffi. Next base: position 3,834,566 of record JBBKCR010000002.1, on the reverse strand, counting down.
ATCTTTACCAGCCCAGGGTGCTGGTGTGACCCCCAGAGCCCTATCTCTTACCTCAGCCCTCGAATTTGGTGTCCTTCCCCACATCCCTGGCAACACTTGCAGGGGAAAAAGTTTGTCCATTCCCTGCCTCCAGGGTGGCCACTCTCCACCCGGCAGGGCATGGCCACAGGTGACGGTGATGAATCGTCTTCAAGGTGCCCTCTTGGCTATCAAGCTGGATCTGAAACACTGGGGTTGGGGGACTCTTCAGACTCGAACTCCAGTACCTTATTTCGCTCTCACAGCCTGTGGTGGCCAGTCCTGCACAATCATCCAGGGATCCGCACACCCTGAAACATGGTGGCCACCATGCTGATAAAGGTCACAAGCCCCACTCTCCCAGGTCGTTACCACTGTCTAAATCAAACCAGTTGTCCCCAGGGCATGGCAAACATGAATCCAGTGCTCCCTGGTACTGCCAGACCCAAAATAATAGAAAAAAAAACAGCACACAGACACAACACAGACATCATTCTCGTGCCCAGACACGAAATGTGCTGCAACTTCCATGCTATGGCAGTACAGTTTAGATACAACATGGTTCTTGTATGCCTAGGAAACGTGCTTTTAAACAGTTGGGAGCCCAATTGGGAGCCCAGTCATGAGTATTTACCCATTTATTTTGATGACTTGGGAATAAGTAGTCCCATCTCATGAATTGCATACTTAGCCTTTTCTTCACTGCACATCCTTGTGGCATGTAAAGTGCTTTGTCAAGTGTTGCCAAGCAACCTGACATTTTGACATGCATAAATATTATCCGCTAGATAATCTTGGAAATGATCAACTTGGCTCTTTAGGTGCTAAGATTTTACTGTAGAGGAAAAAATTAGGTGTGGGGGAAATTATGAGTGGGGAAATTTTTCAAAACGTTTCAATCATTTTTAATCAGATTCAGTCTTGATAAAATGTATGTAATCCAGAATTTGATGGTCTTTATTTAACTTGATGGTCTAAAATCTAATATAAAAAACGTACCCAAATGATGATTCAATATTAGCCCAAATAATAATGCAAAAAATTAGGATAAAGAAGTTAATATTTAATTGTGTTATAGCATGTTAGCATGTGGAATTTTTAAGTATAAGAACACATCTGTGTGTGTTTTATGTATTAAATGGCTCTATAATATATTTTAACTGTGCTCAGTAAAATGTATTTAACATCAGGATAAGTGATAAACTGATATTTTAGTTTCTCTTGGCTCATCATGTGAAGCATTTCAGATGACGTTGACTGTCACAGCCTGCCAAAACATGAAAATTCAGCCAAGCTCTGGAGGAAGTGTAATTTTATGGCATGCTGATCGTAAAGATTGCTGTTGCTTGAGAACCTGGCTTAACACTCATCGCCATCAGCAGTCTGCTTGCCAGCTCGTAAGATCAAGTATCTCCTGCCATATCTCTCAGTGTGTCCGCCAACACATGGCGTGATGAGCCAGGTGTTTGTCAGAAACTGTACCACACTGGGCTGATTTGAACAAGCTTGACAGCGCTGTCCTCTCACCAAGTTATTTTGGACCTGAGTTTGACACTGACGACTCGAGTAAGTTGTCAGATCGAGTACTGCTGTCGACACAACATTGACCAACATTGCAGATTTATTGGATTTGCTGATGACTGAGGAGCATGATGTTTGTTGCCAGAAGGAATGGAAGATGGTGTGAAATTATCAAGATGTGGTTATGAGATGACATAAAAGGCAAAAGCGTTTAGTTTTGACCAATGTATCAAAATAATGTATTGTCAATCTGTCAAGGTTTGTGTTTGGGAGGGACAGTACAGTAAATATATACAGTTTTAATGGATACAATACAAAGAACAAGAAACAAAAACACAATCCCCAACAGAAACAAACAACCACAACAATGAAAACAGGGGAATCATAAAACACAAGACCTGTGGTCCTCAAAGAAACAAAGAAAAGGAAGAAAACAGGATTCAGGATTAATCTTTCCTCAAAGCTTCAAAGGCAGATAACATGGATACCGTTGTCAGCGCAGACCGTGTGCAACCATGGGTTCCAAAGGGAGGAACACGGGCCTGTAAAACAGAAAGGGGGAAAACAAGGATAAGAGAACGAAACAGACATGAAACACTACATTCACCCGTTGGAGACAAATACAGACTCACAGGAACTGAGATCGGCAGGGGTTTGAATAAGGGAAGCAAACGAGACACAGGTGGAACTAATGATTAACAAGGGACTGGTGAAACTAATAAGACTGGGACACAATACAAATGGGACATGAACACTTGGTAGGGGACAAGGGACTGAAACGTAATCTGGCAACAAATATAGGGACAGAGGGAAAACAGGGAGAAAGGGAATACAGGAGGTAGAGAAAGAAAGGAAAACTAATATTCGGGAGAAGGGGAACGAGGTGGCTTTCATACAATCTAATTATTTTAGCCATCATACTGTATGTCAGCAATACCCCATCAAAAATACATAAAAAAAAACATATAATTATTGTTTTACCTGTGTCTCGCTCTCACAGAATCCACCTGTCTTAAAAGAAAAAAGCTGGTCTTTTGCTTGGTGCACTGCCGATTAGCTGCTTTCCAGATCTTCTCCCTCTATGGATTGTCCTGAAAGGTTCTTGATGGTTCAAAGACCTTGAGTTTTTCTTTTTGTTTCTAAGACCAAAAATAAAAAAGGGTAAGTTCTTCTTAATGAATGATATTTTTAAAACCCCAGTAGCATTTTTGTTACTGCATGTTTTTAAATTACATGACATTTAAACAACAAATAAAGTTCAGCATGTTACCAGAGACGATGAACACAAACATGGGGAACTTCCATTAAAAGTGTTGTTTTGCCATTTAACGACCATTTGCCATTTCCTTAGCTTCCAGCTTGGATTTGTCATCAATGTGTAACAGAATATTTATACTTCATAATGCAAGACACGGTGGTTATGAGATGTCTGGTGGTCAGTCATTGTCCAATGTTCATCCATTCAGTAGGTGTGTACAGTTACATGTTCCAGTGGGCTGGACTATCCATGGGCCATCCCAGAGAAAATCCGTTTTTTCCCTGTTTTGGGTTGCCAAAAAATGGATTATTGTCCAACTGAGAAACATATTGAACCGATCTTCTTCAGGCGTTCGACTGATTTAGCGCTCCCTTGCCAACCGCCAGTTGTTGTTGTTTCGCGCCCACTTGTTCCCTGCGGCTTGCTTAACATTTACAGTGGGAGAAAAAGAGAGAGTGAGAGATAGAGAGTGCGAGAGAAGCAAGAATGAAAAGTCATGCCTCGGGGGGTTCGGGGAAAAGAATGAAACAAAAAAAAATAAAGAATACCAAAGATCCAGGTCGTTTCTTTGAGTTTCTTTGTGTGTTGCTCGGCTCAGATCTCCACTGAACATTTTTTTGTGAGTCATTTCATACGGCATCTGCTTGGAATGTTGGAATGCTGAGAGGTGCTTCTTCATTAAAGCTGCAGGTGATTTTTCTGCACTTTTAGAGTAGCATCATGAATATGGATGTGATTGGGTTCACCTGAGTCTGCAAGGAAAGAATATGTTAAGCCTTAAAACTTACAGTTTGTACTGACAATAACAAAAGTTTAACAATGTGACAGTGTAACAATTCAAGTCAATTGAAAGGTTCAAAGTAAAGCCCACTGAGCCTAGAGGTGTCTACTCTAAAAGGTGCAACAAAAGACTAAGCATTAAAGTGACACTATTGCAAAACAAATGTTTCTTCCTAGATCCTTTACATTATGTAGAGTTTCTTTGAATGTATAAAAATGTTCCTTACTCACACATCTTACTTTTGGTTCTTCGGGGAACCAGTTATGATATTCTATGCCACTGGATATGTAAGATACCATAGGGAAGGCTGAAGACAAAACAGGGTACAGAACAGAATAAAGAAAGCTTAGGTTGGTAACACATCTGAGACTAAAACATTATATTACATATACAGCCAGTAGCATCCTTTTACATTCTTGCTTTCTCAAATCATGTTCTCTTACACAAGCTGCCTTCCACTATTCATAAACAAAGGTGCCAAATAAAATGATAACATACAGGAACAGTTTTGACTTATTGCAATGAATATTGTGGCTTACAAGGCTGATATAAGTCTAACACTTTACAATTTATTCAGTGGCTGTATGAGTGAATTCCCATGGTCTTGCAAGTGTATTCTTGCAAGGTAACTGGTTCAGAAAATCCCCTTTATTTGCATTCTTTCTATTGAGTAAAGCTCAGGGACTATATTTCACATCATTTACTAGAGTCTTAAATATGACTTTTTGAGAATTGTGGGTGAAAATGATGTGTTTGCTTTGAGCTTAACATGTAAACTGTTGTACAGGTCATATTTTCTGTTTTATTTTCACTTAGAAAATCAACAAAATGTAACTTGATCTGTGGTGCCCCAAACTCCTGCTTCTAATGGTATGCGTATATGTATGTGTGCTGTTTGTGCCATGTCTTCAAAACACATGGTAACGCAGATTCAAACCAGTCAATACAGAATGCATAAAGAATGTAAATGTAGTTCATTGCATGGCAATGTTATTATTTTAAAAAAATTATAGCATAGCAGAACAACTGTAATAACAGTACTCGTCTAAAGGTTAATTTATGCATTGACATGCTTCAGCTCCTAGCTGCTGTCGATGTGTGTGAATGTGAGCTTGCATGGCCTGATCTCTAACTTTGGCTGTGTGTGTGTGTACAGATGGAAGGTCATCCATCAGAGTGAGATTAACCTTGCTGAGATCTTTGACATTTCCTTCTGTCCCCTAAAAATGGAGAAGCTTTCGGAGGCAATTGACCTCTTGAGGCATTTTACTCAACCCGTTTTATATATTGGATGGTGTAAATACGAGTCACTATTGTTGTTTACAATGTTACCACATGGGAAATAGCACAGCATAATCCTACACACACCCGTCAATTTATTAGAAACTCCTTTCTTGTAGCTTCACCTTATTGGTGTACAGTTAGAGACGAACACAGGCACAGATATCTTTTAACTTTTCATCAGTGGTCAGTTTCTGTTACTCTTGAAAACCATAATCAACCTAGTAGTATACCTGATATACTTATACCAGGACCTACAATGCCATGTCAGACCCCATGTCAGTTTCCACTAAAGGAGTGTCTGGTTCGCAGCAGCCCTGAGCAATTATGAATGGTGTAGAGGACCGCTGACAATATTTTACATCTGTAAGAATGACTCATGAAGAGGGTGGAGCTCATAAAAGCGCCTTAATTTATCTAAATAAATGCAAGCTTTCATATATCATATTGTTCAATAATGAATCCTACTATACTGCTATATTAAATGCTACTATATTAGAACAAGGCCTTTCATTTGAAAATTACATATCAAAACATAATCAAAATACAAGAAAAAAACACCTCTGAGAAAAAAAAAAATCTCTCTGGCATTCTAATTGTATGTTTTAGACTGAACATGGAAATATAAGCTTGTTAAATATATTATCTTTTATCTAAATATAACAACCCAAAGGATGGCAGACAATCAAATTACAATATTAGTGAATTTATTATTGAAATTTTACCCTAAACACAAATACAGGCTGTCCAGATAAAGGAGCAACATTGGGGCTGACACAAAACATCTCTTATTAAAAATTGCTATATATTAGATAAAAGAGTCAGACCTTAAAACATAAGGCATAGTGGAAATACACAGCTACAGCTCCCCGAGGAAGAAAAGGAAGTAAATAAAGAAAAAATATTTACATTAAAAACACACAGTAAAAAGATAAACACAATAAAAACCAAATAATCAGCATACATCATGCACTGGTGTCACCACGAAAATCCATACCAATATTCTATGACCACTTAGAATTACTCTCCTACTTGCCCACTGATGCTCCGTAGACGCTCTGCTTTGTCTTAATATAACAAAATAGGAAATAATAAGATCATGACCAAATAATGAGAGTACCACAAGTATCATAAGAAAACATGTAAATGAGTCACTGTAGATGTCCAATGAAGCAGTCCGCTGCTACATGCACTCTCCCATATAACCGTAGATCCCACCGGCTCATGGCCCTTAATAATTAGTGGACACCAACAGAAATACCATACCACGCAATAGAACCACCACAAAAAAAATAAATTGCTCTAAACGGACCACTATGTACAAAAACTGCCACATCAGAAAGTTTAGCCTCCATATATTATAAATGATTCCATTTGCTCTGTTGATTCCAACCACCAGCTGAATCAAACACCACTCCATGAGTTATTGTTCTCCAACTCACATCTCCAAACTCTTTTCAATGTTCAATCACCTGAGGCACCTGGTGAAGGTAATCAAATCCTAGAGAGGCGGGGCACAGTGTGGTCCTTCTTGTCTTTCCCCAATATTCCTGCTACATAAAGACAAACTGTATGAAGCTAAGCAATGAAGAAGGAGACTTGCGGAATTCCTCCATGTGCCAGTATTTCTTTTTTGGTAAAAGCTGCCAGCTCTTAATCATACCATGCTGCCAACTTGGAGTGATAAGGGAGTTGTTTTGTGCTCTGATTAATCAAAGTTAGGATATCTAAGTGCCCCGCAGAGCATTGGTCTGCCTTCTGCAGTGGAGAGAAAATAAATGCCTAGATACTTCCATTAAAAAGGCTCCCAGCAACAATAAGAAATGAATAGTACTGGACCATCTCAGAGCTAAATATTTTCTTTTTACTTTCCCTTTTTCTAAATGAGTTCAAAATGGCAACGTCTGTTCACTGTTTCAAAATTAAATGACTAAAAGGAAAAGAGAGAATGAGTTGTGTGTCATCTGCATGAAAGTGGTAGGAAAAACCATGTGAAGCAATAACCTCACCAAGAGAACCAGTATATAAGGAGAAAAGAAGTGGTCCTAGGACCGAGCCCTGTGGAACACCAGTTGAAAGACTAAATGGAGAAGACTGGGAGCCTTGCCATATTACCTGGTACCTCCAAGCAAACCAGAGCGTGTCAAGGAGGATCTTATGGTTGACAGTGTCAAAGGCTGCAGAAAGATCGAGCAGGATCAGAGCTGAAGACAGGTCAGCTGATCTCGCTGCAAGAAGTTCTTCTAAGACGGCAAGAAGAGCAGTTTCAGTAGAGTGACCAAGCTTGAACCCGGACTGGTGTGGGTCCAGAAGCCTGTTTTGGGAAAGAAATATGGTCTGATTATGAGCTGATCTGATTATAGACAGCTATAACATATGATTCAGGCACTGCTGTGAATAACTGAATAACTATTATAAATCTTTAAGTAACTACTACAAATCATTAAGGACATGTTATTCAATACATGCATTAATATGAAATGTTTCATTACTCACTTAATGTTTGTTAAAAAATACACTCTTTGCTAACAAATTAATGTACTGTTTTTCACCATTTGAGCTCCTTTATTTTCCAGAAAAAGTTTTATTGTTTACCATTGACCTGCAAAAAAGCCACATAATATAATTTTAATATTATGTGGATCACTAGACAAGTGTTACATACAGTATTCACAAATTATCAAGTGATAAGTAAAATTTGATTCTGCATCACACAAACAGTCAGTGTTGGGCAAGTAACTTTAAAAAAGTAATTAGGTATAGTTACTAGTTACTTCTTACAAATAGTAACTGATTTAGTAACTGAATTACATCATTATAAAAGTAACTAATTACCAGGCAAAGTAATTATTGCGTTACTTAAAAAAAAAAAAAATAATAATCTAAAATAAATATAAAACATTACGGTGGGGTGGGGGGTTCTGTGTGTGTGTCAGCGCGCGTGTGTAGCGCTTTAAGTAGTAGAACAAACGTAGCATTAGTTTCGTTCTTCGAGCCAACACATGTTCGAGATTATAAAAATTATATTTAAATATTTGGCTGTTCAGAGCAGGGGGGGCATAAGGTGGCCTGTCCACCATTTAGAACTGCCTACTCTGCCTGACTGGCAAACCATGGAAATGTACTAAATCTAAGCCAATCATCGCATTCTCACCACGTGCACAGACACACCAATCATCATCATCATCACTGGTTATGTGTCCTCCCCTGGCCCCGAACACACACACACAGACACACAGAGAAAGAGAGGTCTTATGGCTGAGAGATGTTGCTCGCATGAAATCCGCATTGATGTTATAGTAATGCGCATTTTATTGTCAGTAACGATAACGGTGTTGTAACGAGGGAAACAGTAATTGGTTTGATTTTTGAAAAAAGTATCGCCGTTAGTAACGCCGTTTATTTTGGCGGCATTATTCCCATCGCAGCAAACAGTTAATAGGATGTCAGACATGCACAGTTACAGATTCTTACATCATATAAAGGAAAATGGATTCATCTGACATATGTTCATCAATAAAGTCACTCAACAATTTTCCAATTTTTTGGTGTAAAACTGCAGATAACTAAATAACAGATCAGTGTTAAAAATATGTAGTGCGCAAAAACTTTGGACTAGTATTGTTCCTTATTCGGTAACTTCTTCCTCGTTCTGCTTTCCCCTTCAGGGGTCGCCACAGCGAATCATCCTTGTTCCTTATTCAGTAACTACTGTAACTAAATCAGTAACTAGTATAGATTATTCAACACGTTAATAAAAAAAATATAATAATAATAATAATAATAATAATAATAATAATAATATAAAATAAGGAAAAAGAAAAAGAACAAGAAGCAGTAGAAGAACAAGAAGAAGAAGTTTCTATTAAATGTGTATTTGTTACGTAGTTACGTGAAATTTGAAGAGCTAAAATGTTAACCTAATGTTTTTTGTCTCTATTCCATTTTCAGCTGTTTCAGAGTGTAAGTGTTGACCCTGAGTGTACCGCTGACCTTCTGCCAGAGTGGCTGAAGCTGAGGGGGAGAAAAGAGGGAGGGAAAAGACCAGTGAAGGCATGTGATGAGAGGAGGGGAAGGAGAGTTGGATTATACAACTAATACAGAATCCTGGGAGAAAACACACAGTGGTGAGGGGACAATTACTGGCAATTTGTGTTTGGATCTGCAGGTTGAGGCAGTCGTTCCACCTTGAGCACAATCAGAAGCACTGTGGGGCACCAGAACCCCCACCCTCAACCCCCAACACACGCACACACCAAAATAAACACACACATACACAAACCCCAAAACGATACACACACAAACACACACACACACACACACAAACACCCATTTAGTATGAGCAGGACGAGGCACAGCAGCAGGGTGGGGGTTCCAGCTGAGGGGCAGATTAGAGTGGAGTGTTTCTCTATCCTCCTCCACCCCTATCCGTCTCTCACCCACTCTCTCACTCTTAACCCTTCTCCTTACATTTATTTCAGCTTCATTCTGAATAGTTGAATGTCTCTGTTTCAGAACCTTGGAGAGCACCATCAGCTGCAGGGATGGTGTTCAGTGGGACATCCTTGTTATTCAGGACCATGGACAGTATATAGGAACACGCTGTGGGGAGAAACAGCACCCGGTGGCAGTGCAACAGGGACAGGTGATAAAATTCGAAATACGCTTTAAATACACGGTTTGACATAAAATACACCAAAGGCCAAAATTCTACCTCTAACTTTTCAAAATCAATCTTCATATTAAAGTTTACTGAACAAATGATAACAATTAATGCTAAGTTAATCCTTTGTGTCACTGTTTACATTTGTTTATTTATATTTACTGTCTGTTTATTTAGTTTATTTTACATTGACTCTAAGAATGCTGCATGGATCTGTGCTGGAAGTCCAAAAAATAATAAACTGCACTTTTTTGTTGGGTGGTCAAGGTATCAGACATCGTTTGGGACTCAATTTGGTGTTTCTATGTCACACCAAATAAATTTTGAGCGAATGAGCAGCAGACAGCAAGTTTGTAGGACAGAAAACACCACTTTTATATTGTTTCATTGTGTTGAAATCAGAATTTACTAAATCAGTTTAATTTATTTTGTTGTTGCTCCATTACACCAGGTCATATTTTCTATTTTTTTAAACTTGGCAATAAAATCCAACTCTGATTCTGATTCATAGAAAACTGAAAAAAACTTCTCAGTCAATCTCTCCATGCAATGCAATGCAAAAACATGAAACACAAACCAATGCACTGATGTATTCAGGTGAGTTCTTTCCAGCCGTGCTTGGAGAAAAGCACCTTAAACAGCCACGCTCCATTAGAGAACCCTACTGTGCCTGAGGCTGCCTCCCCTGGCCGCTTGGCGAGCCATCCAGGAGCAAACATCATTTAGAGAAAGGTTACCTTGCACCACTGCTGCCTGGTGCGAACCAGGAGAACAAAAAAGCACAGGAGTGGACTTATTTTTTTAAGCCTCCCCCACCCCCAGCAGACCTTTCTTTTGCATTTAGAGCTTGTCGCCTTATTTCAAAAGGTCACATCAAGCAAAAAAACTGAAGAGTGTAGGGTAGGCCTGGATGATGACTAAAGTTACCAACCATGGAGTTGACGCACAGCATTGATGACTCATTATTTACAAATTTCTCAGACCAAATGAGTATCACGGCACCTTGGAATATAATGTTTGCTGGATTCTAGTGAAAAACTGCCATGCAAAACCTGAACATCTTTGCTGATATCTAAAAAACAGCCAATAGCTGATAAGCCTTTCTGAATAAATGCCATGCAGGCTCTATTTATAATAAAGACCAATCAATGAACTGGCCTTAATGTACTCTGTGTATTCAGTATCAGTGTTAAATAGAAAAGCTAACAGAAAGTGAAGTTAGTAGACGTTTTCAGCTCAGACTGATTGTTGTTAACAATAATTTTAAAACAAAGGAAAATAAATAAAACATTTGCTAGTATTGTGGCTCTCTCTGTTTTGTGCAGCAGTATGTCCAGTCAATGTTCTTGCACAAGTGCATTGAGATAAGCAGCAGTTTTAAAAGAGAAAGTTGTGGGCAGGTGTGGTAACCCATCCTGCTCGTGTGGAATTGATCCTAATTTGACTGGTGGGGAAAACCAGTTAAATTCAAAGGAGATATAGGATAGAGTAACATAATGATTTGAGACGACTCCGCTTTGACTTAAGACGCTATAACTCCTCCTTCTGTCACACATCTACACAATAAGCCAGGGATGAGCAAACTATGGCCCTCTGGCCATGTCCGGCCGGTTGGTCATTTTAATTTGGCCCGTCTGTGTCTCAACCGGGTCTCGGGCCATGAAGTCGCAGGGCGGGACCGGGCAGGGCCGAGCACACAGTATGAAATGAAACCCGACGCTACACGAGCACCTTGTTTCCAAGCCCAGCCTGGCCCAACACGTTAACATATGAATGCTTTGTGTGTTGATAAACCCTAAGATTTTTTTACAGTTAATTTTTTTTAGCAATTTATGGATTTAATATTTGTTGTTTTGTTTTCTTATTATGATGTTTGTGGTTGACACAGTTCAGGTCAAACATTGAGTGTTGCGTCCTGCCAAATCTGAATCTAAATCTAAAAAAATATTTTTACAGGATTATTTTCCTCTTCTACCTTCACCACAATTAATATATTTACATAAATACTTTAACTAAATATTATTATAACTCTTGAGTATCAGTAGCAGCTTATCAAAATATGAAAGTTTTACAGAAGGAAGAAAATGAATATAGAGTTCAGATGTTTCATGTGGCCCCCTGTAGAAATTAATTGCCCAGCCCTGCAATAAGCAATGTATTATTTAGGTTTAAATCATTATCATTATGTGCATTATTGTCTTATTAATAAATATGATAGTCTACTATGTGCAGTGTTCTTCCCAAACATTATCATTATGTGCAATATGTTATTATTATAATTATAATTAATACCATGTGCAGTATCACTACCTATTTTAATATTACTGAATATTAATAACACATTCCTAACCACAATTTGTGTTATTAGTAATTCACTTAATTGCATTATTATATTATATAGTAATAATAACCCACCATGTGTGTTTGAAGCATAATGTATTTAATACTATTTTTCTTTATGTTTTATTTTATATTCTTGTTTCTGTGTATCTGTGCATCAGGAATTGTTTCTTCTTATTCTGATTCTAAAGATTGAAGGTTCATGGATACTTTTTTGTCATCAGCAACTGCGAACTGTGGACCACTGTGTAATATATAGCAACTTTCAACATCCAGCACATTGCAAGTTATAATCTGGAACAATACAAACAATAAAATACATAAACAACAACAATGTACACTACTGTAACAGTATAGTGTGAATAAGATGTAAACCTTCCAGAGTGATTTGTGTTACACTATAAGTGTGCTTATTGTACAGGAGCCAGCTACAAATAGCAAGGGATAACAGAAACAATACATTAATGGCAATACAGCGATAAAACAGTAGTGTGGATGGCATGTAAATCTGAAAAAAATACAGTAAATAGGCAGCATGACATTGTAACAGTATATAGTGAAAGGAATGTAACCCTTGCAGACTTAATTATACTGCACAATACATACGTTATAGCACAGAAGACTGAGAGCAGCCTAGGCTGAGTAAATGTAAATACTGGCTGCGGATTTGAGCCAGAGGATGATCCCAAAATGTTTCATGAAGAAATCTATTAAGTTTTTTATGTTTTTCATATGTCCAAGCATGTTTGACACCCAAAGTTTAGTTCCTTTGGTTAGCTCGATTGTACCAAACACATTTAAGAAGCTAAGCCTTAATTAGGGTTCAGCTGGACTTTTCTAGTGTGACCACAATCTCCACCAGAGCTCAAAATGTGAATCCTGCTTTAAAGACAAAGGGAGGATTTTGACCTCTTGAATTTGCTGGAAATTTGTTCAGATAAGAGAATACAGGAGCAACTGGCAACACTATTCAATGACTTTGGGATATTTGTTAAAATGGGGAAAGATCTTTGTGCTCATGGACCTAAAAACCTGAAAGTATGGGACACACTTCATAAATCTGGAAGCTCATTGGAGCATAAGGATAAAGAAGTGTAAATAACAAATCTTAATAAAATAGTAACTTAGAATAAACAACAAGTTATGTAAATATATACCTATACAGACTTTTGTTTAGAGGTTTATTGGTACATCCCTTGAAGTTGAAGTGCATAGTAAGTGAAAGAGACATACAGGCAGGCTGCAAGCAGACAGAAGTTAAGCATCAAAAAAACAACTTACACAACTTACCTTTGATTCTCCAGTGGAGACATTGCTTGTACGTATATGATGTTTTTAGCTCTTTGTACATGTATTTGTATCTGTATTAAAAAAAAAACAATAAAGAAGAAAACTAAATCACATCATTAACAGTGTGGAGACCATTTTTGACCTAGATTTAAGCTATTGTGGCTAACCTGTTCTTTGTTTATCACTGTTAAAGTTTAGTGATTATAATTTTGCTAATAAACAATAAGTGACTCAACCAACAACAGTTTTTTGCTTTTTTTTCAAATTTCAGTATGTTTTCAGTATGCAATGTGAAATGCATTAAATAAGTCTACAGAGAAGGAACCAGATGTCAATTCATTTTTACCTCACTGTCTAGTCAAAGTCGTACTACCGGTTATTTGTGGCATTTGTCCATTCATCACAATATTTTGACAAATTGTAAAGTGCAGCTGACATTTATCATTTTTTTAAGTGGTGTACATGTTTTGAAGGCTACACTGCCATTGTATTTGGTGTTTAGTGTTGAAATATCATTGCACAGAAGATGAACTCGATTGTCTTGTTTTGTTACTTGCTATTTAGTGTGTTCTCACCTTATCCAAATATTTCCAATACATTTAAAATGTACCAGCAAAACTGAAATGATTCAGATGCCTTTGCCTGGTGTGAGGGACCGGAGTGTAAGGCCACAAGGCGTCTCAGGAATTTTGTGGAAAACATGTTTTTATTTTTATTTTCTTCCAGTAAAAGAGGTCAAAGAAATAGAACTTGACTGAAATCAAATCCAAATCTTAACTCAAGCAACTTAACAGATAACAGATAATAAATAACAAACAGGAGCTAACAAACAAATGACCTAAACCAACCCCAACATAACAAATAACTAACTTAAATGACCCCACTAACCTAATGACACACCTGGGTATTTATACTGGCCATAGAGTAGGCCATCACCCACCCCCCCTCTTCAAATAATCGCTGGAACTGCGATGAACAAGAGTCCACCATGTAGTTGCCTTTGAAGAGATTCTCAAAATAATTACCCGTCTCAAACGGCAGTCAGTCCTCGGTTACCTGCTTTATCACGTTCAGCAGATTCCACCGATTTCCTGGTTGACTACTTTCAACAGGTTCCACAATGTCCATGTGTGTTCCTTCAAATGAGATTTATGAAGTACAGCTCTGGAGGGGGGCTCCTACCGAAGCTTCGAGGATGACTTCTTCCAAGTCTGCATGGCACCAACACTCTTATACTTCCCCAAGTGGCCAGACCAAGGAAAAGAGACCCAAAACTAAGCACAATACCTTCAGCTGCTTTAGAAACCGCTCATGTGTCCTCTCTCCACTCTTTCCCTAGAGCCTGTCTTTGACAGTACTATAAATTCATCTTACAGTTGTCCCTGGTCCCTCCTGCATCCTGGTTCCATGGCTGTCTTCTCCTTCGAGCAGCCTCAAACACTCCAGACTATTCACAGCTTCCTTTGCTGAACCTGGATCATGTTCTCCATCTGAACCTGCAGCTCAGGAGACAACACGCTCCCGTACAGCTCCCAAATATATAGCATTCATTTTCTGCAAGCTTTCCCATTTTTAAGCTTGTAACAGCAAAATGATTTGATAGAACGCGGAATTGGTTATTTAGCATTCTCACTCTCACCAACCTTAAGAGGATTTAAGAGAATTTAAGAGAATGCTGCTTTACTTATCTGCAGTCTCTCTATCACAAACTCGAAAAAAAAGTCAAAATCTGAAGATTCCATATCCGATAGTCCAAGCTCCGATGAGTGCGACTCGAGCACTGGGGAGATCCGAGCCTGCCCGTCCACCTGTAATGGCTGGAATTGCAGAGCTTCAAACCTGTTTCTGCCAATGGCATTATTCTCTGTTACTTGACAATTTGATAATGTTCTCATTTCAAACTGATAACAGCAGGACAGATTTAAGAGAATGTGAACTTAGTTTTCAGCATTCTTGCTCTCACCAACTCGCGGAGTGAGGTCGAACCCTGGAGATTCCGTAATCCGGTGTTCCAAGCTCCACTGAGAACGACTCAGGCCCTGGGAAGACACAAGCCTGCACGCCCACCTGTATTGGCTGGGACTGACCTTGCAGCGCTTCAAACCGCCGTTCTTGGTGAATATTATCCTCTTCCTGCCAAGCTTCGCTGGCTACTCCTTTGGCCATGTGAGCCTGGACAACCAATAGAACATCTGAAACGGTGGGCTCCATAGCTTCACCTTCAGTGTTGTCCACCCCTCCAGAACTCCATTCTCCTCCTCTTCCACTCCTTTCCATTCAGTCCCATCTCATTCCTCTGCTGACTTTGTTTCTCCTCATCCTTCTGTTGCCGTTCTTCCACTTTTGGACATGGTTCAAAGCTCTGTCGAGGGAACAAAAAAAAAGAGAAAAAAGAAAAGAAAATCTGCACTCCTTACTGGAAAATCCCTTGGCTCCACCGAGACTCAAAAATAAAAAAGAATTCCTTTCTCCTCAAATGAAAGATCACACCCCTGCCACCAAATGTGAGGGACCGGAGTGAAAGGCCACAAGGAGTCTCAGGAATTTTGTGGAAAACATGTTTTTTATTTTTATTTTCTTCCAGTAAAAGAGGTCAAAGAAATAGAACTTGACTGAAATTCAAATCTTAACTCAAACAACTTAACAGATAACAAATAACAAACAGGAGCTAACAAACAAACACAACAAATAACTTAAATGACCCCACTAACCTAATGACACACCTGGGTATTTATACTGGCTGATCAAACCACTTTGACACACATGGGATAAATGAACCAAATACATTTAAAAAGATAAACAATACAAAGCATAAGAACTCCCATTCCCCCCTGCTCAGTCCCAACAGTTGGTCTGCTCCAACTCTCCAGCTGCTGCATTTAAGGAAACTCCGCCCCCGGACACCTTCTTGGTCAGACCAGACACCAGAGGCCTTAAACCCCATCAGGTTACTCAAATAGAAAAGCAGTTAATTCAGGGAAGTAACAACAATGTCAGCTCAATGCGTGCGCTTCGTTCAGCGACATAAATAAAATAAATGAAATAAAGTAAATCCAGAATCCAAATGTGTTTGTGTTTTCTCTAAATTATTTGACAAAGGACAACTAAACATACGCTCGACTAGTTCTATGAGGGTAAAATATACTTTCCTGGTGTGGCCGTAGAGTAGGCCATCACACCTGGACTGCATGATGAAAACACCCCTTTTAATTCCTGACTTAATTGTAATGGGGTTGTCATGCTGCTGTTTGTGTGTTTCTGAGCCAGGCGGTGCACTGTAATTGTTTATGCCAGTGGATGTTTACTAGAGCGATGGAGGTTAATTTTCCCAGCCTGTCACTTCTTTTTGTTTATCAGATTCAGCTTTTCCATTCCCTCGGGCTGTGTTTCTACAATCAGTATTGCATTAACTACTACACTGGCCTATGTGTGTACGCACATGTTTGCCAATGTGCTGAGTCCCTGAGTCACGATGTGTGTGTTTACATGTAAGCATAGGTGTCATGTTTAATTACAGAGAAAAAACATATAGCCTTTAAATGCATTTATGGTAAGGGAAGTCTCAGATGCTTTTAGAAGGACCAACCAACATGATGGATGGAGAGATAACTAGAAACGTGTTAGAAAAGAGACTGTGAATAATGGGTAAGGTCGAGAACACAGGATCAACAAATATGCTGAGAAATGATCTGTAACCCTTGTGTAATATTCAAATTTACAAACTTCCTTTATGTTTGGCATCAATGGACAGATGGTAGCCTACTGGTTAGGGTGTGGGTTTGATTGCCAAGTCTGCAAGGTACCTCTGATGTACCCCTGAGCAAGGTTCCATCCCCACACACTTTGTGAGTGTGTTAAAAATGGAGGAAGAACTTTATGCGGTTCACACTGTGTGCTGTGTTGTGTTTACATATGGCAGAATGTCACTTCAGTTTGACCCCATTCAGTGCTTAATGGGCCTAAATAAATAAACGATATCATATGGCTTCATATTAAATTGCTTCTCCTAATTTAATGGGGAGAAAACTGTGTAAACAGAAAAATGAATACGATGATGTGTATTTAGTGTCTGAACCCATTTTGTCCAGTTTTATCTGTTTGTAAGGAATATCAAAATTTTACACACATTTGATTTGGTTGTTTTGAATTAGATTGGATAATTGTTTAAAATATTCGGTAAAAACATCCTGTCATGTCCCAGCTAGCAGCCATTATGTTTATTTAATTTAGGTAATGGACTATTATTCTGAATTGTGTTTTATATGCACTATGAAACACAATGTACTTAAAATATGATTAACTCTACTTTAATTTATCCCTGAAAATATGCCAAACACCTTAATTTGAATTAAGTGCCCATTAATTTGTAAACCTTTCCCTTAATTTTACCTTAA
>JBBKCR010000002.1:3797705-3812223 GCA_037577295.1 Ladigesia roloffi | reverse complement strand
GCACCTAAAAATAAAATGAACTGAACTTTGAACTAGTTCAAAATTTAAATTGTGAGCTATGAACGTGAACAGTTCACATTGAGCATGTGTGAACTGAACTTTGAACTAGTTCATAAAAAGTGTGAACTTGCACAACACTGGATTATTCGTTACTGAAAAAATTATCGCCATTAGTAACGCCGTTTATTCATAGTGCCGTTATTCCCATCACTGCTATCAAGATTGTAAAAATGCTTAGACCATTACTGTACTACATATTGCCATCAGTGGTCAGAAACCAGTAATAAATGGAACAGAGACTGGAGAATGTAGACAAACTGTGCAGCCACTGACAGCCTAATATGGAAATTTTATGAGCCAGCTCCTAATAAGGCAGATGGTGAATATGTATGTTATCTGCAAAGGTCTGTCAAATGTCATGACTTCCATTTTGCAACAAAGCCAATTCTCAAAAATGAGCTGGATAACTTAACCTTTAAAATGAGAGTGTTAGGGATCCATGCTAGAAACACAACAAATGGTAAACTGTTGTCATATGGCAAAACAACACCTGTACGTTCCCCTGGTTTGTGCTGATGCTCAGTGTGTCAAATGTCATGCTGAGTTTTTAGCCATTTCTGTTAATGTTTCAAGTAATTAAATAAAAGCAATAATAAAGGTTATAGTAATAAAAAAAACCATGTAATAATAACCGCTTCTGGGGTTTTAAAAAACCTGTCAAACCCCAATGCAAATAATAAAAAAACAGAAAAAAACCCTAATCTTTAACCTTATAAAAACTTTCAGGATAGACTCCACCCACAAATGGGCAGGGAAAACCCACCGAGAATTGGGGGTGGATCTAAATATTAGCTGAGCAGTGAAAGCATAGCAAATGGCAAGGGTGTAGGAGACACTTTTACACTGGTTTTATTTTTGAAATCAGATTCTACTAATACGTTATGAATTCTAATTGTTAATACAAGGCAGAAGGTTTGATGGTCTGTGAGATGTCACTGACCTGACCATTTCGCTTGAAAACCAAGTCTCAAAAATGAGTCACGCTGCTCAGAAAGACTTCACCATTGAAGGGTTACTGAGTGCCACTGTGCTTACAACTAACAACAAAAACCCTGATGTGCTTTGGCCACTAGCTAAGCTACATAAACAGCTCAGAAAGCCAGGTCAACTTCACACGAAATATAAAATACGAGCAGAAAGACCTTGACTGAACTCAGCAAAGCTCAAGCTGGAAAGAAGGTCAAGTCAGAGTTCTTTTAAAGGAAAAAAAATCCTCCAGACTGAGAAAAGAAAAAGACAAAAAAAGCTTTGACCTCTTGGCAGATCCTTAGAGAAAAGCAGGTCTGTTGGATCTATATGATTTCTTTATTTTCCTGTGTGTTTATTTGTGGAGTGATCGATTTTATAGTGATGGAATACAGTTATAGGCAGGGGAAAGCTGTGAACCCACTGACCAAACAGAGCGAGAGGGAAGAGAGAGACAGAGGGATGCTTCAGTCACTCTCATTTGTACAATATTCTATCTCTATCTTTAAAGGACATTTACATGATCTGCTTCTGTACATGCTCCACCTAAACATACTTTGATCTCTCCTTTCAAAATGAAGCCTGTCTTTTTTGTTTGTTTGGTTTTTTTTTTTGTTGCTTGGGGTGGAAATGTCATCCATGTCAGAATGTTTATGTTTTTACCATTCTAGAAATGTGGATTCCCTATAAAGAGCTTTCCAGTCCCACAAAAAAGCTCATGTAGAGGGAAAGGTCAGGTGTAAAGATGGAGCAGCAACACTTCAGTTCTTGTCCATGTGTCCATGTCTGCTGAAATTGATTGTTTAAATTATGTTGGGGTTTTTTTTAAGCCACTGGAAATACAGTAATGTATGTTTTGTTTTTTTTTATCTTCGCAATGCAAATATGCAAACAGAAATGAAATACTCTAAAAAAAGACCAAAACAGGGCAGAAACCCTTTCGCCTCCCTTTGAAGAGGTTTCAGTCGGAACCTATGTTATGGTTTTTCACAGTGAGGCTCCATGACAACAGCCCTGAACAAGGGCTTTCTGGTCTGAACAAAACACATTATCTGAAACACTTTAACTCAGATCTTAGGGTTTGCATAAAAACCAACATTGATTTAATCATGTCACTGTGCCCTAACGCCGCAGGTCTGGCTTCACAACCTTGATCATTAGTCAGCAGGATCACATTAATATGGTTTTTAGAGAAAGAACCATTCAAATAGAAGAATAACAACAGAATATGCTAATTTGGCTTAGTAAATATATTGAGAATTTAAGTGTATGCTTAAGTTACTTTACAGAAGCAAATTAAATGAGGACAATACATTTGCACACTACTGTATGTGTCTTTGAGGTAGTTCACACCAAGCATGAACATGCATTTCGGCAGTAAACACTAATACCTTTATGGTCATGTAAACCCCTTTTGTGAGTTTGGGTTGATATACTTTTATGTTAGATCTCATCAGTTGTAAAAACAGGCTATTTTCAAACCATTTTTTGTAGTAAGGGTCAGCTTATCTAACTTTTTAGCCAGCCGCAGTTTAGTCCCACTCGCTCACAAAGTTATGAAGAGTGTTTTGGCCCATCCAGTTGTTTTTAAAAATGAAACAATGAAACAAGAATGCAAACCAATTAAATACACCAGTCTTAAAATAATATTAACAAAACAGTTTCATTTTAAGAGGTAATGATAAAGTGAAAATGGTCATATAAAAATGCTTATCACTCAAATGTTTAAAAAAATACCTTAGAGGATGCATCTCCATTTATTTCACTTTAAGTCTTTATTTCCCATGTACGACTTTAAATATAACTTTAACCCTAACGTCATTTTTAAAGTTGTCAGAAATCCCCAAAACTCTAATAAAAATGAAACATTAACATGGCATGTTTTAAACATACCAAAATGTTTTTAGAACCAAGTAAATAACTGAGTATTTGTTTGTGTGTGTTTGTATGTGTGTGTTCCAAGATGGCGCCAGTGTTGCCGGCTTGCCGTCTGTCAGCTCCTTTATTTTGTGTTTTTTTTATTATTCTGAGCTTGTGTTCTGCAACATGTTCAACCCCGGACTTGTGTATGATTACAAGACCTTATTAAGAATTGGTTATTCGGCTGAAGAAGCACTTTGGAATACCTCACCTCCTTACCTGGAAGGCCTGGCAGTGTGCTGTGGAGCAGCGTCTTGGTTGCTACCTTCGAGGAAGAAACACAGGAAGTGGGGCTGTAAGGGTGAACAGCTCATTAGAGTGAAGGCCTTGGTGTGGTGTGCCCTTTCCGCTGGTCTCAGGGCGACCACCTGCTCGGTTTGTTATGCCATGGCGAGTGCTGGATCCAGTGGGTTTGTGGCTCATTCCTATTGTCGGATGCTGGCGGAATATGGTGGTCGCACAACTCCTTACCAGTGAATAAATCGGAGAAGAGTTGACCTGTTGAGCCTTCGACCTGTAGCCAGAGCTCCATCTATTACTGGAGTCTCTCCTTCATTCTCTTTGCGGTGGGGACTGGTCAATGTTAGGTCAGCAGCTAATAAGACATTTATTTTGAATTATATTTTTACCACACATGACCTGGACATACCCTGCGTCATGGATTTCTCCTGGTGAGTCCTCTGTTTTTAATGAGATGGTGCCGACTGGCTGTGCTTTAATTAATGTGCTGCCATGCGAGGTGGTGGATTAGCAGTTATTTACAAATCTAAACTTAGAATTAAACATTTCCCTCCTTGGTCTTCTTCTACCAGTTTTGAATTGTGTTTATTTGAACTTGGTCACCCACAACCAGCAGTGGCCTATCGACCGCGAGGTATAACAAGGATTTCTTGTCCGAGTTCTCAGAATTTTTAGCTAACTGTGCCTCTCGATATGACCAGATTATGCTACTTGGAGATTTCAATATACATGTGTGTTGCCCCGGAAAACCACTGGTCTCGGATTTGATCAATCTTATGAATTCTTTACATTTTTCTCAATAGGTTAGCGGGGCCACTCAGGTATGTGGTCACATGTTGGACCTTGTGATGTCACTCAGATGTACTGTGTCTAACCTGCATGAATATGATGCTGTCTTTTCTGATCATAAGCCAGTATTATTTGATACTATTGTGCAGGGTAGTGTAGTTAAATCTGCTGCCCCTGTTAGACTCTGCCGTCCTATGAACTCAGCGACCTCCAAACAGTTTACGCTGTTATTTAGTAAAGCTGCACCTTATTTGGCTGACTGGTCATCGTTGGATGGACTGCTCAGTTATTTTAATGAGACCTGTAAGGACATTTTAGACACTATTGCGCGGCTTCGCTCAAAGAAGGGGATTCATGCTGCTAATTTCTGGTATACGAACCGCACTCAAGCTGCGAGAAGAGAATGTAGGAGATGGGACAGGAAATAGAAAAAGGACAAAGTGCATGTATCCCTAATTGCCCTTAGGGAAAGTTGGAAATCCTATCAGGAACTTGTTAAAACTGCAAAGACTTCGTATTATTCTAACCTTGAGTCTGCAAATTCCAACAACCTTTGACTCCTGTATGCTGCTATTAATTCAGTGTTAAATGTGAAAGTCTGTTTTCCTATACAGGTTTCGGACTCGGTGTGTAACAGTTTTCTTACATTTTTTATTGACAAATTGGCGATGCTGCGCACGGCTTTGCCGAGAGGAAATGTGCAAAGTCTTTTTATGTCTGTTGTTGGAAGGCTTGTTTCTTTTCATCCCATCTTACTAGCAGACTTAGTTAGGCTGGTGGATGATGCTAAACCTAGTGGCTCGCCGGAGGATATCCTGCCCCCGTGCCTGCTTAAGGAAGTTTTTTTAACAGTCGCTTAGTTAATCTTGAGCATGATTAACGGCAGTGTGACGGTTATTGACCCTCTTTTAAAGAAACCTGTGTTAGATGCATCATCGCCAGCAAATTATAGACCGATTTCAAAGCTCCCTTTCTTGAGTAAGGTGCTGGAAAAATGTGCTACTTGAATTTTTTAATGAGTTTAATATTTTAGAAACTTTTCAGTCAGGTTTTAAAATGTTGCACAGTATGGAAACGGCTTTGTTAAGGGTCCTTAACTTTCTTGGCAATTCTGTGCTGTTAGTCATGTTGGATCTCACAGCAGCTTTTGATACGGTGGACCACGAACTGCTGCTCCTTCGTCTTGGGCACTATATGGGGATTTCTGGTCTGGCCTTGAGCTGGTTCAGATCGTATCTCCATGACAGGGCGGTATGTTTAAGGATGGGTGGTTTTTCTTTCGCCTTCTCTCAGTTGCTTTGGTGAGTACCACAGGGTTCGATAATGGGGGCCTTAATGTTTTCTATGTTTTCTGTTTATATACAGCCACTGGGTGACATCCTTCAGAAGAATATAATCGGATTCCATTTTTATGCTGATGATTGTCAACTATATTTACCTTTGGATGATCCTATAGACTGCCCAATTAGAAATCATATTCACTGTCTGACTGAAGTCAAGGCATGGCTGGCATAGAACTTACTATGTCTTAATGAAAACAAAACAGAGGCAGTGTTGTTTGGCCTGAATGGGCTTTTTGATCCAGCCAAGGTGGACTGTGGTGACCTAAATTCCCACCTGAGTTCTTCCGTACTCAATCTTGGTGTGAGGATTGATAACGCCTTCTGCTTTGATGCTCATGATAGTGCTGTGGTTTGTTCTTTGTTTTATCATTTGAGACGTTTGGCTAAAGTAAAGCCATTTTTGACTAGTCGGGATCTGGAGACTGTTGTTCATGCCTTCATTACCTCACGCCTAGATCACTGTAACTTTGTCTTGTTTGGGGTAAATCAGAGTACTGTAGCTCGCTTGCAGCTTGTTCAGAATGCTGCAGCAAGATTCTTGGACGGCAAGCAGAAATATGAACATGTGACACCGATTCTGGCTGCTCTACATTGGCTGCCTGTGAATTTTTAGAATTCGCTTTAAAATTCTTTGACTACGTTTTTACAGCCATATGTCCCTGTTCAGACGCTCCACTCAGAGAACCAGTTGCTGCTTTTGGCTCCCAGAACTCAGCTGAAGTCGAGAGGGGACAGGGCTTTTTTGGTTGCGGGTCCGAAACTATGGAATCCACTTCCAGCAGCTGTTACGCTCTCATCATCTGTAGCGGTTTTTAAAACAAGGCTGAAGACCTATTTCTATGATCTAGCTTTCATCTCCGTGGGTTAGCTGTTGCTATTGTACTTTATTATTTTCTATATTTTATACTTTTATATCTTGTATTTCACATGAACTGCACCTTGTAGTTTGTAATTTTAGATATTTTGTTTTTTTATCCTAGTTTTGTACAGCACTTTGGTGACATGAGTCATGTCTGTAAGGTGCTATGTTAAATAAAAGTTGAGTTGAGTTGAGTATTTCTTACTTGTCTTCCTGTCTCTGTGTGTCTGCACAGTCGAAATTTAAGCAATTTCCCCAGGTTTTCAAATTCTGATTCTGATTCATGTGCTCCTAGTCTAACATTGTTCTAAAGTTTTCCACAAAGATGGGGCTGACTATCATAAATATGTTTATTTAAAAAATAGACTCTAGTTCTTAAAGACATGCAAAACTGAACCAGCGAAGCCAAATCTGTTTCCCATCTGACAGCATCTGCTTCCCAACAGGCCACTTATGTCTCTCTCCTGACAGACTGACAAGAGTGGTTCGCTTTTCTTCATAGGAGTGTGTGCATGTAGCCCACCAGACCTTCAGGGCAGACTGACAGGTAACTACAGAGAGAAAGGTGTCAGTGTGCAAATGTGTGTGTGTGTGTGTGTGTGTGTGTGTGTGTGTGTGTGTGTGTGTGTGTGTGTGTGTGTGTGTGTGTGTGTGTACCACCCCCCACCCCCCATCATTCTGGCAAGTTCATGATGTGCCATTTCTCCTCATGGCGAGCTGGAAAACAACTTTGGCTTGCTCTTTCCATTCTTCCCTCTAGAAAAAATGGCAACAGAAGGCTGACAGTGGAGGCTATTGTGATGAATGGCCTTTTAAAACGATGAAGTACCACGCTGCTGGTGTTTTCTTTTTTTTTCCTCTCTCTTTTTTTCCTCTCTACCCCCTCCTTTTATCCCCACTGCCTGATGGATTGGCTCTTGGCTGGCGAGCGTCAATGCCATTAGACGCAAACCTTCAGAACCAAAGAAATGCGCAGCGTCCACAGCAGCCTTTCTGTCAAACTGCACACTTCGTTGTACAACGTATTTGTAAGACATGTGCTTGGACACAGCGCTGTAACAGCACTGAGGTAATAATTATGAACGCTACTCTCATAGAGAGGCCCATTTTAATCAGAGACTGAATGTGCTGGAAGTGCTTCCATAAAGTTATAATGACTCTATATGGCTACAATCATATACTTGGCCTTAATCAGAAACTGTACACACACACATTCACACACACACACACACACACACACACACACAGCCCTGCTCTGAAATTTTTTTGTCTCTGGCAAAATCACACTGATCTGTTCTGGATTATCCAACAAACTTACACGCCAACTGCCACTATTGACACCTGTTATTTATTATATACTGCACATTTTGCACTGCCATTATTTACACAATTATTATTTAATGCTGTCCACATTTATTCTGGATTTTTGCACACTACAAACTTAATACTCTGTTCACTCCCACTGATGCTGAAGCTGCTTTTGTTGACCTTATTAAACTAGGCTTATCCTGTTGCTTTTTGCTCATGGGTTTCTTTGTATGTTTTGTCTTGTCTGTATTTGTGTCTTGTGGTGTTTCTGTTTTGTGCTTGTGCAGTACAGTTCTTCTGGAGCTACATTGTGGTCCTGGAGTGATGGTGTACACTGTGGCTTGTGTATATCCCAGAAATGACAATAAACAACTTATTTGACTTGATAACAATATGTGAACAACTGACTATCACACCTAGGTGAGCTTGGTGCACAAATTCATATTAAACCATAGCTATTAATATGTATAACATCACTGGAACTTAGGGGCCCAGTGTACCCATTCAGAAAACCAGATAGTGAAATTAGATTCTTTAGATTTCCACAGACTCAGAGTCCAATAATGGTATGCTTAATGATAGGCATTGGGGTTCATTATCTTAGGATTATTCCCTGCGGCTTGGCCATTGAAACCTATTTCAATAGATGTTTAATTACGTGATATGCCTATTAGCACTCAGCCACACTCCTCTGTGAGGTTACATAGTCTATCACTTCATGACTGAACTTTTGTTTCTTTAAGACACGTCCAATTCATAACAGTTGCACTTGCAGCTGACAGTGGCCAATGTAACAGGGCAGAGATTTCACAAACTATATTGTGGCAAAGTTGGCCTTGACAATGTCAAGCGTACATGTTTATAGTCACCTCGGCAATAACTGTTCCAATGCATGTATAATAATTCATAAACTCAAAAATTAGGATGTGTCCACATACTTTTGGCTAAATTATTAACATCGAAAGAAAGGCAAGCATGAATACAAAGAGTTTTCACACTCCTAGATATTATAATGGTGTGTACAGCTTTAAACACCTCAATACAGGGATGGATTACTCATCAGGCCACTGTGGAACCAAGTTACATGGGAGAAAGGTGACAACAGAAACAACAGACAAACCTCTACAGGCAACAAGAAGAAAGTTTTGCTGAAACAAGTATTACTGGGAACAAATCAGAAGTGTGAGAATCCACCTTCAGACAGCAGCAAAATGGAGAATGTTGCTGAATGCATTATGCTGGGCAACTATCCATTTTAGTTGTCGTAAAAATAGAATTTTGATGCTTAAACTGGCATTTCATCTCAAAAATGGAAATTAGTGCAAGCAAATGTGTCTATTCCTCTTGAAATACTTTTTATTTTGCAGTGTGCCTTGAACAAGTGAGGAGAGCAAGAGAGTTAGGAGACATGGAAGCAAGAAAATAAACCACACAGAGACACTGGACAATGTGGGGCAAACCACAAGAAGAGCACGTGGGAGTATTAACAAGAAACCACAAATACACAGAAACACACATGAACACCAGAGAGAAAACATCACAGTAACAGTAAACCACTAACTGCAGTAAAGGGATCCTCAAGTTACGATGGAGCAACGTTCCTTCAACAGTGATGTATCCTGAAATTTGCTCAAAACACACCCAAGCTTAAGTTAATAACTATTCTAACATAATTTTAAAAATCTATAAACAGAACTAATAGAAAATCTAAAAAAACATCATATGTCGAGACTCTTGTAACTCTAGGGCCCCCTGTACTAATAACATTTGGTTAAAATGCATTTTTAAATGTTCCTTTTACCAACAAAACATCATTTCCTCCTTACCAAAACAAGAACAAACACACTGTATAACAATACAGAATAATGTGTTTGCAGTCATACTGTTGAGTTTAAACTGAATAATATTTATAACATTTTCAGGCAGAATTTCTATATGATACACAAACAGGTTTAAAAGCAACATTTGGGTACTAAAATGTCTTTGCTGATAGACTACATCTGAAGTAACGACAAATATGTGTAAATTAGGTTTTTTTTTGCTGAACTATATTTTTAAATTACCTAGCTATTTTTTAATACAGTTTTAAAGATAGGCCAGTTAATTAGGAGCCATGAGCTTGATAGAGCTTTGTAAGAGCATTACTGATGACTTCAAGTCTTATTTTTAGTTTGCAAACTCACTCTTTGATAGGAAGCCGAAAATTAATACATTGTGCATGCAATTCGTGCACATACATCTATCTCCACCTCAAATGAAATAACTCACCTGTGTTTGGTACAAATTAACACCCAATACTGAAGGGAGCTGTTATTTTTAAGCAACTTTCTTTTCATCTCACAGCTTCATTTTACATTCACAAATGCTATTCACACAATCATTTGTTTCCAGAAGCTTTGCTGCATGCGGGCAAATGGCAAAAAAGGAATGCAAGCGCAGCAGACTCGATTAAAGCCGCTGATGATCAAGACAATGAAAAAAAGACATGGAAATAGAAGGATTTTTTTTTTTTTTGATGAACGGCGGGGGGTCTCTTTCTGCTTGTTTGTGCAGTATGCAGATGCATTCTAATTTTGTCTTCCGAAAGAGCTCCTTAAAAATCAGCATCAAGGAGCAAGTATATTGGTGAAAAAAACATTTTGACGGTTAGTTTGCATTCCAGATGGTAACATCATCACACAAGAATGGCTGATAAATACAAAATCTAACGATATAAGCACTCTTCATGAAAATCAATGTCTACACTGTGTTTTCAGCAAACCACTGCAGCATGTGACTCATGGTTTGGTGTAAAAATCTGACGCTCTTTACGATCTTTTCAGTGATAGAATGCATTGGTGTAAATTGGAAACACCATAACATATTAAAATCCCAATTTAAGAAGTAATCAAGTCATCCTGGGGATGCTATGGACAGATTTCCATTATTTACCAGTTTGCCTCTAATGTACTCATTGGCCCAGGACCTCTTAAACTTAACTCCATTTAGTCCTGTTTTGTTTTATAGCTCTTCTTCCAACATACTTTGGCCCATCAAAGGAGCACATGATGAAAGTTCATTGTAAAATGAGCATGCACACATTTTACATAATTTTAGTTGTGACAGCAGGCCTTTGGTCCTCATTCAGAGGAAGATTTTGCTGTTCACAAGTGTCTTTAATTTGTCTGATCAGAAACTAATCATCTTTCTATTCAGAGTGTACTGAAGTCAGAAATGTCTTTAAAAACTCCTAAAAATAACTTGATCGGAGACAAATATCAGAGCAGTACGAGAAAAGAAAGAATGTTTTTTAGATCATAAACTGAGATTAGATCCTGTTGTGTATCTACTGGTTGAGAATAAATGACAACATGAATATATTGGATGGATTACATATTTACATTTTACTACAATACTGGAGTTTATGTATTTATGTGAGTATAAGGTCTGGCAGGGCATATCACTCAGAGAAGATTCACAACGTCTGGTATGTTTAAGTCCCAGACCTCAGGCAATCATCGATCACAAAGGATTTGCAATCGAATACTTAATAAGACAATTTAATTCCAAAGCTATTTTGGCCAGTTATGAATGGAGAACAACTAAAAATAATTACTGTTCATAGCGCAAACTTATACTCAATGTTTAACTCAAAATCCAATCCAAATAGCTGATATACAAAGCCAAAACTAAACTCCTAAATGAGGAACAGTTCTCTGGGCTTCCAGAAGGGCTTTCAAGACTCTCGTTTTCAGTCCAGTCCCTCAACTTGACCATTTTCAGAGGAATGTTTTTTTTGTTTGTTTAGCCATACAGTGACCTACGAATGAATCATTGAAGTAGAATAAAGCACACCTAACTGAAGGCCTGAACCAGTGAATGAACAGGAGCTGATGATTCCAGATGATCAAGCAGTGATCAGTATACTGGTGGTGTTGAAAGCTGAGGGTGCTCCACACCAGAGGACAATGGGGGCTCCATTCCTGAGGACAGTGACCAAGGGACAGTATAAGGGAAGAGCTTCCATTAAGGGGCTCTGTCCCTAAAGACTGTGATTGGGCTCCCAGCAAAGGGGCTCCCAGGAGGGGCTCCATGCCCAAAGTAAATGAGGAGCTCTCAACAGAGGGCTCCCTGTGTGAACATGGAGACTCGAAGGAGAGAGAGTTCTATAGTGCCCACCCGGGCCACCCTGGCCATGCAGAGCACCGGTCAGGAAGCAATTCTGGGTCTGACGGACTGGGGGCGGGGGGCATAGAACGCTGCTCTCTGCCTCCACCTTTTTGGTTTGTTTTGGGGGCTCCAGGAGGTGCGCAGTAGAGGGACGGTGATGTTACATTGGGTGACACTAGGGGTCACCCTTAGTTCTCTTAGGTTTAGTTTAGCCCTCGATCACACACGGTCCTATTCAGAGAATTAAAATAAGCAGCTGCTGGTGTGACCAGGGGCGTTTGGGATTATGTTGGGATTGGATGTTAGTGTGGGGGTTTGTATTTAGAGGGGTTAGGGATCGACAGTAGATGTCGGTCCACCGTCATCTTTGAAGTGTTTTTTTGTTCTTATGAATGTTCTTTTGTTTTGGCCCACGAGCCTTTTGTTTTGGAGTTTACAATAAAGATCGCAAAAAGAAGAAAACATGTTTACCTTTCCTGGGGGAAAGGGGGCATGCTGACACGACAACCTACAACTTCACAGTGGCTTCTGTAAGAAGTGAACATGTTCATGGATCCAAGAGAACAGCTTTAGCAGCATCTTCAGGTACGTAAATATTCCCAGACATTGTTGTCTATTGTGTCTAGTGAAGTATTATTTAGTACTACTGTAAAGATGTATTTTATTATGTAATAACAAAAAAATACTGTAAAACAGGTTTTTTTATTTCACAATTTTCTGTCATTTATATATATATTTACTAACTAATATATTGTGTTCACTTGTTGTGCTTTCCCTGTGTTTTTGTCATTTTTCAGGTCTCTTATTTCAAAATAAAACAGAATCAAATTGATTTTGCATGCCCGCAGTTAACTAGGCAATCAAAACTGTAAACCTAAACCAGAAAGCATGTAAAAAACACTCATATAACGCAATTGTCCTGGGTATGTAGACATCCTGTAAAGAATGCAACATCAGAGCTGTGATTACACATTTTAAAATGCTTAAGAATAAAAGAAAATATCTGGTCACTTTTAGATTAATATTGAGTTTAATGATCCAAAACTGTAAAAGACAAATGTTTATATAACATTTGTCTTTTGTGGTGGAGGTAGCTCAGTGGGTAGGACACTTGCCGCTGGACCATGAGGTCGTGGGTTCGAATCCTACCCCTAGCACAACCACTGGGTCCCTGAGCAAGACCCTTAAACCCAAGTTGCTCCTGGGAGACTGTCCCCTGTAGTTAGGAATGGAATATAAGTGCAGAGAAAGAGTGGTGGTTCACTGGGCTATGTTTCAAGGTATTGATTAATTGTGACTCCCGTTTACATTGTGCTTGGAAGAGTTTGATTAAAGAAATGATTAATGATTTCACTTTCACATCCAGAAAATGAGCTCCACCCAGATCCACCCTGATTCTTTGAGAAAGGCTTGAAAAACAATAATATGTTAATCAGCTTTACATTGGCAGGCAATCTAACATCTCTGTCAGAATTAAACAGAATACTTTTAAGGACTTGCGATGGTCTTGAATAAAAATCCAGTCTGAAAATGTTTACCAGTCTGAAAACTTCTCGTTATGATCACTTTTGGCCATCACGAAAATAAATAAAGAAAAAAAAAAATCACTTTACATCTCTCTCACTCTCACACACATTTGGTGCTCCAGGACATGCAGATGTGGTCAGATGGTTTGTAAAATTTCTTGTTATAAAAACAGACATTTGTGGTCTGGAACATCCTCAGATGTGTGCTATCAACAACACCTTGAGGCAGAAATATAGAATGAAACAGCTGTTAGACTGGCTGGCACAGGTGTGTTCCCAAACAAAAAAGTCCAGAACAGATCTCTGTTTTTTCATGGGGAGTCTTACTGCCACCTAATTTGAAGGAATGTCTGTTGTGTTTGGACATGTAGTACTTTGCAAATGTACTCTGCCCAAACTAATTTCTTTATATTTTGCTTTGAATCAGCTTGTTGGTGTAAAATTGTTTTCGTTATCTGTCAAATTGTCTTATCTTTGGCATACAGAGTAGATTAAATGAATAAATTAAATTGGAACAAATGTTTTCAGGTTGTTTTAAGTGACTAAAGGTACAAGGTGTCTAAATAAAGGTATTCCAACCACTCAGCATTCAGGAATACCATTATACTGATCAACGGCTGATCATCTGGAATCATCTGCACCTGTTTCTATACTTGTTCAAGCCTTCAGTTAGATTTTTGTTCTTTGTTCTGTTTGAATGACTAATCCGTAGGTCCCTGTATGGCTTAACAAACAAAAC
This sequence comes from Ladigesia roloffi, assembly GCA_037577295.1. Lineage (NCBI taxonomy): Eukaryota > Metazoa > Chordata > Actinopteri > Characiformes > Alestidae > Ladigesia > Ladigesia roloffi. The sequence goes on along the minus strand of JBBKCR010000002.1, from coordinate 3,798,324 downwards.
ATTTCTCTGAAACTGGTCAGAGTTAGGGACAGGATGGTACAGGGCCCGCAGCGTCACCTGCAAGAGAAAAAAATACAATCTGTGGCCATGGATTTGCAATTCGTGCCCTCAGTTTATAAACGGTACCCACGAATTCTTAAACTGTTCCCTCAGTTTAACAAATCGTGCCCACAGATTAATAAACCGTACCCACGAATTTCCAAACCGTGTGCTCACATTTTGTAAACCGAACGTTCGTTTTTTGAATCCGTATCCACAGATTCATAATCCGTGCGCACGCTTGTGCAATCTGTCCCCATGAAACTGTAAACTGTACTCATGGATTTGTGGCCCTGCCCCCAATATTTGACGGTGTTGTGCCAAAAAGTGATCGTCTGCCAGAACTTGATTGGCGTCCGCAGGAGCATGCGCAGGTGCTTAAAGCTGTAGCGCTCAGATTCACTTGCTTGATATCATTCAAGAGGGTTATTTGTGACACACTACACTGCAAATAGTCCCTTAAAATTGCTAAAATACATTGAAAGGAACATTGAACATGATAATATATGGGGCACCGTTTGTAAAAGCAACACCACAAATTTAGAGGTGTCATTTTTTCAACATTTAGCGCAATGTTCAC
>JBBKCR010000002.1:3783738-3797605 GCA_037577295.1 Ladigesia roloffi | reverse complement strand
GAGAGTGTGGGAGTGTGTGAGAGTGTGTGAGAGTGTGCGAGTGTGTGTGAGTGTGTGTGAGTGTGTGTGTGTGCATGTGTGTGTGTGAGAGAGAGAGAGAGAGAGAGAGAGAGAAACAGAATAAGAGAGCATGTATGTACATCTTTTAATCATATTGTGACATTCCACCGTGGCAGGACATGTTTCAGATTGAGTGTGTTTCTAATTGCCTGCCTTGTGCACAAGTCTGTGTGATTGTTAAGATGTTGTAGACTGTTTTGTGTTTAGACTTGGCAGGTATGTGTAGGTTAAAATGAACCATCCATTTTTGTGGGGGAACCACTGGATAATTGTCATGCCCGTCTGATCACCACTGGGACCCCAGGCCACCACTATCCTAGGTCTCCAATCATGGGCACCACATGCCAAGATGTCCTTGACAGGCTTGGTTGCTATGACTCCCCGTGTGCTCTTTATCCACCCAAGGGCAATTGCTGTTAGTGTTGCTTTTGGTTTGGACAACAGGTTTACAGCTACTCTTATTGACTCTTAATTGTACCAAATCTGTTAGTTTGTTAATGATTAAGTTCGTTCCTGCAGGACTTCATTTGGTAATTATTTAAAGAATGACTCTCTTATCTTTCCCTAGGTTTCTTCCTCCTGTTGAGGAAGCTTTTCCTCTTCTCTGTCATCTTTGGCTTGCTCACTAGGGGCTTGAACATTGATTCTATAAAGCTTGGTTTGTGAAAAGCACAATATAAATAGTATGTTATTTAATTTAACTGAATTGAAATTATAGTTGCCATGCCAGCACCTCTGGTGCCTCCCTGACCCCCTTACCTATTTCCCCTTAACATACATGTAATGAAGCCCCCATGGCCAGAGATATCAATGTTCTGGTGGAAAAATATTTTTCCCTCCCACATGTCATGTGACCTACATGTGCTTCTAACACTCACACAGGTCTGATTATGTTCAGTTATAGAATTAAACCAGATAATATGTATAATGTAACATTCTTGATCTGAGATGGGAAGGGGAGGAAGGAACACCCGCGAGAGTAGGTGAACTTAGAGGGAGGAAACCTCCACAGCCTTTATTAGGCCTCAAACAGAGGGAGCTTTCAAAGGGTTAACAATACAGGCATCACCACTCACTCCACGAATACAAAACCCACCCCCAGGTACACAGATCTACCATGTCTCACACAGTAGTCTGTGCACCTCTACCCTAAAACACAATAAAATAAAAAAAACCCAAAACACAGACAAAACACACCAAACACACCCAATAATCACATTTACCCCCCTAAACACACAAAATAACCCCAAATAACACACACAGAACAACAATAACAGTTCGAGGCCGGAACAGCCCTCACCAGCCCAACTCCGCTACAATACCTTAGCAGTTCAACAATATCCAAAGTTGTGTTTACTTTAAATCAGGAAGTCCTTTGCTTTAAATTCTCAGAGACTTTAAGTTTGCATTTGTGCACATGATTTTCTGCCAACAGCTCTGATTTCCTTCCACAGTGCAAGGATCTGCACATCATGTGAACTGGAGATGCTCCACTTCCCCCTAGTTGTTAGAGAGTTTGTCTGAGTGTGTCTGGTCTGTGATTGACTGGCTGACTTTTCCTTTCACATTGTGAGTTCTAGTAGGGGCCTCAGCACTGGTAAGAATAGACTGCTCAGATAAAACTTTAAAAGTTTACTTTCACACTAAAGGAAATACAGCATAAAATATCAAAAAGAAGTACCAAACATGATTATAATGAGAAACAAAACACAGCTCAGTAAATGCAGCTGGAAATAACATCTTTGACTACAGTGCCGGACTCCAGGCTCTACCTCCTCGCTCTGGGTGAGAGTCACTCCCTATTAGGGCCACGAAGTTATCTTCACTCTAGCAGGGCAGAACTTGATGCATCTGGACCCCAGTTGGGGAGTCCCGAAGGAAACCTTAACATAAGCACAACTACAGTTGTGGTTTGAGCAAAATCTAATCTTACAAATGTGAACTGGAGAGTCTTCCCCTACTCCTCCTCCTCAGATATGCGGGAGGAAAACAGAACATGAAAACGTTATATGATGACAGCATGCCAGGGCTCTGGCTAAGTGTGCTTTTAACACACAGGTGACCCAAATTAGCCTGTGCCAAGCTAACCAGATGCTGGTAGCGCTAATAAGCTAATCAGAAACAGGTGGGTTGCCAGGCACAGGGCTCAAAGCCACAAAGAAAGGAAAATGGAACAAGGGGACGTGAAGGACAAGCCTCAGTTTCAGCATTCATTATCTCTGCTGGGGGGAGATCTCCACTACAGTACCAGAAAAACAAGAACCTTAGAACAGAAACCTTACTAATCCCATTATTATTCCTGTCAGCTGCCATGTAAAATATTGTGCTGTTTTGCCCTGTCCTGCCCACACTTCTGTAGACCTGTGGTCTTTCAGTTTTTATTCATTAGTTTTTGCACCATGATCCTGGAGAAGAACTGAAATCCTGGAGGAACATTGTGATCCTGGAGGAACGCTGTAGCCCTGGCAGTACATTGTGGTTCTGGAGGAACATTGTGGTCCTAGAAGAAATTTCATTTTCAGTGTATGCTGTGTAGGTGTTTAAAATGACAATGAACATCTAACTAACCTGACCTGGATCGAAATATCAACTGAAACTTCCAGCAGATAATGAATTTTATTATACATTTAATTTCATTTCATATAACTACTAGAGGTGTACTCATGCAGTTTCCACTTCATAGATTAGTTCCTTCTCGCCCACTTTGGTTTGTTTAACTGTCTTTTGATGGGGTTTCTAACACAGGGAGTCAAAAAAGACAGTTCTGGTGTCATGGGCTTAGTCAATTACATTTGCGGGGTTATTTATTTATTTATTTTGGTCATTTTTCTTCTCACTTTCAGGACAATCGTCATACATGTTTGTAATAAATATTGTTGCAGGTGTTTTTTCTTTTTAATGTCTGGTCGTCGTTGCTAGGTTTCAGGCGTGTCAGGTAGAGTGATGCTAAAAGAGATTCGAATGGAGTGCCATTACTGGGAGAACCTGGCATTCACGGAATGTCTCACAGGCAATCACATAGCGAGGTCAGAACTAACTGAGATATAATTGGCAACAATAACTGAGATAATACCTGCACTTTGCGAGAATGTGCATTACTGTGAAATCCCCACACACAAGCAACCTCAACTGGCTTAACTTACAAAACCAAGAGAAATTGGCTGCCAAATACACAATAAATTGACATTGCTAATGGCTCTGAATGTTTCATCCTCATTTTATTAAAACCCATTCTATAATTACCGGTTTAGATCTCATGAAGATAAACACAGGCACATGTGAAAACAGAATCAGAAAAGGGTCTTTTGCACATAATGGCGATTCTGTCTTTCAGCACTTCAAAAGTCAAATTAAAGTTTGTTTATTAAAAATTTGAGACTGGCCTGCTTACAGAGTTCCTTTGTTGCTTTTTGGTCCAGACCAACATTAACATGTTAGTCCAGACTAAGGTTTTATTTGGTGCTAACCTTTTGGGTATTTTGACAGATACGAACCCTCCACTTGTACCCTGATGTACATCATTCAACTGAACAGTGGTCCACCAAAAATCATAAGCCTAGGGCCACTTCCAATCCACCCCGGCTTTGTTCAACTAAGATTTAAAGAGAGCACACCTGGCCTTGTTCTCACTGGATGTTACGATGGCTGCTCCAAACACTGAGAGTATTGCTAGTCACTGTGTGTGACTGTTAGCTGACATAAGTGAACTGGCGTCTAGAACATTCCTCTAAGGTGGCTCAGCTGTTTAATGACTTTGCTTAAGCAGCAGGTGGAAAAGGTGGTGGAGTATTGTATTATTTTACTGGGAAGCAAGCATAGGCCTTCATCTTCCCAGTGTTAGACACATTGACCAGGTGAATTTGCATTAACTTCCTAACAAATTCTTTTAGAGTACCTTTAAATGATCAATTTAATATGGAGCTAGAGCAACTCCTCATATCTCCCTGCAGACCTCCTTCTTTACATGCAAAAACACATTTCTGACCATGTTTTAATATGCTTGTGTTTATCATCTTTTAATGGGTTCTGCATCAGTAATTACAGGAGGGATACTGGTTTTAATGCAAGGCTGGGACACAGTCGATGGCATAATAAAACACTAGATATCCACATTCAGTTGCACACATCAATTATACCTTGCAATAATGTGCCAAGTTTTCTTAGAGCTGTAAAAGCAGTCGTTTAAGCCTCTTGAGGCTGTTTTGCTTGTTTTGCAATAAAAAAAACGCAGGAATGCATGGCCTTCTGTGTTCATATACACAGCTCGGAAAAACAATAAGAGACCAATGCTAAATGTTTGAACTAAACAGCTTTCCCTTGGCTTTAGGAAATAATAACTGCTGGCAGTACTTCCAAATACAATTTTTTTTCTGTATAGCATGATTTGAAAGGAAATGAGGTAACAATTTATTAGAAGGGGTCTACATAAGGGTGACCTGTAACCATAATAAGAATGACATGTCACATGCCGTGTACAGTAATGACACATTATTGATGTTTATGACTGTTGTCATAATGTGGCATTTGGTTTTTGGAATGTCCAGGTGACCTTGTGTGGGTGTCATCATTATGAAAACTTGACGTCCAGGAAAGTATTCTTGAAACGATTATAAAGGTGTTTATGATGGTGCCATGACAGGCAGTTGTTCAGGCCCATCAATTCACAAACCTAGAAGATAATCAGGCCAAACACACTTCAACTGTTTCATATAATAATTGAACCATTATGTCAGGTTTTCATGAAAACATCAAACCAAACACCTGGCATTTCTTTCCTGGCTATTTGCAAGTTGTCATGACAAAGGCACAGTCGCACAATGTAATCTTGACAATAATGACAACCATCATAAACATCAATAATATGTCATTAATGGGCATGACATAAGTCATGTCATTTTTACAGTTACGTGTCACTCTTATATAGAACCCTTCTATATATTTGTGTGCGTGTGTGTGTGAGAGAGAGAGAGACAGAGAAAGAGAGAGAGAGAAAGAGAGAGAGAGGCTGTATATAATTGCTGCTTAGTTTTTGTCTGCACAGATTTCTGAGTAACACAGAGTGTGCCCAGCCTAATCGATTTAAGTTTTCTGCTTTTAACTGAATCACCAGAATGTAGATAAGGCCCAAAGACTGAGGTCGCAGGCAGACAGACAGATATCTGAACATTTGAGCTAAATTTAAACACTGCTCAGGATTACACAAACCTGAGCAGAATTTCACCAGCCTTTGACTGCTCAGAAACAGAAACCACCAGAGCGGCTGCAGATACATACATCAAACAAATGTAATGTGCCTGCCCTGTTCCTGACTAATATGCATTATCAGTTAATAACTTCTTGTTATTTCCTAGCAAAACTAATTCTGAATCTTGTATTTCAATGCAAATAGTGTACAGTGGTGTCTAAGTAGATAATGGCTCAGCTGGGTCTCCCATTTGTGAGAACTTCAGCTGAACGACTGAATGTCTAACTACACAAATTAACATCTGAGGGATCAAACAATCTTGTTTTAATTTCCAAATGTTAGGGCCAATTTCACCAATGACAGACACATGACACTATGCCCTGTGAACTCAGAAAACAGCTCCATGGTATGACTCTTTATTGAATGAGCTGCAGTAAAACTGCAACCTACAAGGTAAAATACCAGGTTTATAAAGAGTGACTGCTGTATAACATATGTTCACGTGTTATTTGTGAGGCAAACTGATCGAAAACGTTCAGTTTTGTTCTAAAGACCCAGTTCTAATAATTTTCCATGCCGTATTTAAAAATTAAGATACTTGAATGTGATGTAAATGGTGTAAATGTAAACATTTCTAAAGAAATGTAAACAGTTCGAAAGAACCTCCACATAATGTATACATTTTTGAAATATAATGTTGGGAAACAGAGTTTAAATTGTGTGAGGATTCTTTAAACATTAAACGTGTCTTTACAATCACACATCTCATTTCTAAACATGGCTGATGAACAACTATGGCCTGAGTATTTCTGGCAATGTTTTGTACAGCTGCACATTTATGAATATACCAATTACTGGTGTAGTACGGTGTAGTGGAGATCTGCATCAGCCTAACAAACACTTGCTCCTCAAACCAAGACTCCACATACCAAAAGAGAGAGGTAAAGAGAGACAGAGTGAGAGAGCGAGGTAGAGAGAGTGCAGTTACTCCTCTTGACACTGATGGATAGCCTGCTTGTGTAAAGCCCATATTATTGGGGAAATGAAAGTGCTAGGGGAGTCAATAAACATTATGAGGACTGGGGCACTGGACCTTGCCTTTTTGTTTTTTCTTTTCCTTTTTTTTTTCATTTGTCCACTTGATTTTCTCACTGCGTGCTTGACCTTCTTACATCACTTATATAAGCAGGGGCACAGTTCACAAGCAGCTTTGCCATTGCAAATTGAAATGGCCCTCTATTAATCTGGGGACTTTCAAGTTGGAAAGAGAGAAAGGAAAAGAGGGAGGGAGAGCGAGAAAGGAGAGATGCATTTGGAAATGATTAATGGTGTTCCATTCCAAAATGATTAATAACATATTTTCTAATTCTAATGTTCTGTGTAAGGCTGCCAGCAGGTAATTGTTGTGGTTTGTACACTGCTGGTCATACTGGGTATCAACGGAAATCTCATAAATCTTACATTTGTCTGAGTGGTGATTTGGACTTGTGCCATTCAATGGGTGTACCTTAAGGTAACTTCTAAGCTGGTTTGAGCTCTCTCCACTTAGCTAACCAGCTCCAGGATGGATTCAGCTGAAGTTTGCTACCTTGTGTGTGTATCAGCTGCACTGTTATTTCAAATACTTTTTTTCATATCAAATCAGTGTTTCTATCACTCAACGTTCTGTTGGAATAATGGGAAAGTAATGATAGTTTAATGCCAACTTTAAATATTTCAGCAGAAATTCTTTTGACTATTTTTGACATACTGTTTTTGTCTTGGTTTCGCTGTATGACTGTGCATTCATAGCATAAGCAGTTTTATCTGGGATTTAAAAATAAATTCTAAATCATGTAGCATTTAGTACTAGATTTGCTTATTACACCAGATTACTTTGCTTGTTTTTTTCTTTAAGGTTAATTTTATTGCTCTTTCTTCTTTATTGCACAGTCCAGGAGTGACCTCAGTAACACATTTAAATGCATAATATCTATTTGATAAATAAACTTGAATCTTGAATCTAGATTAGTTGGATTTCGACACTGCAATTTAAGTGTACACTCCATCCACTGCTCTTTGAGACACCTACATGCATAGGGGAGAGGCCCATTCTATTGGAAAATGGCCTTAGGATTTGCATCCATATTACGAGCAGGAGAGTGATATATGAAACTTTTCCACTGGCACAAGGAACCGTGTTGTACTGTGAACGAATTACAGGTAAAGCAACCCGAGCAAAACCTGAGCTGCTTTACGCCAGAACTGAAAGCAGACTGAGCCAACTGTACACTGCTTTCTGATTGGTCAAAATATTGTCCCTACAAAATTTAAATGAGGCTTTTTTTACTGTCCAAACAGGGGAAAAAACAAAAAAGGAGATGCTAACAACTAAGAAATCGATAAAATACAAGCACTACTGTCTGGGCTAAAGATACATTTCAATTTCCTATGACACTAACACATTTATTTTTAATGCTGTGAGAAATGTGAGGCTTTAATAGATCATCATTAACCAGTTAGGTTAGGTTTTTTTAGCTGGGTTAGGTTTTCAAAACATGGATAAATAATATTGAGAATAAATAATCAACAATAAAAAGCGCCTCTAATGGCCGTCCATAAACTGTGGAGAGAGGGAGAGAATTACATCATAAGAAGGCTGAGATACACTGTAAAGTCAAAGTGTGCTGCATGTTCTGTAGCATCGCAGGTACATCCCTGTTGAACACATATATACCTATCGAAAAGTGCTTATAGTGGCATTAAATTAGTGGATCTCAGACCACAAATGGACACCTCTTCCGTTTCTCTCATTTTGATTCTTCAGCCTGAGACACGGACCACAATATGTTTTGGAGGAATTCTCTCAGCTCAAATCTATGCTGCTTAGACTCAGAGATCTCACTTCCCTGCTAGCTAACTGCAACCCATAACCATTAGGTTAGGGACCAACCTCTTTTGGCCATCCCAATAGACCTGGAACGCTCAACTGGTCAATTTAAATTTTACATTTGTATCTCTATTTGGTAATCAAAGGCACTGACCATACCTGTCTGTGGTGGCAAAATAAACTTGCATCCACATCTAGGCATATTTATCACAGCTCAAGTTGTTTGAAATCATTGACCTACTTCTAAATTGAAGAAGGAAACCAGAAGAGTGAATATACTTCTGAGGGATTTATGAGACTGAGCAACTTTATGCCTCATTTTTTGTCATTTCCCCACTGAAATCAAATACATCATGAAGGTATGGACAATCACTTTAGAGTTCCTAAAATCTCTGTTTTTCTAAATACTCTGGTGCTTTTAAATAAATGTGTATATTGAAACAGATATTTCATAATTTGATAATAATTTGTGAATATTTTTTAGAAATATATTTTTGACTGTCTCAGATTTTCAGAAAAGCAACAGTTTGTTTAACAATTTGAATCATTTTACCATTCTACCCTTTCAGATTTCTCTAAAATTGCATGTTCAGCACAATTAAAAGTTACTTTTTAATTTTCTGGGCTTAAGGGTTGCCAGAAATTCCTCTGACTGCCCTCCATGTTGTATTTTGATCTGGTTTATGATCATTAGAAAAGCCCTAATGGAATCTGGACATAAAGTAGCTCATGATCCACTCTTTGGTTAAGCTATTTTTAATACACCTAATACCTATGGCAATCACCATTGGCCCTGTAATATGCAAATGTCCCATCTGTTTCGAGAGCCACTTGGGAGGCTATTGTGGAAGGAGAGGCGGTGTGTTCCATTGTCTGCCTTATCTGTTGTGTTCTTTGCAGATTGAAAAGGACTGCTCATTTCCTTGTCTTTTGATGGCAGTAGGGTAGGAGAGGGATTTAGGAGCTGATGGGGCTTTGATGGCTGCTATTTCAGTACAGAACAGTGGCATTTATTTTTATTCTAATTCACCATTGCCGAACAGGGAAAACAAAAGGATCCAAGCACTGCTATCTGGATTGATGAAGGAGCCATTGACGTCTTGGAAGTGAGGACATTTGAGATAACCCTGTGGGAGCAACAGTTTTAGAAAACCTTGACTGAAGTTAGCCATAAATATGTGTGAAAGAAACTTTTATATTACTTTTATTACCTCAAAGTTACAATGTATTTACAAACACAAGACTTTCATGCAACAAGTTGTAGATTGTAATAACTGAGGTTTGTAAAAGACATTCCATGTTTTATCAGAAGCCCGTAACAGATGTATTAATATATATTTTACTCTGTGTGTAGAAGTAATTCCTTAATTAAAATTCTCAATGTTGTTGGTTGTTGCTATTTTTGACTGAAAACGGTTATATCAAGTTGAGTAGCTTGACCACATTCTCCCACTATTCTTACAACCATCCTTTGCATGACTAAAATAAAGTTATTTCAAACAGAATGAGGTTAAGAAGTATTATGTAAATGAACAATGAATGAATGTGTGACTTTTAGGTAATAAATGAAAAAAACACAAAAGGTAACACAAAACACATATTGTGAGAGATAGTTTTGTAAAAACAGTTAAGAATAAACTGACTGCTGTGAAAGAAGCCTGAACTTCTATCAATTCTAAATCTAAAATAGTTAAAGGAAAGAAACAATATGAATCAGACATCACAATGTCTGATACACAACAATAGCTGTTTTATTTGTGATTCAAAATAATCAAATTATAAAAGTTTTATATGAGAGCCAAATCTGAAATAGACTACATTTACATGTGGACTTTGCTTTACACTTGGACGATATCTGAATTACATTTTAGAGGGAAAAAATCATTTTAAAATGGTCAGTAATGGAATCAGAAGGTTAATTCATAAATATTTAGTGTAATGTTTTTTGTCAGCCATTTAACACTGTTTATTACTTTACTTTTGACATTTAAATTACATTTTTGATAAATTGTGGAATTTAATTTTAAGAGCTATGTTGAGAATAATTCTCATAACACATAGACACTAAAAATGTAGACTGGCTGGGGTCAGTGAGGCCTGGGTTCGAGGTTATAATGGAATAGCAGGGTTAAAATAGAAGCCTCATGCCACTTGGAACCAGCAATTTGAATGTTTCGTTGAATTACCTCCTCAAATAAATTATTGTGCTGAATATTCATAGTAAAAACAGGAAGCCCTCTTTAGAAATATAACCAATTAAAAATGTTACATAAAGTTACATAATGAAGTGTCCAATCTTATGCACTAATAATCTTACCCAGTGTGCAGCTGCAGGTTTACATTCCAAACAAATAAAAGCTCACATGATCAACTGATTAATGATGGACTGATTAAACAATTGGAAACAGGTGTTCTCCTGCTTGAAAACCGCACTGTTCCTTTGTGAAAAATTCTAAAATATAGATGTATTACAGGGATTTAATCTGGAATTAGATTACATTTTCATATTTGAAGGCATTTTCATCAAATTTTAATTTTGAATAGTGATCAAGCTGACATATTTACAGAAGTCCTTTTGATAAAAAAAAAGTAGTATAGCTCGACACATTATCTGACACTGTTTGTTTACAAATATACATCTTACCTTGTAGCCATGCTTTTCTCTCCTCTCCTCTCAGTTGTTTTATTGATGTCTTGTTTCATCTGCCTTGCGAGATTACAGATTTTACACAATGCCCTGTGCCGGAATTGTTCCCTGCCCAGGCAGTCTCAATTTTCTTTTTTAGTATAGACTAGGGTTTGCATGACAGCTTTTTTTCTGTAAGAAATTGCACATGGGCCAAAACATGTTTTTATCAAAACCAAACCTGCCAAATATGAAAATAGTCTCATCATAGAGCAGTGGATGAACTCGGTGGACTCAGTAAAGATTTCTGTGAAATACATATCATTTATATAAAGTGCCATGAATTCTGACCCAAACAGCCTTTATGTCATGGCAGATGGTTTAACATTAGAAGAGTACATATACTTTAGAATATGAGTAAAAGTAGAACTAAGAAAAAAACACAAAAGGAAAATATGATCACAAGAACAGAAAGAAGAATGTGATTTTTTTTATTTTTATTAAAAGGATGGAATGCGTCAATTCCATATATCAGGAATTGCAGTAGTCTTGACATGAATTGACAAAAGCATGAATACTTGTTTCCAGCGCCAAATTGGTTAAATTGATTTTAGTTTGGCTGTGATTCTAAGCTGATGAAAAATGCTAAATTAATTTTCAAAGCAGGGGACCAAGCGTATTGTTTAGTCTAGTGACTGAATTGAGAAGGCCCAATATAATTATTTAAAAGCTTTCTGATAGAAGTTTCTTGCTGTCCAGAATTTATATATAATTTATACATCTAAAAGGTAAAACTCTATGTAACACAACATTACTATGATACAGAGGTCCTAATGTTGAGCCTTTGGGTATGTCACATTTAATTGGAGCAGGTCATGAAGAATAGTTTTCTATTCTGACTAGAATGTTTCTTTCTCTCTAACAAGGCCATTTTTTAATATGTAAATCTTTATAATTCTGTCTCCTTCTGCCCATTTTTGATAGTATGTATGTCTTTTATTTTGAAATGTTCATGTAACCTGGCTTTTAGTTAAATTAATCATTCATTCCAGCTGACTGGTGCTTTTTTAAAGTGATCTTTAGTTTCTAGTTTTGGTGTGCATTGGGTTTGAATGAGACATTTGTTTTCAGTCCACTGGCTTTTTGCTTTAGTTGGAGTTACTCCTGGTTCTTTCTCCAGTGTTTTAGTTGTCGTGTTAAGGCCCTTGTGCCTTTTTGTTTCTGAAAATAAAAAATAAAATGGAAGCCTGCGTCTGCACCTCATTTCATTGCCATGAGACAGGCGCCCTGACACCTCGACACAAGGATTTTTATCTTTTTTCCATGCCCAAAAAATAATAAATAATCTTGGCATTTTTGTTTTTAGGGGGCATTTGCATCAAAAACTCCAGTTGTGGTTATTATTATAATTGTTTTAATTACATTATTTGAACTCAGCAAGATTTAGGAACAGGAAACAAAGCTCAGCATGAAGTCTGACACAGTCTGAACTTCCATTTAAAGAGTTTATTCTGTATGACGAAAATTTCCCAGCACAGATCTATGCCGCTTGGTTTCTAAGGATTAATTTAGGCCAACAAGCTCTCCAGTCAGGCCAGCTACTAACTATGCTCCTGTTTGAGAGTGTGCAACCACCTCAGTGAGGAGGAAAAATGAAATGTCTTCCACCCACTACAGTCCATCCATCCACCCCCTCCTTTTGGCTGCCCCCATTAAACTCCCCCCTCCACTCCCCCCGAACACACTCTGTCTCGTCTCCCCAGCGATAATGAGTCCAGCCCGTCTGTCAGCAGTGGTCAACACCATATGTGTTTGTGTTCTCCACCTCAAGGCCATGTCCAGAAAGAGCGGAAGAAGTGGGCAAGCCTCCCTCTCCACCGGCTCCGTCCACTGCTGCCCATTAGTTATAGTTAGGGGCTGTTTTGAAGTAATCGCCACCATCTGTTGTGTACCTCTTGTCCTTTACGGCCACTTACCACACTCTTGTCCCTGTTGCCATGTGGAAATACCTTCCCACATTTCTCGAGGCATTTTGTTTTTTTAAAAGACTTCAAATTGCTACATTTTCATGTGGCAGCTGTGGCTGGTACGTAAGGTCTGTGAAGATGACAAATACTTCAAAGTGTACTTTTTGCAGTTCTGTCAGGCAGAATGTCGTTTGGCATAGTTAACCATGTTTGTTAAATTTCAGTTTAGTGTATTGAAAGATTTTATTGAGGATAATCTTAAGAAAAATGCAACAACAATGCAATAAATGCAATAAAAATGCAATAAATGCAATAAAAACTGCAATAAATGGACCAACTTTCAATACACGGCCATTGTAATGTGCACAGTGAACATTTTAAACTGTTGTAAGGAAGCCAAACTGTTCTGTTTATTAAAATTGTCCATGTTTGTGTAATTTTAATTCAAAATTAACTGGAAAAACAGCAGAATTGAACTTAACAATGCAAAGCCTTATCTGTTATTATGTAACAATTACGGTTTTACAATTATATACCAATAATAATAATAACATTATACACAATAATGAAATGAGAGATGATAACAGATTATTAAAACACAAAGAAGCCTACAGCTTGTAGCATCCTTCATACCTGTAACATCACCAGCTCTGATTCCACATATGGAAAACTAGCTAATATTCATAGCAATTTTTAATGACATTTTTGATGTGGTATTAACTAAATACATTGGAGCATTCACACAGTTCCACCACATGTATCTCAAGTCTGTCTTTTAAAGTGCTTCCTGTGTCCTCCAATGGTTTTGAACCTGGATTTGTTTTTGCTCCTTGCTCATTGATTTTGTGTTGAAACAGGCTCCTCTGGTGTCTCTGAACTAATAGAAGGAGGATTTGTTCACGTTTTCAGTCCCTCAGCTGGGGGTTTCCTATGAAGAACCCGGCACCTGATGCCTTGCCTTGATGGATGTTGTGGTCCTGCATTTGACATCATTTCTAAAACCTCAGGAGCAGTTACTATTATTACTTTTATTCATTTATTAATTACAGTAACATTCTGCATGACACATGAGCACCAATCAAAGCTCAGCATGAGGTCTGACCACTACGAAACCAAACCCCTTAATTTTACCCCTTAATATAACCTTAATTTTTACCTTT
>JBBKCR010000002.1:3752590-3764476 GCA_037577295.1 Ladigesia roloffi | reverse complement strand
CAGATACAGATAATTCATCTGGTTAACAGATACAGATACAGATACAGATAATGCTGTACTCGCTCATCCCTAGTTGACATATATCTGTAAAACTCAGGTAAAGTAAAAATCAAGTAAATATTTTGGAAATTTTATAGGGCAGGCTGGAAATTGTTAAATGAGCTCCATACTTATTTTTAGGATTACACATAGGCCACCCTATTTTCCTTTTTTATTATCTACAAATGAAAGGATCATTTTGAGGTACCCCACCATGCTTTTCAATATTCAAGATTGTTTTTTTGTCACAAACAGTTTATGCAGTGAAATGTATTACTTGGGTCACTTCGGAACTGTTCAATTAAAAGTAATAACAATTAATACAATTTTATGTCACGTATGTCATGGTCAAAGAGTCACAGGCATGGATTTCCATTCCTTACTTTATTTTTAATTACAAACTCAAAAAGGCATGAGAGCCAAAACACAACAAACACCTAGAACCTGAAGACTGATCTAACACACACAAAATCATAAACATGAATGACAATTGTAATATAGAAGAAGGTGGACTGACACAGGATTAGAAATACACACATGACAAGGACAAGAACCAAGACATACAATCACTTATCTTAAACCCCAGACAGCCCTACTTAAAAACATGAAACCAGACACTGCGTACACACAGACAAGACTTCAAAACAAGAGTCCTACCTATAACGGCCTCTAGTGGCCACATTTACAATCAAACACAAATCACTTTCATTGTTTTTCACTGCTACTGAGTGTCAGGGGGCTTGAGATGTTGAATTAGGAGTTGAATGTTTAATCATGTGACACTTGAGATTGGTAGGCGAGTTGTATGAAGCTCGAAATTGGTGCATGTAGGAATCCAGCCTTAAAAAGAACAGAGTGAAGGTGCAGGGGGCTCAGAGGTCAGATTTGTTAATAATCCTAATGTTTTGACAGGTTGAACAGACAATTACCAAAGTTAGTGTAGTCATTTATGATCTTTATCACTCTGGTCCTGCAGTTCCAATTGCTTTGATCACCCTCAGCAAATCGTTTTGGTCTAGGGTGGGGCAGCTGCTAAACTACAATGTAGTGATCACGGTCAGAATGCTTTCAGGATTAGCTGTATAAAAGGTCTTCATTATCCCAGAAGAGACTCCAAAATGACTTGTCATAGCATGTTTCAGCTAATTGTCATGGCTAAACCTGTTAGTGCCATCTGTCTTTAAAAAAGGGGTTTTATAGTCAATATAAGCTGACCTTTTTCTTAGCACTTGTTTTTAACTGCACTTGGAACAACACTGACCGACCATCACTCAAACCACTCCAACCCACCATTAGCTCAAATATCGATGTATCACAACTGTGGGCATGCATGAGCCAATAAACTACAGCATCAAGCCTCTTTACTCACAGCATCTCTAACCACTGACCCAGAACTCTAGTGCGGGTATAAGTCTTTAGCACCATTGTGTGGCTATAATTTCCTTTTAATGGCCTTTTTTGCCAGAGTTACAATGGTAATAACGCACACCTTGGAAGACACAAAGCTCGGGGTGTGCCCTAACACCAGATCTACTGTGCAAGAAAATTGCTTCTATAAGTTACCAACAGCAGGGACCAAATGACATCTCCTTTACCCATTAGTGAGTCAGAGTGGGAGGGGGGCAGTAGAAGAAACTCTGAGCAGCTGGTCAAGTGGCCCTGAAAGCCTCCGTGAAGAGTCCCAGGGTAGGGGAGCAAAGCACGAGGGTGAAGGCAATGATATATGCTTCTTAAAATGGGACCTAGAGACCATTTTGAGAGCCCTGAAGCACATATGGACTCTAGTCACATGGTCATTTTGCATGAAAAATATTGGGCATTCAAAGCTACCCTCGGTAGAACTGGCCATTTGTTCTTATTTTCTTATTTATTTATTTTTCCTCATTAAATTAAACTGAGACCAAAAATAATGAAACTATGGGACCCACTGCTTGTGCGGTAGCAGAACAGAACATTGCATTAAAATTATTAAAATGGCACTAGTAGAGGAATAACATTGTATATATGGTATAGGAATATTTTAAATTCATCATCGTATGCACAAGAGTCACTTTGTTTTATTATGCAATTGTAAAAAGCATAGTAGTAATAGTATTTTAAATTACAATAATGTATTATTTGAAAACAACATAGAAATCATGTCTAAAGCAAATCTGTCATAATAATATAAAACAAGTACATTTTGATTCTTAATTATTTTGAAATGTATTTATAAAATGAAATGGAAAATGTATTTTTCTTCATTTTCTGTTTATAAAAAGTTTTTTTTATAGCAAAGTAATCCAGTGGTGGCTACGACCAGATGCTTGAAACAGATGCTTGAACTATAAAATTAACATTTGGCCTTATAACCAGTTTCGTTCATGTTGTATCAGCATAACTCATCCGGGCAGGAAACTTTGATGTTAATATTGTAATGCGGGCTCTACTTTTCAATTTAGCAGTAAAATACAGCCACAGCCTCCAGCCTCCAAGCTGTGAGAGCCTGTGTTCACACTACATTAGAGACATATCAGAGGAAAAGAGATGGGCAGAAAGCTGAGAACCCGGCTTGTCTGCAGGGCCTCAGTGTGAAATAGTACAACTGCTCAGACGTTTTTGTTCAGTTTAGTCATTTTTTTCCACGTCTACCATGCTCCATGTCTCCAGTTGTTTCATTTAAATTCAAAGAGTCTAGATCAGTCCTCAGTAATAAATATATATGCAGTGAGTGAATGTCTACCAAACGTATACAGCTGTAGAGCAAATGTGTATCTCTGATTAAAGGTCAGAGTTAAATCGATGATAAAATTGCAGCAAACGCAGAATCTGGACTCATCTCACATTTAACAGCAGAAAATAGCAGTAATATCATTCTGAAATTTGATAAAAGATAGATGTAGTGCTCAGGGTGGACAGTTAGATGATGGAGATATTCGTTCAAAACCAGACTTGTAGTAAGGGGCAGACATAAAGGGCTAATTTAATGATTAGATCTGTGATCTCCACTCACACAAGAAAAAGAAATGAGCCAGGTGGACCTGCTGCTCTTAGACGATTTCTATGAAAAGAGCTTCATGTATGAAATTCTGATTTCTCTGCCATGTACACAGGATGTGAAATGGCAATTAAAAATATATTATAGAAAGTCTTTATATTGTATTGTTGGTACATGGTTACCAAGTACACCAACATCGAGGGCTGAGCTCAAGACTGTAGCAACAAATTCAACATTCTGCTTCCAACACTCCAATTCACAGGTCTCGGTAGTGGTTAGGGTCAATCATGGAAATCTGATGTGACATTAATGCTGTATACCCTCTTATATATATGGCAGAAGAAAACCAGAGCTCCCAGAGGAAGCCCAAATGGTCATGAGGAAAACAAACTCCACACACAAAGACATATTATCAATTTAAAGCCAATTGAAAATTTCCTCAGGTCAAAGGTATATTTTATTGAATTATAATGACTTACATAATGGCCATAATGACCTTAATTAGCTGCTCATATATGTGAACACCCTGCACTGAAAGGTTTTAGGAGAGAGCTTGAAAAAATTTGCAGTGGGATGCTGAGATTTATGAGGGCGGTGAAATGAAGGGTCAGGGCCATCAGGGGCTGAGAGCATCCCCAGAGCAACTAGAAACTTCCCCATCGCACTGAACAATGTGGCTATTAGTGTTAGCTGAGGTCCATTAGAAGTGCAAAGGCAGCATCTTAGCCTCCCCTACACACATGCGCACAGTATTGTGTAAGTACGAGACGAGCTGACACACTGATACACACCCATCATTTATTCAAAGCCCCATGAGAAACCAGCCACTAATGGTGCTGTGTGAGAACACACACACATACACTCTTGCTCCTTCTCACCTCTCTTTATGGAAGAACCAACCCTCAGATCCTCAAAGGTCCTAATGCAAACAAAGCGCTCAGCTAATGGAGAAATCATTTTCTTAAGTACTTTATTTGTTGCGCCATCTGCATCAGCCCGGCACTGTAATTGCTTCCGTAGCATGAGCCTCCTCAAGCCGCAGCAAAGGTTATCCGCCACACATCTCCAGAAGCCCACCGATTCACTCTAGAGTGGCTGCGTCTGGGCCCGTGTCCTAATGTGTAAGAAGCATTACGGCCCGGGAGTCGTTTCATGTATAAATGAGCTGGAATGGAGCGGAGTCATCTCATTATGGAAAATTTCACATTTCTCCACTGAACACGTGCTTCCACCAGCTCAGATATTCATCACACTCAGGGAGTGGCAGCATGCAGCCTATAGCCTCTCCATATGAAAGCCTCCATACATATATACACACATATATTAATATATATTGCCATTCTCAACATGAAGAAGTAGGACACAGAGACAGGAGTCTCAGAAATACAAAGGAAGGTTTTATAGTTACTTATATGTACAGAGCTGTGCAACAACACAAACAGAAGTAGTCCTTTAACTGAAGTACAGGTGGCCTCTCCAACTCCACCAAACAGGGGACGAGGGCAAGTGAAGACATCGTTCCTGTCTGAAAGGAACTCGATACAATTCAAACACTCCTATCCAAGTATCACAAGGAACACAAGGGTATCCAGAAGCTTTACGAAGTGCAGCAGCCACAAGGACGTGTACCAGCCTGCCGACAGTAAAGTGCAGCTGGTCACTTCTATAAACACAGTAAACAGAGAGAGGGAGATCACAGTGCTCCAAGTGAGAGCCTTGAAACAAAGAGCCTGACCCCAGGCTCTTCTTGCAGGGGTCAGAAGATTCTCTAACATCATGGAGCTAGAGACCAGTCCACAGCACACCTGCTCTTAACATGAAGGTAGCCTGGGAGACAGCTGAGTTTAGAAAGTGTGGGACAGCACGCTAGTCTTATGGACCAGCTGGCACTGAAGTGTCAGTTTAGGAAGGCAAATACAGTTAAGAACGTGTGTTGTAACAGCCCATGTGTTGGGCCGGGCTGGACTCAGACGCAAGTGCACGGGCTCGGGTCGGGTTTCATTTTTTAGGCCCGATCTAAACTCTAATGTGAATGAAATGTATCTAGAGTGAACAAAAGTTTTAGTACACACACAAAGTCTCTCACACACTCACCTACCAGTTTCGAATAGTACAGTCAAAGTGATTATAATTAAATTAATGGGGAGTGTGTGCTTAAAGAAAGGATACTTTCACCAACTTTACACCCAAGGTATTACCATCAGTATTAAATTATAT
This sequence comes from Ladigesia roloffi, assembly GCA_037577295.1. Classification (NCBI taxonomy): domain Eukaryota; kingdom Metazoa; phylum Chordata; class Actinopteri; order Characiformes; family Alestidae; genus Ladigesia; species Ladigesia roloffi. The sequence continues at coordinate 3,759,243 of JBBKCR010000002.1, read as the reverse complement.
CTCTTAAATATTAAGATTTTCATAAACAACAAAAAATGGGAGCCTTTAAGCATTTACTGCTTAACACTATTAAGCCTAAAATCTACAAAAAGCATAAAGAAAAAAATTACAAACATGCATGGTTAGAGCAGGCTTACAAACCCAGAGGGAACGGAAAACCATTTAAGGAATTAATAAATACAGATTAAGACCAGGTCCAATGGCTTTTGTTCTTTCTTAACGATCTGTTAGGGCCAAAGTAGCCATTAATGCTGAAGGGAAAGCATGACTGTGCTCCAGCATAGTGTTGTTAATCCTGTATCTGGCCTCCCTTCTCATTCCTCAGCCCTAGATTTCTGCACTTGGTTCTAGGGGCCAAACTATTGCAACTGAACCTGGTGTATGTATTACTAAAATATTATATTGAAGTAAACTTGGTAAGAGTTAGTACTATAGGTTTTATTTCTCTAAGGGAACATCTATGTTATAATTCTGTTACTGGAATACAAGCATCAGTAGAAGGATTTCTGAAGGACGAGATCAGGCATTCTCAGAGTGGTATGCTCCTAATGATTATGGACAATGGACCCTCAGTTTCACTTCCAACAATATTACTTCTCTGGACACTTAGTGAAACCAACTCTGTTAGCCAGAGAGGGCCTATCTGTCTATAACATTGTTCATCAAGGCCCTGTCTTGTTATTTATCCCCATAAAGGTTGTCTTTCCTTTCTATCTGTGTTGGCCTGAGGAGGACGGTTTCCCCTTTTTAATCTTGGGTCCTTCCAAGATTTCTTCCTCGCCTCTGTCACCTTTGGCTCACTCACTACTGGCTCGAACCTGGACTATGTAAAGCTGCTTTGTGACAACCTGATTGTAAAATCCATCCATCCATCTATTTTCTACCCCTTTATCCCACACTCGGGGTCGGGGAGACTGTAGCCTATCCCAGTTACTACGGGCGAAGGCGTGGAACACCCTGGACAGTCACCAGCACATCGCAGGGCCACACACTCACACCTAGGGGCAATTTAGTGTGCTCAATTAACCTACCCCCAATCAAACTGGAGTTTCTGGAGGGAACCCACACGGTCACGGGGAGAACATGCAAACTCCACAGAGAAAGACCCTTTTCCCGACCCGGGAGTCGAGCCCTGGACCTTCTTGCTGTGAGGCCACCATTCCACCCTGGTTGTAAAATGTGCTATATAAATAAAATTGAATAGAACTGAATGCTATTCCAAGTGAAGACATAAAAGATTAAATGTGAATGGAAAGCAGAATAAGAGTATCATATTTCCAAGCATTTGTATTACTTTTGAAGCATCCCCCAGTTTGTAAATATAAAATCAACACTGTTTCTTTTAACATATGAATTGATTATTATATATCTTGGAATTATACATTTTGATTAATGCATTTAGTTTAGTGTTCTGATCTATCGTGTTTAGATAAAATCCACACCGGTGTATTCCCCAGTGTGTTTCATTTTTGGGCTGCATAATAATATCCCATTCACCTGTGGATATGTGAGCTACATTTTCACAGACTACACACCAGGGGAGTCCAACTCAGGGTTCTAGAGGGTCTTAGTCCACTGCAGTGAATTTAATTCAAACGCACTTGATTCAACTGAGCAAGTAATTATTAGGACTAGTCAGAGGTCTGGTAAGGGGAAAACATCAAACTGTGCTGGACTCCAGCCATCGAAGACTCTGGGCACCCCCGCTGTATTTTAATGGGACTCATCATTAGAAGTAGGAAGTAGATGATAAAAAGTTAAACATAATTATTCAAATCAAACTTTGTATTCTGATATCAAAGGTACATTTGATATATTAATGAACAGGAATATAAGAGGTTCTAGGCTTTCTAGAGTTCGTATTTGAATAAATTCCAATGTGTGTAATGTGTTTTTCCTTCCTGCACTGAGGCGGATTAAGACTATGTACACAATTAGCTATTTAACACACTGGTGAAACTCTAACATGCTTTTTTTCTGAAATACTGATGATTTTAAACAGTGGTTAATGTAGTTAATGTTGTTCAAATAGTTTCAAAAATAGTTCAAAAACTGTTCATTATGTAGTTTCTGAATGCATTGGCTACTGTTGTGAATAAAAATAGAAAACAGTCTGGCTTTGAGGTGGTTGGTGCTACTCCTTTTTGATATGCATCATGCCTGTTCATTAAAGAAAAAGTGCTTTTACCCCTCCAAGAACAGAGACCACCTCCCAGTTGCTGAAGGAACTTGGTGGTCACTCAGCTGGAACTGTCTAAAGTCTCTTGATGTTAGTGGCGGCTTTTGATGTCTTTGAAGTCTTCTCAATTCACAGAATTCAAAACAAAATTGGCATTGCTTTTCTTTTACTTGTTCCATGATCTGTGTTCCATCTGACCTCTTTTATGCAACTTGTTCCAGTTTTGCTCTTGTGTATGAAAAAAAAAATCAGTTGCCAACTTCTGCATTCTCAGAGCATCCTTTTTTTAAAAGTCAGTTTCCTTTTTGTGGTCTTCCAAGAGATCTTGCCCCCCAGTATGTCATACTTTTGGCACTGGGCATCAGTGGACATGTCTGTAGTACATCTCAAGCTGCTAGCAAGTCAGTTTGATTTTGTTCTCTTGGCAGCAGGCTTTGTTGTCTAGCTTGTCAGATCTTCAATAAGCTTAGCTGTTTTAGGAGGTACAGTGACTGTGGAGACTGGCTTTGAAGCGTTTTGAAAAGTTATTCGAAATTGCCATAAAAAGTTTCAGTGGCAGCACGAAAGTGATCAACTCTGAAGCAAATGACCTTTTAAAAAACTTCAACTTTTCCACATTGAGCACTGGCAGTGTGCCACATACAGGCCTACTATATGTGGATGCAAGCATGTGGACATGGCAATTAAGAAGAACCCAAAAATACACACATACAAAGCCCAAAGCTGCAGGTTGATACCTTTTATTTACATATTAAAAGCCAAATGACTAACAAATCAATAATTGTGATAAATGGTCTAATTATTTAGACTTTCAGCCCAGTTTACACTGCCTGGAGAGCTTAGTATTAAGAGAGGATCCCGTCATGATTATTCCAGCTCTCCATTGTCACCACATAGCACAGCAAAAGCATTCTGGATCCTAAATACTGAGTTCATAGAAATTGGATAACCAAGTCTTTGTGAGATTATTTTGCATTTCCAACATATACAATTAGAAGTTTCAGTTATTTGGCAGCTGCATCAGTCTCAAAGAACAAAAATCCTTAAAAATAAAAGAGCATTTCTCAAAGCATCTAACAGGGACAATGAATTACATTGGGGATCTAATGTGATTTAGAATTATATTATATAATATATAATATATAACTTATATATAAGTCCTTGATATGTTTAAATTAAAATCATTAGCCAATCTCATTTTCATATGTTAAAGTCCAGGGTTACGTGGCATTGTTAGAAAATGTAAATAGTAGGGTAAAACCAAATTATTTTATACCTATTTTATATCTATCTATATTTCCTATTTTATTGATAAAAGCAGCTGGTGGATCAGGCTTGTAAGTCACACCTTCACTCATTTCAGATTCCCCACAAAGCAATTACCTCAAACATCAGGTTTCTGATTTTGATTCTATCAACTTTTAAAATAAAAAATACATTTGTGTTTTATGAGAGTGGTGCTTCACATCAGTGACCTTGTGTCCTTTTATTAAGCAACATTAATCAAGTTAATTATACAAATAATTATTACAGACATCTTAAGCCAGTGTAGGTTGTTAACACAAACTTTATGCACATCTCAGTAAATCAATTTTTGGAGGCACATTTGTTTTTACTGTCCATTTTCTATTGAATTTCGTTTGCAATTGAAAAAATGGAATCAGTTACAGCATACAGTGTTATTGTACATAATTATTGTAATGGATTTTAGCGTGCACTACAAAAACTGCTAATCATTTTTGGGCTGAGAGTCACAAAAGTTGTTGACAATTTGCCACCATCTGATGCTGTCTTGGGTTATGTGTCCTGCTTCACCAAGTAAGGTCAATCATAATAAACTCCATCATCACAGTTCACTGCCAGGATGTTTTGGGTCACTCTTGTTGGCACTTCCCAGGTGGTGTCCATCTCAGGGCATCCTTTGGTATACGGTTCCTTTGGTATACAGTTGGAAAAGATTTTCACTGGCCAGAAGACACAAGAGATCTTTCATTATTTAGCTCATGACAGTGTGTAATTGCTTTGTTTGTAGACAGTGGTATGTCAGTATATATTTCTGTATTCTCTCATCAAAACCCCTGCACTTTGTCTGTAAATAAACCATCATGAAAGACCAGCAATTTGTGCAAACAGCACTATTCGTCCATAATCTGCAGTTTTCTTGCCAAAGTTTTCCATCCCCTTGCCTGCAGCTGCTGTTGGGAGTAACAAGAGCTGCTCCAGTAATCCAATAAAGACATTTGTGTGCCATTATGGGCTCACTTCCTGGCCAACGGAGGACATGGAGGCCGCGTCAGGCCAGATAGAGAGTACTTGTGCTTGTGATTATTTATGGTGATGTGATGTCAAAGCACTTACGGGAGGAACGGCGGGATCTTCATTACATCCGAGATGGTCCATGCGTGGAAATTGGCAGCATGTGATTAATTACCCATTTTAATGCTTTTTTTTACACACACAGATGACATCAAGGAAACAACAAATGCTAACTGTTTACTGCTTCTGATATTAACTTCCAGCCAAGTTTCTTGAGTTACTGGATATCCTGTTTGTCAAGTGCTCACATTATTTTAATAAATGAGCCTGTTTTCATGGGGAGATTGCAGCAGGTTTACAGATTCCTGCTACTTTTCTTTGCAAAAAGGGAAGAAACAACTGACAACATCTCTTCCTTGGGAAGGATGCTAAGTGGCAAATGTTTTGGCTCCTTGCCTGAATGTCAGCACGCAAACCTTTCAGGTATTTGAGCCACTTTTTGGACCTTGTTTGAAAAGCAGGTTCCTCCTAATGTTTCCAAGGTAATGTGTCCATAAACTATTGAAATGCATTGTAAGTGTGGAAGAATCTCTTACATTCCATTTTATTTTGGCCACAGCTGTTACAGCGATCTTCTGTTGAAGATGTCCCTAGATCTCATTTTAGCATAAAGCCATGAGGTCTTTTTGATCATCCGCATTGTTTGTTGAACTGTTTTTAGAAAGACTCTATGAGATCTGAGACCCCAAGATGCTCGTCCTACCAACTGAATTAGATTTGTTTGTCAGACGCACTGCTAAATGCAGGAAAACAGATGGTGAGATGTGCATTTGATCATGAGCCTTGAAAATCCTTTAAGAAGTCCTGTTTTATCTCTGCAAATACTCAATGTTCTTGACCTTGCCTGAAACTCTCAGATAAAATCTTACCTTCTTGGTTGTCAACAGCTGAGTTTCTGGCTGACATATTTGGTCTAAGTGGTCCTACTGGCAACTGCCAGTAGAAAAGTTGATCCCACCCCCCAGTGGAAACCATGCTTGATATGTGGACTGCTGTCGGTTTGCTTTCTGCTTCTTGCGCTGTCACTAAGTACTGTTGACTGGCAAGCCACCAAACTGCTTTTGCCAGAAGACAGGCAGCTGAATAGCATTCAAATGAGGAACGCTTAAAAAACAGTATGTCTCCCAGTATGAACCCATATCTGTCTTCTGTACAATACTGTGCAGAAATCTTGAGCCACCCCTCATTCCTAAATATTTTGCTTCCATAGATCTAGACTTTTTCAATCAAATGCTTGAATTTTCAGTCCAGTCACTAAATCTGACCAGTTAAATCATAACCAAGTACATTAAACAGGTACAGGTGCAAATAAGTGAATGGAGCATGTTTATACAGGCATCTTATCACTTTAGGCATTTTGCAGCCTATCACAGTAAAACATATGACATTTGACCATACGTGTATTGTTTTTTTTTTCTTTTACAGGTCTGCCTGATGTTGTGTAAGGATGATTTTTTTAATTATGTGCCAGCTTTACACACAAAGATTTAACAAACCTTTTCACTGACTGACTGTAGGGCTGTAGTTTTCGAGCACGAGGGTCAGACACTGATACCGACTGATGTCTTCGATGTTTCTTTGATGTCTCTTTTTTATAATAAAGATTCTTATAATAAAGATCACTGAGCATCATTACCAGTAATTAAATTTGATGTTTGCACAAAATCTGCACATTGGCAGTTAAGTCAAATAAAATAAAAGTAATAGTAAAAATAAAAGTAATTGCAGTAGTATCACATGACACACTGAAAAATTAATATGAAATGTTGGTGTACACATAGGTGTGTGTTTTGTTTATCCTACTAAAAACCCTTTCTCTACAAGTGTAGCCACTTTTTAAATAATTTTGAAGTATTATTAGCTAGTCTGGAATGTTCTATAAAGCATTGCAAAATTTATCACACTTACAAGGTCATTCCAAAAATTATGAGCCATATTTACACCCCTAAATGGAATATTTTGCTTTTTTAAACTAATGTTGGAACCATATAAAGGTTTGAACCATTTAACCTTATTTAGCCCTAAACCCTTTTTTTTTCAAAAATGTATGTAAAGGTGTCATATAATTCTGGGGTAATATAAAGATCAGAAATGACTTACCTCAGAATCAGTGACGCCCTTGTAGCGTGAGGGGAGAGCTCGAACGCGGAGAGAAGCG
>JBBKCR010000002.1:3729319-3745365 GCA_037577295.1 Ladigesia roloffi | reverse complement strand
CTGACCTCTGCTATCATTTTAAGTGGGAGAACTTGCACAATCGGTGGCTGACTAAATACTTTTTTGCCCCACTGTAACTGCCGAAAACACCTTTCATTTCCAGTGAAACAAAGCAAAACAATTTAAAAACAATTTGAATTTTAAGATTTAAAAGTATGACTTGATAGTAGGGAGATTATTTTCTGTAATATCTGTAATAATTATCTCAAATAAATATAATATCTTTCCAAGTTTTACCCACGGTGTCATGGTACTTTTATTTTGACACTTCCACCCTTCCTTTATCCTTCAGGTTTGTCCCATGACTCTCATTAAATTTACCTAGGCCTTGTTCTTTCCTACCCTTTCATTCCTTCCCATTTATTGTTGTGTTTGACTGTTTATGCCTCCTTTATTCTTTTGGTTTTCAGTTTGGCTCGTGCTCCCCTGTGTGCTTGTGGTCTCTCAGCTGTAGAAGTCTATTATTCTTAGGTCTAGTTTTTCTGGTTTAACCCAGCCTTGCTACTCCTTTTGGCTCCCTGCTTGTCACTGAGTGTTCACTGAGTGCAGGCCTCTTTTTTCAGGGGCAGTAGGACTGTCTTTAATCTTTAGAAACCGAGAACAGTGTAGTGGAGAACACCCCCTCCCTGTGCAGGCTTTCCCCAGGAAAGACACTTTCCTGAAAGTTCCAAAAGGGCCTCCTTGTTAAATGGGTAGTGGGCCCTTCTGTTGAGATGTGTTGGCCTCTGGGCCTCAGGTGTGTGTGTCTGGCGCCCATCAGGCCTCACCATGCGTTGCTTGCTGCTACATGTGGCTGCTGGACCTTCTCATTCATGTGAAGCCTTCTCAACAGCCCTGCCCATCAGCGAGCTTACACTCCCCTGCCTGGCAGGCGTTTGTAGACCCATTTGTCAGAGGGGGGCTCCTCCTCTCCGGCCTGGACACTGACTGAATCCCTGTTAAAAAAGTGTTGATGTCCGTATGTGTTCCCTGTGAGGGCTGTAGCCCATCTGATCCACCCTGTTTGATGCTGATTTGTATTTGAACTTGGTCTATATGTCTGTGAAGCTTTTTGTCTTACAATTACATTTACATTTAGGGCATTTAGCTGATGCTCTTATCCAGAGCAATGTACATCAGTGCTCAAGTTGTCCACATCTGTACCTTAGACCTGCAAAGCTAAAATTAAATCAACATCCATCATTCAACCAAGTTACTGCACACTCTGTACAGCTAGACAACACTGATGATACCTAAAGAACACCTGTCAAGGCTGAGATGAATCTTGATGTATGTCTCCCCCTTTGTTGTCCCTCGGTTGCCCCAGTTGCTCAGACTTTTAGTTGACTGAAACTTGTCTAGACTAAGAAGAAATATGGAGGTGACTAAGATTAATAAAAACTGAAATAACAGCTTGACACTAAGACTAAAACTTAAATTAATCTTCAGCCGAACTTTGAAAAGACTCTAGTCTGATGTAGTTCATGTTCATTGCTGACTGGTATAGATCTAGCGAGATGGTCGTTTGGGCTTTGGGTTACAGAACCTGCACCCCAGTGTTGCTATAGATGCTTCAAACATGGATTGCTTTAGACAACAGTGGCTGTGGCTGCTTTCCTTCTGGGTGCAGCTCCTACACAGCCTGTCCAGTGCTGGAGTCTGTCTCAAGCTGTTCTTTGGAAGTAAGAGACAAAGAAGGAGTGCTCCTGACTGAAAGTCATGATGAATAGCAAGGAAAAGAAATTACAAATGGGGGTGCAGGCAGCAGGGGTTATGTGGCAGAGGTGGAAAGAGAGATTAGGTGGGCCTAGTGCTCGCACATAATCTCTCAGAATGAGTTCAGTGGGAGCCGGCAAACTCTGCCTCAAAGTCAAACGCAGCCATGATTTAAAAGGCAAAATCCTCAAAGCGTGCTGATGGGCGGCTGACCCCATGTTTTGAATGGATGTGTCAGGATTCACCTCCGCTTGAACTTGATATCGTTGGAAAGTCAGGTGGTAGCTGATCACAGCAAGTTTTGAGGTCTCAAAAAACATTCTGGTGCCCGATGGCGTGTCTGCTAAATCAATTCCAGACGGAGAGTTGGAACGAGCGAGATATGGAAAGGGAACTAGAAGAGAGTGGATTTAGATAAACAGGGAACTGAGTGAATGATTATGTGGTGTTTGTGGCTTTTGCTGCTTTCATGAGCTTTAGATGATCTTCTAGAGATAACACTGTACCGGTGAGAAGGAGACATGGTGTAATGTGACATTTACTCTTATATTTTTTTGATGTAACTGCATTTTGGTTATTGCTCTGTGCACCAGAAAGCCCAAATGAAGGAATTCTGAGTACAAAAACAAACAAAGGCACATTATGTCTTGAGGCACTTTGCAGCCTGTTGCAGTAAAACATTTGTTCCCAATTATTTGATCTATTCATTTGGCCAAACATAAGACTGACAGGTAAATAGTATTTTTGTACCAACAAGGTGAGCCAGTTCAAAATACAGAGAAATTAGTTCTTTATGGTACTGTAGAGAATAACAATGGTTGTAAAGCATCTCTCAAAGAGCCTTTTCCAATTGCTAATTACTTATACAGGTCATAATGAAGCATTATAGAGCATAATGCATATTAAACATTAAAAAAACATTAAGTGCTTAATTTGGGCTTTACTGAACAACTGGCATAATTAGGCCTTAATATGTGTTCCTTAAAATGAAGTGCTTTTAACAAACTAAACTGTACCAAAGCGCAGAAGTTTACTGACCTATACTGTAGGATGGACTGAGTAAAATTCAATAGAAAAAGCAATTTAAATCTCAATTTCAGCTTGAGATGCTGAAAAATGCTGTTGCTAAATGTACTATTTTTCAAAAGAACCATCAGTTTAAAGGTTTCTTGAAGGATCTTAAAATGGGTTCTTCAGTGGCAATCTCCTAAGGAACATCTGTTCAAAGAAGGGTTCACACTACTGGCTTAGCTTGAAAGGTGCACTCTCAGCAAAAAAAAAAAAAAAAATTATAATAATAATTGTAAAAAAAAATGTACTTTACAAGCAGATGATTGTTCACGACGGTGAAAACAATGCATACCCAGTACAACAATAACTTTAAAGTCCAACTGTGTGCTCCATTTCCTAGGGAAAAGGGGCATTATTTCAGTGTTTTGTTTCAGTGCTTTAATGTTTTAATGTACATATAAAAAAAAAAAGCCAGGAGTCAAGCCTGTTTCTATTGAATCAACCTACAGTTCTCTCTGATTTACTAAAACCCTTATTTATTACGAGTGAAACATAACTATTCAATTTCCCCTTAATGTTTAATTAACTGTTCATCGTTGACTTTATTCAGCAAATATCATCTATTTATGAACATCATAATTTTATTTTCCGAATCAAAAATACTATTTTCTGCCTGTCAAACCATATATGGCATAATAAGTAGATTAAATCAAAGAAATGGGACTGGCGGACTGGACGGGAAATGAGAGTCTTCAGGAAGCCTGGTGAACTGGTATTCAGGACCCAGTTATTTTAGTTTGAAAATAATTTAGTTTGTTCAGTTTAGCATATGTGGCCGGACAATGCTCTTTCCAGTTCTTTTTACTGATTTATTATTAAAACGCTGTCATTTGGCTTGCAGATTTATTACTCATTATTTAAAATGAGTTTGTGTGTATATTAGGGAAGAGTGGAGGTGATGAATAATTGGAGAGCAACATTTTAGGGGCCAGATAGATTTCTGATTGCGCCAGTGCCCTTATGACCACATGACTTGATCTGCCTCTGTGATTTAAATGGATGTTAACAGTGCAAGAAGCAAATTATTTTGTTTACATGGATCTCCATATCTGCATCCCACACCTTGGCACATTACTGTAATCCAATTAACAATAGTTGATGCTTGCAAATGCACTTGAGCATAAAGAATGATAGTATAATTAGGCCACAAGCTAAATTAGGTCTGGATCTTTAAACTTTATGGTATATTGTATTCAATTCCTTATTTGTGATGATTTTGTGCTCTCATTTGTTTATCTTATGCAAATCATGGGATCAGCCAGCATTATAGCACATGACTTTTCAATCTGAAAGCAAAGAAATTGTGACTACTTATTGTCACTGCTGAAAATCCTTCCATTTTCTAGAACTGTTTTCTAATTTAACATCTTTTTTTTCATTCCAAATGATAGAATTTATAAAATAATTTTGAGTGAAAAGTATAAACTTTTAAACATCTAAATGAATCCCAGAAAATGTCTATTTGAATCTCTTTGTGTTTCTGTTACAATTACTCAAACTACTGCATAGATCAGATTAAAAGAATCGACTGAAATCACATACCAGTGACAAACTAGTAGGATTTATATGTTTCTATATTTTTGCTTTAGAAATAAAGACCTTGAAATCACTGTCCATGACTTTGAGTCTACAGAAATGTAAATCTCAGAACATTTGTCTCTATTACCAGCTGCCAATCTGTCAATAATTATGTGCAAATTTCTATGATTTTTCGCTGACAGCATTAGTTAACCTTGTTATTTAAGGTCTAGGTAAATGTACATTTATATAACTGAACTCCAACAGCTTTTCCTTGTGCTCTGTAGCGAAGATGTTTTTAGAAAAAGTATTCACCATGTTCACCTACGACACCTCACACATCTCGCCCACTTCAAGCATATGTCATATGCAAAAACAAACTTGGTTCATGAATCACAAGGAATGTCACCGATCGCAAGGAGTTAACTAAGAGATCTTCGTAAATAGGAACCAGGTCGAATGGACCAATAGCTATTACCTTGTGAGCACAAGAGGTCTTAAGCTATGGCATTTTATCTATTTTTTTACACTTCTTTTACACTCATGCTACAAACCTTGCCTGTGTGCAGAAACATATAAAGTAGAAGGAGGAAATTCACTGGTTGACACATGAATGGAATAGCTCCAAACACGTAACATGGTAGCTGCATTTTACTGCAATCTCAACCTTCACTGAAAAATGTTGTGCGTTTTGCACGTGTGTTCAGGTGTGGGGGTGGGGGTGGTGCATTTTGTGCATATGTTCGGTGGGGTGGGGGTGCGTGCTGCGCGTGTGTTTGGGGGGTTGTGTGTTTTGCGCGTGTGTTCTGGGGGTGGTGTCCGTGCAAGTGTGTAGTGCTTTAAGTAGTCCATCTAGAACACACGTAACGCTAGTCAGCGCATGTCGCGGTAAGATATTTATACGTATACATTTGGCTGTTCAGTCGAGGGGGGACCTGCAGATCTGCTGTTACTGAGCTGAAATATTTTGCACCAATTTTCATGGTGCAATAATTCTAAAAGCCTGTGGTCTTGGATAGAGGTCCATGCTACCCAAAGAGTGTTCTTTGTCATATATTTCCTGCTCAAATGCACCTACCAAACCTGGTCATTAACCAAATAATTGAAGCGTGTGTGTTTTCAAACTGTGCTGCACTAAGGCTGTCCATGCCAAACTATGGCCTGAACTAGCTTTAGAGGCAGCTATTATCCCTAAGAGATTAGGAGAGCCGTGACAAGTAAAGCCCCAGAAGGCGTGAAACTTGACTGCAGGTGGCCACAATACCCCAGCAAACGCACACCATCAGTGTCAGGTTCAAATGTACAGTCGTGGCAGGGGTTTGAACGCTGCTCAGTAAATAAACTCTGGTTTGCCACAAGGGTTATGCTAAGCAGAGCTCCAGCCTGAGTGAGCATAAATGCTGTTATCACTCCGTTTCCCCTCCAGCCACTTAGAAGGTGCACAGTATGCTCCCCTTCAGAGTGAGAAGTGATTTTTAAATGCTTTTTTTTGCTGTATTTAAAGTGATTTGCTATCGTGAGAGAAATTGTCAGTGAGCTATACTGAGAAGATTACCAGGTAAACACACAAAAAACACCCAAAGGCTGGAGTCATATCTGACCCTGATATATGTTGGACAAACATCTAATATCTAATCCAGCCCCCTGATATGGAAACCACATTTTTGTTATCAAAACATCTATAATTTTTTAATGTTTATTGCATGATACTGCCAACATTTCAAGTCTGTTTTGATAACTCCAAGTGGTTTGTGTCACGTGTGGTATAATTTAGAATTGCATTTCGCACAAGGGCAGTGGGCAACATAAGAAAAGCAGACCTGGTGGGCCAGAAAACCTTATATCACTGTTCTCAGCCCTTCAGATAATAAAGATATCCTAAAAAGAAGCACTTTTATCCCACAGAATGCAACAAATGCTGAAATGTCATCGTGTCATAAAGCAAAACAACTCTTTATAGAACTCTTCCCCCAGTGTTTTGCTGAAGCTCGAGATGCTGAGCTGTGATATAAATTATTGCAGCTTAAAAACACGTCACTATAATAACCACTACTGGGGTATTAAAAAAGTCCAATGTATTTTATTTAAGAAAATGCAAGATCTTTGTCCCCAGGAGAACTTTCAGGATAGACTCCGCCCACAAGGGGGTGGGGGAAAACCTGCAGAGGGAGGGGGTCAGGAGAGCATGTGAACAGCAGCGTGCCAAGTGAAAGGGCAGCAAACAGGTTTTAGACTATTTCAGTGTTTAGGCTAAATCAGATTTTACCCAGCAGTATATGGGTTTAAATCAAGAGCTGCTCAAAACAAAAAAATAAACAGCGGTTGTAGGGTTTTTTTTGCAAATAAAATTTGAATCACTTTTGTAATTAATCTCTTTATTCTTTTTTTTTTCTTTACATCTGTGTGTGTTGGGGTTGGGGGGGTGGCTTGTCTTGGCAAGGGTGCTTCAAGGAAAAAAAGGTTGGGAGCAATTGAGAACAACTAAGTCACTCACTTATTCCTGTTAAGTAGGTTTAGAAAGCTCCACACGGGGGCAGTGTGGTGTTCCATATAAGTTCTGCTTTGTATTACTGACATGCTTGATACCTTACCCTATTTATCCTGGGATCAGAGAACACAGAGATATTAGTTTATTGTCAAAGCTGCTTATGGTTCTATAACAGGCCATTACAGTGCAAATTTAGAACTAATAAATAGGCCTTCTCTCTGGGTGGAATTATTTCCTCAAGACAGAATTATCCATAATCATTTCAGTGAAGCACACAGTCAGATGTAGTGATACTCAGTCCTGTTGCTTTGCTGACTTTTTTGGCTCTAATACATCAGACCAAGCTCATGAAGCCAAATCTAGATTGCTAAAAAATATAAAAATGCAGAAACTGGAACCGCTAGCCTAATGCCTTTTCTAGCGAATGTAATACCTGAATGTAATTTTTGTTTTGCTTCTCCTGTACATAATAATTCGCGGTTTTATATATGATAATTGCATGCACCTTCACAGGTTCCATTAAGCCTTCTGGCTTCTTTCATTTTGTCTGTTTGAGATATGATCCTATAGGCCCCGGTGCGGGCTGAGAGAAAACCTGGTGCATGAAATTCAGTGCAAATTCACTGCGTGTTCGCTGTCAGCAGTCATTTTAACTCCTATTACTTTCTCTCCTTGCTAACCTTTCAATGTATTTTTCCCCCCAGAAGCAAAAAGGAGCACAAAAATATAGCAATATAAATAGTACTGTCCAGAGGGCATCCCATGAATTTGTCACACTATGGCCATATCTGATTTTATGTATTGTTTTGTTTCCAATACCTAGTGTGAGCTTCCATTCGGGAAGGGAGCTCTTTCTTAGCTTAGCTAATACAAACTTTATACCTTATATTCCAGTGGATCAAAATACACACCAGGACTTCCATGTTGATGTAATAACACCCCGGTAACTGAATTCATTTGAATAAGCTTCATGAATGGAATGGAACAAATTTAAAAGAAATCCCTTTACTAAACCAGTGGTGTCACAATACTACTTTATATGTCCAAAACTGAACCTGCAACCTTGAGCATCTGCGTGTGTATTAAATGTCATTCAATATCTGTTGTTAATACTCATTTGATTATACACTCTCAGTACATATACACACACACACACACACACACACAAATACACACAAATGTATGCATATATTGATTATTTCTGCTGCATTGGCTTGCTGAATGAGGGAGACAACAAGCTAAACTCCAAAGTTAGCAATTGCTACCTGGTTATCCCTCCATTTATCTTAACATAAGTCATGGGGGTCAAAGGGCAGTTCATATCATGGAAGGTAGTTGGTTATCAACTGATGGTGTCCTGTTTTGTTTTAGTACCTTTTATCTGGCTAATAACCTTCTTTTCACATTGTGCCAAATAAGGACTGAATCACTGTTGTTTACTGATTTTTTTCTGGCAAAAATAGACTAATGAAAGTGAACAATTGTTCATATTTGAACACCCCACTGCACACAATGTGAACAGCACAACATTCCTCCTGCATTTAAACCCATTCACCAAGTTAAGCAGGAGGCAGCCCCGAACACAGCGACTGGGGAGCAGTGTGTGGGGAGCAGTGTGTGGGGAGCAGTGTGTGGGGAGCAGTGTGTGGGGACGATACCTTGCTCATGGTACCTCAGATGTGCCTAGCGGTCTGGGGGATAGAGCCACGACTTTCTGATTGCAGGGCAAGTGCCCTAACCACTTCAGTGGGGCCACCATCTGCCCCATTGAAAGCTTGGTTTCATTAGTTTAAGTAATACTGATGAGCAAAAACATGAAAACAATCTTTAAAGCATGAGTTTTGTCGAACTGATGAGGTTAACTAAATTAATGCTCTTTCACAAACAACAAAAAATAAACTCCAGGGCTCAAATTTCCTTGCTTAAACATGCTAACTTGGCTAAAAATGAATGGATAGTGGGCATATTTAGCCTGATGTTTTTTGTAAAATACAAATCGGTGAATATCCATTTTCATTCACTGTGATATATATAATATATATATTACCAAGCCGTTACCTTTTTCCCAAATTTTCTCAAATTTTGAAGCCTGCGGCTAATAATATGGTGCGGTATTATACAATGCAATTTGTATAAAAGAAAAAAAAATTCTGTGTAGATATCTCATATTACAACGTGAGACACATGCGGTGCAGCTTGTATATATATATATGTATATCCTTTTATAATTTTTTTAAATACAAATCTATGTCCAATATTAGCGTCATATGGAGTTAGTCGATATTAGTTTTCATGTTCCCAATCCACTTACTGTATATAAATATATAAAACTTGCCCTTGCTAAAGGATATTTTCATGATAATTATAATCTTGTAGTATTGCCAGCTTTTGGGGCCTGGGAAACATTTGCATTGCTGCCACATTTGTGTTGGTGCCCTTTTGCATTAGGCACAGGGCAAAGCAGCTGTTATGGGCCTAATATGGCACAAAAGGCCTTGGGGCTCAACTGGTCCAGACTGTTTGAGCACCCAGCAAGACCAGCTCCAAATGACACATCCCTGGGGCTCCTGGAAGCTCCATGTATTTCAGATGTAAACCGTGGACCTTTGCCTGTCATAAATTGATTAGTAGGGGGAGAATGGTGTTTGACAAGTACTTTGGTGCCCTTACAACCCTGCCATTTCTAAATTTCAGCAACGGTTCAAAATGTCGACATGCCACATTTAGTTTCTGAAGCATTGTTTCCAACTGCGTATTTTAGAGGAAAAATACTGTATACTGTAGATGTTTGTTGTCTAATTCATGACATAGTCTGCATGCAGAAAACTGGCTGTTTAGCAGAATACCTTAAGATTTAATATTTAGGAGAATGCTCCATAAAGCTAGCAAGAACTATATTGAGTTCTTTAGATTTGAAGTAGTGTATACAATAAACATAGGCTTCAAAATGACATTAGATTAATTAAATTAGGGGGAAGTTAAATTAAATTACATTTACAGCAACTGGGAGATACTCTTATTCAGAGTGACTAGCATGCTTTATAGTCCACAAGAATACACACCCCTCACACAATTAACATCTGCTAATAGACTAATCCATCACAATATACAGTGTAATCAGGATATGTGCTGCAATCACACTTTTGGGCTTTTTTCGTGCTAGGACCACATTATGTATTTGAATGTATTTGCTCAGTGCATATCATCGCCTGTACTGGTGACTGTCAGGGTTAGGGACTTTCCCCTCTGAAGACATTTCAACCTATTTCAAAGGCTTTGCAAACAAAAATGGTAAGGAATAAAATGATTTCTCTCCTACTGTCCCTCAGTCACCAGATACTGCTGATACTGGTGATGTTTCACATTGTGTGTTAAAACACAAAGAAGCATCCTAGCACAAAAAAGGGGAGTGTTGTCCTCACACAAAAAAAACCCCTAAAGCGTGATTGCAGCACATATTTTGATAACATTGTATATTGTGATGTCTTCACGAAAACAAGGGGTCTCAGAAGCATTTTTAATGTGAGGAGGACAAGGGTGGGCCGGTTTTGTTGGTGGGGCGGGGTTTTGTTGGGACAATCTTGAATCTTTAGTGAAAGAATCTACTCCACTTAATAGCTATAAGAACACACACCACGGGTTCGCCTCCAACTCACTGCATGCACGCAAAGTGCATAAACACGCTGCTCCGATTTTCAGTGGTGTGTGTGTTCTATAGATTTAGTGGATTATTTCACGATAGATATAAGATTGAGCAGCACTTGGTGAGCTAATTATTTATGTCAAATATGAGGGGGACCAAACGAATAATTATGAAATGTTAGGGGGACCACCAGGACCCTCTCAGATCACGAGTGTTAAGCTATTTTTTAATTTTGTGCTGTTATTTTATGATGTGAAGATGTAAATGTTATTCTCAGTGCTTGGTGAAGAGACTGGTGTCTATTTAAAGACAGTGAAGGTCTGAGGAGATCTAATATTCTGGGGAAGTTCCACCATTTTTGTGAGAAGCCTTTGAGAAGCGGTGAGCAGTGTCTGGCTGTGCTGATGCTCTATTCTGTATTAGCAGTTGGAATTCTGTGCCATTATTTTGCTTGCCTGGACAAACATATTGGTAGATCAGGTATCAGCATGCATGAGATTTTAGTAGCTTATGTTTTTAAAACAGAGAGCTTGTTGATCAACTATGTGGAAAGGCTACAGTTGACTAATTGTCCTTATCCTGGTTCAGCGATGCATGATTGCTTTGCAACTATAGCCTACTCTAAATGAATGTGGTGGAATAAAAATAATAATGATCATTTCTTTACTAATAATTTCAGATTATTTTTTTAATGGTTTTGTCCTTGTTTTGGGTAAGCAATAAGCCCTGCATGGCCGTGATATCAGGCATAACTAAAGCATGATCAAATTACACCAAAGAATTGCCCCTGGCCGTTAATTGCTTTATTTAATTCCTAGGATAAGCTTGGTTGTTATGGTTGGAGCTGTTATGATATTCTGGAATGTGTTAATTGGTCACTTGACAAAGTCTCTTGAGCCCATAGGGTGCTCCCTTTCATGGTTTTCTCTGTGATTCAGTTGTTGCTATGGATGGCTGAGATTCTAAGGATATTCAAAGATGGTAATAAGCTGCATACTGTTCCAAACGGTTTCTAAGCAGCACCCTTTCATTCACCACACAGTGACTATGGGATGTGGGTTAATGGAACTGCAGTCTCTAAAATACATGCACTTAAAATGCTCTGCAATGTCAACATCCAACATGAAGCAACACATTCAGTTCAACAGACATACCGTGTCTGTGGAGTCATAATCTGTTGTTCACTGGCCCACTTTGCTGACTGAGTGCCCCTTTTTGAAGTTTGGTAGATAATCAGCTAGCAGAAAATAAGTTGAGTGAAGGTGAAATTATAATTGCATCAAATCCAAACCAAATAACCATTATTTTAGTTTGTTCAAGTTTGCATTTTTAGCCTTGCACTGCAGCTACAAGGCTAATGCAGCTAAAAATGAATGGAGACAACTTATCACTGTGCAAAATCATTGCATGCTTGCCTCAAACCACATTTAGTTGTTTGTCACTGTACAAATTTGTCATGTATAACTTCAAGCAATAGTAGCATCCAACATGAAGCCTGAATTTTAACTTTTTGACCATTGTTACTAATTTATACATGAAGGGGTTTTGTTGTGCTCAGAATTGGTTGTCAAATACATTTTGGAAAAAATGATGAAGAAAGATTATGCTCCATTTACAGCTTGGTCATGAATCTAAATTGAAAGTTAATTTAATCGATTGCAGAACTAGTAATGTAATGCATTTATTATGTGCTGTCACAGTAATAATGACCAATTTTATCAAAATTGACAATCTAATGAGAAAACAGACCTGAATCAAAAACCAGAATATATGAAAAGAATATATAATATAAAACAAAATATATAACACACCCAGTCTCATATGAAATAGGACTGGTAAACACAGGGGTATATATAATGGAAGTACAAAAGTCAGGTAACTAAGACTGAGCTCAGGTGAACAGGATCTAGAACTTTCTGAGGATCTAGAAAAGACAACCTGCCATAAAGCTGGGAGGATGAAAACATTTGCTCAAGTAACTTAAAGCAGCGCTGCATAATTGTCAGATGAATAGCTCAACAAGCTTGTGGAAGGACAACAACAATACATTTTAATGATCAATGTAATAGAGCAGGTTTGGCTCTTTTGTACGTTTGGCCATGGATAGGTTTGGTAATACAGGAATCAGCCGGAATCAAACAATTTCCTTGCAACAGGCCCAGTGAATATACTGTCTATGAGCCCATGGACCTTTCCGTTCAATACCTATTTATTTACTCTCACTTAACCTCATTTTCCTCTTCAGGCTATTTCAAGTTAAAAGGCCTCCGTTTTACCACCAGGACTCACCGCTAGTAGCCAGGGATCACTTTATCAAGCGCTTATTATTTTAGAAACACCTGATGTCTGCTCTATTCGATTTGCTCATACGCCATTCTCTAGAACATGCTCCTTTTTGTACTTGCATCTTTTAATTTCTCTTGTTTTGCCTGCCTATAAAATTATTATTCAGCTGCTGACAGAACAGCAAAACACTTGTCAAGAAATCCAGCTGAAGTGCTAAAATATATTTTAGCTAACTTGCAGACAGTTGAGGAACGGCAGAAAAATTATTCTGAACAGAGTAACTGTATAACTGTATTACCTGTCCTGTCCAAGTTCTAACACCAATATAATCTTCCTCAACAAAACTAAAATGGTTGATAGAATTTCCTTTTTTCATAGATTGTAATGAAATCTGGTGTTAATAGGGTGGTGGTCTGAAAACGCATCACTTTCTGCTGTTTTTTATTCTATATGACATATGAACTCCAAACAAATCTCAGATGAGATCTAAAACCTCAAACACAAATTGAGTAACCTTCAGATAAGGAGCTGTTTTCTCACATGACGTCAATTTTCCATTTTTTGCACAGATCTCTCCTGCTCATGTCCTAAAGGGTTAAGAGGAACAGATAGGCTGGTGCTGTTCTTTAATTACTGTAATGGGCCTTATGAGTGGAGCATAAATTTCACACTTGCCATGAAACCATAACCATCAGAGCAATTCCATTCGGCAGTGATGCCTCATAAATTCAGACCAGGACAGCTGAAATACCTTCTCAATTAAATGCCAAAAGTCATTAATATTGGATTAAGCGTGAACCTTGTGACAACTGACCCACAACCAACAACCTACACTCTTAAACATAAAAGTTTGAGAAAGGGTTCTTCATATGCAGAAAAGCCAGCTCTACCATGAGGTTGGCCTTCAGAAACTGGCAGAAGGCCCAATGCATTAGATTCACCACCAAAATAATGAAGTAAAACCAGTTTTAATTTACAATAGGTGGGACCAATTTTATCAGGAAAAAAAATGTGACTATTTGACTTCTGCAAGCCCTAAATATGTTACTATGAAAAGCCTACCACATAAGATAATTATATGTTAATAAATGGCATCCACGTTTTTTGCAAGGGTAACTACAAGGGATGTTTAAATAGTTTCTGAATTTGTATTTGACATTTTGTTGGGAATGGTGAAGGCTGGAAGATTAGTAAGAAAATTTTAATGTTAAGGTGATGTGTAAGCAGCGGGATAAGCAATTGCTATACACAAAACCTCTCTCTTGCTCTTGCTCTCTCTCTCTCTCTCTCTCTCTCTCATGCTCTCTCTCGCTCTCACCCAATCTTTCATTTTCCCTCTCATTCACCCTTCTGTATTTGTCCTTGGCCTTTTGTTCTTCCTTTCTTGCTCTCACTCACCTCACTTTACCCTTTCTATTTTGCTCTTTTTTATTTACTTCTCTTCTCTTCTCTTCTCTTCCTTTCTGTTTTTCTTTCACTCCCTCCAGATCATAAGTGATGCTGAAGTGCATTTTCCACATTCCTTAAAAGCAGCCTTGTGTTCGCTGCCTCAATTAAATTACATTATGCATGAAAACAACTCTCATGATTTCCTCATTGCGATTATGTCCTCATCCGACAAGGAAAGGGATGAATAAAAGGCCCTCACCCATGCTCTGTTGTCATGCTCTTTATCAGCGAATCTCATTGCAGATGGAAAGAAAATGCATCTTTTAGTAGTCGGGGCTGTTTATGGGTGTGTGGTGTAGGTGATGGGAGTCTGCATGTTATTTAAGAGATTCACATCCAGGTAACACTTCACTAAAGGTCAGTTTACACCTCCATATTCCTTTCATAATAACTAAAATTAACTTTTTTATATCCCTAAAACTAAACAACAGTAGTACTTATTGTTATAAATGTTATTGCATGTTTATGTCTGTTGTCATGTAGATGACATATAACACTGATGTAATATCAAAACTGAAATAAGAGTTTAAAAATAGTAAAAACAGTGTTAAATATGGATTTATTATCCAATCCAACTTTATTTGTTAAGCACTTTAAATAAACGCAAAGTACTAAAGTGCTGTACACAATAAAAGTAACATTAAAAATAAAAGTAAAAATAATAAAATAGCTTAAAATATAACATATAAAAACATAAATAGACCTAAAAGATGAAAACACAATAATAAAATAATAAAATCACATTACATCAACACACATACAAAATCAGGGTCTCACAAAGTGTTAAAAGCCAAGGAAAAAAAGTGACATTTTAAAAGAGATTTAAAATCAGATACAGAAGACGCCTATTATGATTGTGATGTCCCTGCTCTGTTGCCTCAGGGGAGGTCCAGCGGCATCTAAAAAAGCAGAAAGAGATCCGCGTGAACCGGGTGTCCACCCGTCACAACCAAGCCGAACCGCATCTCTGACAATCTGCCGAGGGTCCTGAAGCCTGCACTCTGGCAATTCTAGCGTCGCCCTGGGTGCGTGTGGGCCAGAGTCATGAGCAAGAGGGTCTCGCAGCCACCGCATAGTGAGAGGATACCACTGCAGCAGGGCGAGAATTCGCTGCAGCAGCAGCAACAGAGTTTGCTGCGGCCACCACCTTGTGCCTTGTTCCATCACCGAGAAGGCTTCCAAACCCACAGCAGCTACAGACTCCTGTACTGGCTCCGCAAAAGCTCCATCTGAAGGTCCCTGCCTCTAGACAGCTCCTGGTGGGTGAGTAGATACTGACCTAGCTACTGAGGTCCCAGAGGGATGAAGCCATAGAAGTGAGGCTTTAGAGGGGGTGGACCAGGGGTTTGAGGCCCTAGGAGAAGTAGCTAGCGGCACCAAACCCCCAAACCAGTTAGCGGCGTCATTAAGCCCCTTAAACAAGCTTCAAGGCTCTTCTGTGGACCTACTAGGCAAATTAAACAGTCCACTAGGCCTGTTAGTGTAACCCTATTTCAATTTCACCATGTGTGCCATTGATTTAACTGATGTATATTAAAATTTGACACTTCTTAATAACAATCACCACATGCTGTTTAAATATTTTATATTAACCTTCAGAGTGTACAATCAAAAGTTTGCACAGCTATTTTCCATTACAGCACCCTCTCACACAGATGTGTTTTGAAATGTTCAGAAATGAACACTCTAGTGCTTCTAACTGGTGATCTCAGCAGTAGTGATGTGGACGAGACCGCCTATGCCGAGCCCGAGTCAAGACCGAGTCTTTGAGGAAGCAATACCGAGTCGAGACCGAGTCTTTCAGGAATCGAGACCGAGTCGAGACCAAGATCATAAAAACAAGTCAGTTTTAATAGCCGTGATTTAATATCACCCCAGTTAATAATGAACAGTTAG
>JBBKCR010000002.1:3714964-3726094 GCA_037577295.1 Ladigesia roloffi | reverse complement strand
ATATTCCAATTCCCCACCTTATAGCTTAAATGATGTGCTGGTGCAGAACCACAGGCCTTCAGAGGTCTTGTGAAGTCTTGTGTAGCTGTTGGCTAAACGAAACATACAAAACAAAACAAAAAACATGAAATAAAATGTGATTTAGAGTTTTATAATATATATATATATATATATAATTTTGGGGGTTTTTTGTATCAAAAGCTGCTTGTCCATAATCAACGGAAGGGTGCTGGGGGGGGTTTAGCATCTTCAGTTCACCCGTGTGCAGCTTTCCTGACTGTGGAAGGAAACCAAATAACAATTTTTATATTATACATAGCAATTAAAGTTTTGCTAAGACGCCTTTAACAAAACCATGTATATTCACTACAAATGATGTGTACTTAAACACCAAACTAAAAACACAACAAAACATGTTAAAAAATTTACAAAAAATGTTCAAGATTTTCCATGTGACTTTGTTTGTTCTATGTGCTGAGGGTGAAGTATTCTATTTAAGTGATTTCAGGGATATTTACATGGTACTTTTCCAAACAGGTATCGCCCCAAAGCCAATACAGTCCACAGATGTAGGTCCTGCCCCAATCAAATGTTGCCAGGGGTGACAGTGATTTTACAGGTCTCTAAGAGCATCATGAAGAAACGCTAAGAAGGATCAAGATTCTTCAAGCCATGTGTGGGGGCTAATGTGGCATTTATGCATTACAGTCATACAATTTATGTTTTTATTCATAATACAGCTATTGACTTGCTATACACAGACATAAATACACAGACATAAACATTAGCGGCAACAAACAAAACCAGAAGATCTAAAGGAAACTGGGCTCTATAAACTGACCAGCATATGAAATTTGTCGTACAGGAAAAAAATGCAAGACTTAATTTAGAGATTAATAAGTTTAAATAAAAGACAAAAGATGTTGAGTTAATAGTAAATGAGTAAAAGAAAGTAAAAGATAAGTAAAGGGTGGGGGGACTTCAGTAATCTCCAAATAAGGTTTTATTTCTGATGAGACAAAGTAAAGACTCTTTGTAAACTCTCTTGTGAGCAGAGAAATCTTCCTTTGGGTAGAGGTAGTAAGAGTCTACCTCCAGAATCCCAATCAGGCCACGATTCTGGGTTAAAAGGTTATTTGAAGGCAGTGGGTCGACATTCATAATGGATCTAAGTTTGACATCAAACACAGCAATTCCATCTTGGCCTCAAGCCTTCACACATTTAACAAGCAGAATCAAATGTTAATGCCAATGTTCCTTCACTTTGGGTTGCTCTGAAACTTTTACAGAAATGAGAAATGACATGACATTTAACCCATAGAACTAGCAAATTAAAAATATCTGAGTTCAACAAGTATTAGCAGTATTAAACAGTTTAAACTGGTGTTTGTTCTCCTGTACTCTCATTTGCTGCGCTTTCACCCCCCACACACTTCCTGAAATGTTCTCACAGGTTAAAAAATCTTTTTTGTTTGTTTCTAAAATGTAAGAAATGTTTATGTTTTTATTTTTTGTTTTAATTTTTCATCTGATGTCATTTTTAAAATCACAACAGTTGTGATGATCACATTGATTACATTTTCTAAAACTTGAGTACATGACTAAGGAACACCAAATAAAGCTCAGCCTGATAGCTGACTTCTTGACACAATCTGGTGGAATTGCCATATGATGAAAATGTACAGTTTTAACATTTGCTGTGCACTATGTCTTTCAAGCCAGAGTTCAGGAGCTTAAAGATGACTCAGATATCATTGGCCACGTGTTTTTTTCTTTCTTCCACAGGTAATCTGGAGATTTAAGATCTGAATAAAAAAAGCTGCCCCCGGAGAAGCTATAGTGGAGGTTGAAATCAGCAGAGACCCCTGCAAGAAAGGGAGCAATTATCATGCTAGAGTTGCCTTTGGGGATCAGCATGTCGACAGGCTTTGAAGCCACCGCAGATACCTTCAAAGCCCCATCCGTCCTTTGAAGATTACCCGCAATTCTGCCGCCCCTTTATTCAGATGGAGCAGTGGGGTTATTATGCTAATGGAGTTGGAGACATATGCACCAGGAGGCCTCATCCACATCAGGGGAGATTGGACGAGGGGAATACTTCAGGGCCCAACAGGACCACCACAAATCCAACCATAAAGCCTTTTTATTATCATTAACCATAACTGTATCTCAATAATGACACCCGGGTTTTGCCACCTGGTGATTTCTTCCTCCATCGCTCAACATCCCCAAACGATTGGCAGGATAATGGAGATGAGCCGGTCCAGGCCTTGTGTTGTTTACATCAACAGATCGCTCCACAGGAGCAAAGATGAAAATATAATGATGCTCCATGCCGTCTTGATACGTAAGTATCTGCATGTTAAAGGCACTGATGCCAAAATCCGGACATCCTGCCGAAGGATTCTTTCAGGATTCTTCAAGAAGCCTTCTGTTCTACACAATGATTTAAAAGGATACAATATGTGTGTCTTGCTGAGGCGTAGCAGATGCTAACCATCATGAGCGGTTGGCGACCTCCACCTTGTGAACTGGCAGAGTCGAAGTACATCGCACAAATGTAATTATGGCCATTGCCAAATAGTCATTTGCCCCTAAATCAGTTATCCCACCCCGACTCCATTACTGGGGATGTTGGGCTGGCTTAATTGTTATTGTGACAGTGTTTTGCATCCCATTATCTCCACTTCCTCTGCTACTTATCTCTTAATTTTGTTTTTGATGTGAATCAGATTGAAGATTTCCGTTCACAGCCAGTACCCGGATCACTGAGCATTGTTGTAAGAGGAAACTTTTATGAAGCAGGATGGTGATAAATCTCCTGTAAAAAAGAAACCAGGTCTTCCATATTGACTTCCTCTGGAGTATAACTGTAAACATTTTTATTACTATTGGTATGTGTAGTTCGCATTTACATTATTTGGAATGTTTATTCAAAGTGTCTAACATTAAAGGGGACCTAGTACGCAAAACTCACTTTAGTCCTAATAGATCCATGGGCTATACAAAACACGTTCATGAAGTTATTTGCACAAAATTACTCTCACATAAAGAGATATCACCAGCTTAATTCTTCACTGTTACATGCCCTTTCAAAAATGAGCCATT
Organism: Ladigesia roloffi; assembly: GCA_037577295.1. NCBI lineage: Eukaryota > Metazoa > Chordata > Actinopteri > Characiformes > Alestidae > Ladigesia > Ladigesia roloffi. The sequence goes on along the minus strand of JBBKCR010000002.1, from coordinate 3,722,986 downwards.
TAGACAGAGGGATTTTGTTCAAATTACTTAATGAACATTTTTTATAGCCTATAAACCTATTATAGCTTCTTTTATTTTTAACTAGATTTTGCAAAGTAGGTCCCGTTTAACTCTGTGCTCCTTAGTAAATTGTAAATTTAGCAAAACACATTTACACTAACAGTATAAATGCTCACTAAAGTTCCAGGTTCAAGGTTGTTACTATATTGTGATTAGCATCTGCAACATATAACAACAAGCTGCAACAGAAACAATACAAACAACACAATAAATACATTAAACGGCAATCTACAGTATCATAATGTAACAATACAGTGTGAAGATGTAAACATTCCAGGGTGGCTAGTTGCACCATAAGTCTGATTGTTGCACTTGAAGCAGGTACAGCTTTGAACAAAGTGCAAGAAATGACATAAACTTACAATAAATAGACAATATAGCGGTGTAACAATAGTGTCTATGGGATTCAAATCTGAGACAGTACAATAAATAAAAAGTACTTCGGTGTGACAGTAATTGGACACTTGTTTCATAACCTGTGGTCCCTGAGGCCAGATGTAAGGATTTGGTGGGTTTGGATTAGCATGGGCAGGTAATGGATTACTTAATATTTTTATTGTTTGCCATAGTCGTATTATAGCACCACGAGCGCTAAGATTGTCAGTCATGTTGCTCATGCCTGTTGTAACAGAAGTCACATAAACAACTACTCACCTATAGGAGAAACTCGATCAAAGTGTAATTTTGGAGCTGTTTTTTCAGGTGTTTTCTGGTGTGTGGCTAAGTGCAGTAAATGGACAAAATAGTTTGCTTGTCCATTATACCCTGTATAGCATTTATGAGTTCAAACTCTGATGTTGGACAAGAAGGCCTGGCTCACTATTTCCATTCCAGTTCATCTCAAATGTGTTTTATGTGGCTCAGGACCAGTCAAGTTCTTCCAAACCAAACTCTCCAACCAGGTCTTTATGTACTTTAGTGCGCTGGGGGACAGTCATGCTGGAATAAAGACGTTGAAAGAATGATGATGTCCAAAATGCCTTCATATGCTGAAGTATTAAGATTGTCCTTCAGTGGAAGTAACGGGCCACCGGAATTCAATAATAAAAATGTGTGTCCCAATACTTTTGCCTTTATAGTGTATATGAATCCCCCCAAAAACATATTTTGTTTACTTAGTATCCTAGTCTATTTGACAGCCATCTTCTATAAATTGTTTCCCCCTTCTGTTAATTTGAGTCAACAATCACCTGGCGTCCCAATGTCAGGCATTCCACCATCTCTAAATGAAGCTTGATCACCTTCACCATGTCCCAAGTGGCTCAGCTGACTGAATGTTCACAGTAACATCATTTGAGTACTCCAGAAATGTCAGAGTCATCCAGTTCTGGGAGCCCAAAATGAGAAACCCTTGGGATTGTCTGATGGAAACGACATCCAGCAGATATGTTCTTATCCATCTATGTACAAATAATACAAATGTACCCTCAAAGCAAAACATGATCTTTAATGTCCAGTTGTGTACCTTGAGTTTTTTCCCAGGAAAAGAGGGGTATACTTATAAGGCATAACATTTTTAAATAGACAAGCGTAATCTGGTCAATGCAACTTCAAATTACAAATTATATTAGTGGAATATAATTCAAGCCTAAAATGTATAGTTTTAACATGTATACCATATACACCAAATAAATTAAAATAAATGAGTCCCCTGTTTATTGCTGAATAATCCTTCTATAATGCCCAATAATTCTTTAACCCATTAAAACTTTTTTATAATCCCGAGTAATTCAAGATGTCTATAATTCTGAATGATACTTCTATAATGCTGAGTAATCCAGCACTTCTAAAATGCAAATAACCTCATGTGAGACTGGTTGCCATATTGTGTCTCACTTATAATACCTATGTAAATAGATGAGATGCACATATGTAAATGTAAAGAAACTAAATCCAGTTCTGATCCAAATAAATCCAAGTAAATCACTTTGACTTGAGCCACAAAAATGCCTTTGATTGTGTCCTAGAAGTGACAAAGCTCCAACTGACCGAACCACACATGTTACCGTTTAAAATGATCGTGTCAACTGGTCATTTTCCCCCTCTGTTGCTGACCTCCCACTACACTACCCCAGAGAACAGGAACCACTCTAGACAAAATGCCACTGTTGCTCCCCCAACAGTCAATTAGAGAGAACAATAGAGAGGGCAAGGGACGACTAAATAAACTGCTGAAAGAACAACTCCCGCCAGGTTGTTCAGAGTGCTGTGAGGAGCTGTCAAAACATAAAACGGAGAGAACAGATAATGAAACGCAAAAAATTGGGACATCTTACCTCAGCCCTACAGGGGCCCCTCAGGCAAAGAGAAGACTGACAGAAATAGATCATTTCTTAAAAGAAACCTACATCTCTCAAAAATAAAAAAGATGCAAGATACACTTGCCTGCCAAAAGGCGAGACAATAAATGTTTACGAACAGCCGGAGTTTAGCGCATCTTGGCTTGGCTCGTTCACATTTACCTCAGATTGGTATCTGTGCCTTCACGGCTGGTTTTCCCTTTATGTTCACTTGATCTGAGTACACAAAGCAAGTTTTGGTGCAGATTTTCTCATATTAGGCATCAAAATCTTGAGTCACAGGTACTTGAAGTGCATAGATCAGATGTCATGGAATCACTCAGTCATTTACTGTTGTCGGATAAGAAAGAATTAAAAATTAAAACTAATGTGAAAAATGTAATGTACTTTATGAAATATGATATGGTATAGAATATCAGTGCCCTGAGACTATTATTATTATTATTATTTTTAAACAGCAGGCAAAATTAGGATAAAGTAATTGGAATGAATGTACACGGTAAAAAAACATTTTTTACAGTAGTTTCTCTTAATTAAATGCTATGTGCAAAATTACAGATATTATCTCTTAATTAATATACCAACTGTTATTTTACACATAATTCCAATAAGAGAAATTACATTTTTTACATTTTTTAACAGGAAAATCCTGTTTCAATTATACTGTACGTTTCCTGATTTCTCAGATTACATACAAATATACATAAAATTACAATAAAGAACTGTAATTTAAAATGTATCCCATAAAGATTTATGACCAAATTGAAAAAGCATTTTTTCTCTGTAATTTTGAGGTTAATCCAATTAGATTTTTTGTGATGAAGGTAAAAAAGTGAGCTAGTGCTACATTAAAATAGTAAACAATGAACGTGAGTTTATTCATGTTTTTTTCTGTATGAACTGAACTTTAAACAATTTAATATGGTGTGTGAACTTACACTGACTATTATGTCCCGGGTGTGAGACCACTGGGTCTGTTGTCTTGAGCCAACCTGAGCTATGTATCCGAGTTCATTTATATTTATATTATATTTATACACTCAGTATGTGGTGTGATCTGATGTGGTGAGTTTTACAGGTCAGGATCAATCTCAGGAAGTCAAAACGTGATCTTTCCACAACCTTCACTACACAGGCACACAGCAAGCCTCACCCACTGAACTTTCCTTACGCTTGTTTACAGTTCCCTTCCCCTTGTCTGCAGTTGTGTGGTGAGGACTACTGGCCTGAGAAAAAGAAAAAACAATTCAAACCGAGTTCCAGCGCTCTCTTATGGAGGAAGTTTTGCAGCTACAGGCAGGTACACACAATCACACGGGGCAAGGTTTCCTTGGTGAGAAGCACGACGCAAGGTGGGTTTTTACCAAACCAAATTGATCAACAATCAATTTAAATCAACGTATTTAAAATAAAAACGCCATTAAAACCGTGATCTCTTATCAGAAAACCACATAGAAGCTGCATTAAAATTGTGGGTACGCTTTTTTAAAACTATTTTTTAGTGTTTGGTTTCCATTTAATAAAAACCTTCTACATGGGCTGGTCTTTTTGTCTGACTCTATCACCTTCGTCTATTTGACTGACCTCACTAGCTGCTCTCAAGTGTGGAGGCAGTAGCTGCTGCATTTAACCTGTAAGTGTGTCTACTTGATTAAAATCTGTGTAGCACACTGATTCCATGTGAATTTTAAATTCTCCAATTGTAATTACATTTTGTAGATCAAGCATATGGATAAGATTCACGCACCAGTGAGGACAGACCTGTTCAGCAGAGACATATAAATTACAGTAAGTTGTAACTGCAATGTAAAAATAATTTTGATTAATGCTATGTTCTTATACAGAGGGGTCCTTTAAAACATATTTTCGCTTGACTGAATTCTGTTCACAACTGGAGCCATGCACAGCTGCAGGGAAAAAGAAAGTATCTTTTAAATCTAGGGTTTTATGTGTCAGGAAATATGGCCATGTGGTCCTTATCAGGTTCTAAAATTGTGCACAAAAAAACACAATGAATTCCAATGGCATGAACTTTGAGGTGTGCCACTGCTGATTTTGATCATTTTCATCTTTTCACCTTTCACTGCAGAGCAGTAATCTCTTGCTGACCACAGAATTTTGTCTGTGGTCAGCAAGAGATTACTGAGTTTAATTTTGTATGTTTATATTATATTTAATATTGTTACTGTCTTTATGTCTCTCTGGGTTTGTGCAGTTGTAGCATTAGCAGTTACATCAGGGATCAATAAAGTTCTCTGATTCTAATTCTTATATTACTTAGCAAATTATAGCCGTATATTTTAAACATGCACTTTGTATGATGCTAATAGGTAGTAGCCCTCTGTTATTAGGCAAAATGCCAAATAAACATAGGAATGTTTCTAATATATTTCCAGTTTGGGGGCCTCATGCTTCAGATGCTCCTTTCTATCAAGCAGTTCTGGTCCATAATACTTTCAGCATTTAAAATGTTTACAAACCTTCAAATATAAATACATTTTGAGCTGGCCAATAGGAGCAGCACATTTACAGAGAATGTAGGCCTTCTCACCTTGATTGGAATGATGTCTGATTTCTATCAAAGGCAGGCAGGCAGAATCATTATGCTGAGTCAACACTTCCAGTGTTTGTCTGAATCTCCAGGCTCATGATTAGTTGGTTCAGTGCTGTGCCGCTCTGCTGCGTATAGATCAGTTCTATATACAGAGAGTTGAGGAGGGAAATTGGAAGATGAAGATCATGGTTGTGGTTTTGCATTGAGATGGGTGAGGACTGGTCTGTCTAGGGATGGGTACCCAGGACCCAGTGGTAAACAGGCCCCAAGGCTATGTTTTTAATAACTTATTTTCAGTGATGGAGAAATTTTAAAAATCATATTTGTTTCTACACAAAATGTATCTCTCAGTTTATCTGCACATATCGGTTACTAATAAGACTGTTAATCTAGAGCATTCATATCTTTGACTTTAATATAGATGTAGTCCCCTAGCTAGAACAGATTCCACTCATGGAAGCCTTTCCACAAATATTGGATTTTCTGTTAGAATTTGTGCTCATTCATTCTGTAGAGCATTTATAAGGTCAGACACTGATGTGAAATCAGTGGCTCGCAATGTTCCAGTTCATCCCAAAGGTGCTGGGCGGTGTTAAAGTCAGGCCTCTGGGCCGCCAGTCAGGTTCTTCACACCAAACTCCTCCAGCCATGTCTTTATGGAGCTCGCTTTGTGCACTGGGACACAGTGATGCTGGAATAAAAAAGTTTCTACCCCAAACGATGACCACAAAGCTGCTTTTGATGTTGTAGTGATAATTATCTTAACAATATTGTAACTCCCCTGTGAGAGGAGTATTTTTCAGTTTACTATGTCAATGGTGTTGCCTGAAAAATGTGTTCTTTCCTTCACAAATAGGGCAGAGATCTGACAGAGAGAGTTGAAAGATCAAAAGTGTGGTTATAGTTCACTTGAATCAATGTGGACAGAGCTCGCAGACAAATTTGCATGAGGTGTTTTGTGTGTAAAGGCAGAAACACAAGCAATCTGCCTATTTATAAAAAGTGCATCACATTAATAATAATAATAATAATAATAATAATAATAATAATAATAATAATAATAATAATAATAATAATAATAATAATACAAAACAGGATTCCTCATGCCCTAATATCGGTGGGAAACATCCCCCCAAAGAAACAACTCCAAGGTGGCCTGAACATGTGAAGGTGTAGTGTTGAGAAAGGCATAGTTCTAAGAGTTTTATCAGGCTTTTATTAAGAAGTATTAATGAACCAATTCAAATGCTCCACAATTGCTTGGGAAAAAATATCCTCATTGTATTAACTTACCTGGTGAGCTTGCTGCAAGGGCACATACCCTGAAATTGAAACAATTTGTGTTTGGTGGCTTTGTGGGGTGTGCAGGTGGTTCTCTCTCTCTCTCATCTCCTGAACATCGGTGTGGGATTTCAGGCTATCAGTTCTAAGCCTGGCACAGTGTTAGAGACAGATGGGTCCACCACAGTGCCGGGAACTCATGGAGGAGTTCAGCTCTTGGGAAAATGGGTTTTTCCTCCTAAATCTTGTCGACTGCAGAAGCACCACTGTGCTATCTCCACTGAATAAGTCATAACTCATTACAAGCGACATGCTGCAAGTTTATGAGGATCCATATGCATTATACAGATCACTGTTGTGATGCGTGCTAATTAGTAGATTCTAAGATTTGAGCACACAGACACTAACACACACACATAAACACACACACATAAACACACACACACACACTCCTGCTACCAAAACTTCTCTGACCCACTGAGGCATATAAGTTCTGTACACTGTAAGATGAGGCCCCCATAGATAAACCGGCAAGGACACTCTGACTGTTCTTTTACACTATTATGTATTCTGAGATTTACCTATTATAGTCATTAACAAATTCACTGCCAAAAACCTAAGTGGAGATTTTCAAACTAGGAGAAGAAAAGCTTTCTTGGCAGTTGTTTTTATTCATATCTTTAAAACAGGGACATTAATGATCATAGGGACACTTATCAACAAAGAGAATTTTAGATTTAAAACACTGGAGCTGGACTGCATATGTGTGCAATATTTTTAACAAAAAATGTGCTGCAGTTAACCAACTCTCCAATCTACACAATAACACCTGACATCTCATTTACAAAAATGATTCTGTGTGATGCTAAATTGCGTCTTCTGTACCATTACACATTTTTTTAAGAATGTGTGGCCACATGCTTTATCCATTTACATCAAATTAAACTTTCAGGGTTTCAAGGTTCTCGTGACATACATCCCTTTTTGCTATGTGTGTCACAAAGATGCCAGTAGCTCTAACATTACATCAGTCAAGGACAGCTGAGCAGAAGTGGAGTTTTGCTTACTGAAATTTGCTTCCTGAAGTTGATGAAAGAAATGAAAAAGTGAGTTCAAAGTTTGGCAATGTGCTTTCATAGCCTGTTTAGTTGCTTTACTGATTGAAAAGCCAAATTCACATTGTTAGCTTAGTGGTCCATGTGAAACATCTATTGTCAAACATAAATCTTATTCATTATTAATGACCCAGGATGTAATTTCAATGTCTTTTATTAAACTCAAAGATTTACTGCAGTTCATCTTATGGGAATTAGCAAAACAAATTAGCATGCCACTGATCCTGTCCCTCAGGTCTAAACGAGTGACTGAAGACAACCTCAGGCTTTTCACCTGAATGTCATTGGTCAGTTCAGACTCAAGACAAATAAATAAATGTGTAATTAGCCAATTAAATTTTCATAAGATAATTTTCATATCCATCATATATATTGACTAGTTTTGCTTGGTAGACTTCATTATTCCAGTTCTTTAGATACATTATAAATCCACTCTGTATAGATACACATACTTAGACTCATTGTGTACATACTAGGGGTGGAGACAAACACAAATACGGTATTCGGATTGGCACAAATAACGTGTTTTGGTATTCGGACAAATACTTTTAAAACTATTTGTATTTGGGAAACCACGCCCCCCAGTATTCGTCACAAGCTCGCGTTCGGGAATAGATACTCCTTTCCAGTGCCGTGTAGTGATGCGCGGGTCGGGTATTTTTCCAACCCGCGGGTCCCGCTTTTATGAAAGTATTTGGCCCGCCCCAGCCCG
>JBBKCR010000002.1:3576064-3599718 GCA_037577295.1 Ladigesia roloffi | reverse complement strand
ACATACACACAAAAACACACACACACACACACACACACACACACACACACACACACACACACACACACACACACACAAAGTATGTTAGCATTAACACACTTAAGACTTTGCACTTAGTTAAAACATTAAATCCTGATTGTACTTACAGTATTTGAATTACTATATATATATATAAAATCACTTTGAACACTTCAACATTCATACAAAAATGAAAATCTAAATTATAAATAGTAGATGAGCGAGTACAGCATTATCTGTATCTGTACTCGGACTGTGCGGGGCCTAACCTGGAAGTGGGCTCTGGTTATCTTGTAATGGGCGGGGCTTTAACTGGTATGTTATTTTAAGCATGCAATTAATATGGGTTGATCAGAAATGGTTATATATGCTGATTAGAAAACTATTTACATGACAGCATCAACATTGAGCTTCAGATCAGTGGTTTTGATCACGATAACAAAAGTTTTGCAAAAATGCATACAACACATGCGGTTGCAATTATGAAGTAAAATGGGAGTGTGTGTGTGTGTGTGTGTTTGTGTGCGTAGCTTAATTTGTAATATTATATATACCACAACTACCTTTATTTCTTTTATAAAATACAACAAGAAAGTGTCACTTAGTGCATGAAGTCAAAAAACTGGTTAGAGCCAGCAGACGGTAAAAAAAAATTCTGATGACCGGCAGAGAGAGGGAGAGATTAATATGTAATGTAGTTTTATACCATATAGATATAGTTTTTTAACTTCCTTTTCATTTTTGTAATGAAATACAGCAAGAAAGTGTCAGACACTCAACGCGTGAATAAAAAAAAAAACTGGTTAGAGCCAGCTGACGGTTTAAAAAAGAAAAAATATCGAGACGCGAGTCGCATTGTACCAAGCACCACGTCTGAACAAACCGCACGTCCAAAGTAAAAAGCAAACCTGAAGCTGAAGAAACCCTAAAAGTTAACAGAAAAAAAACGAACCAGAGTGACTGAGGGAGAGACAGAGCGAGAGAGCGCGCTGTTCTCTTCTCCTCTCAGTGACCTGTGGTTGAGTGAGCAGAGCGGGACGCAGCAACACAATAAATCTGTATAACGCAGAAACATTCTGCTACCTGATGAGAATTTTTATTCAATCCAAGCACAGATATTGACTCGTATTTTTCGTATGATACTCGGACTCGTCAAAAGTGATTTATCCATACCAGATACTTGTTTCAGCCGAGTATCCGGCTCATCTCTATTAGATTTACAGTGTGCCCCTGTAGTCGCAGTTCAGTGATCACAGCCTCAATATCCTCTGCATTTTTTTTGCCTTTGTCCTGGCTATATATACATTTTCATGCATTTCATTTCCCGTAAAGCATTAGGAGATTTATAATTTACTAATATTTTGACAAACTTTAAAATAACTACCTAAAAGTTAGTAAAAAATATAAACGTATAGCCTAATTTTTTTGTACTGTCAATAGCACACAAAGCAAATGTATATAAATACGTATTTTGGGATGGTGAAATATCCTTCTACCCAGAGACGCAAGGTTTGAAAACTGCCAATTTGAAAGAATTACTTATTTCTCCTTGCTGCTGATTGGTTGCTGCCCTGTGACACATCTCTGCCGGTGCAGCCAGGGGCCATTGTAGGACTTTTATGTTGAGTGGGGTTGTAGTCTCATCCCTACACTCTTAGATGGGTGGGGATGAGGCATTAATAGGATTGTGTGTTTGGTGTTTAGTTCACTGTATGAAGAGACTGCTTTGTTTTCCCTTTTGGTCAGTTCACCAACACAGTTCACCTAGTTATGTCTGTATAGATCACCTGCTATCAGTTTTGGGACTTTGAGCTTTCCTTCCTTTGTGTGTTTGAAAATAAAGTAAAAAAGAACAAAAGAATGATGGAAATGTGCTCCTGTGCATTCGCGGCGGGCCCCTCAGTCCCAGAACAACGGCCGGACCACTCAACTCCAGAACCAGGACCGGGTCCCACAGCCCCGGGATCAGCACCAGGTCCCTCTGTCCAGAACCAGGACCGAGTCCCCCAGCTCTGGTGGTTGAAGACCTGGGTGAGGCTGTCCTGATGGCTGAAGGCTTGGGTGAGGCTGGCCTGGAGACTGAAGGCTTAGGTGAGGCTGTCCTGATGGCTGAAGGCTTGGGTGAGGCTGGCCTGGTGGCTGAAGGCTTGGGTGAGGCTGGCCTGGTGGCTGAAGGCTTGGGTGAGGCTGTCCTGATGGCTGAAGGCTTGGGTGAGGCTGTCCTGGTGGCTGAAGGCTTGGGTGAGGCTGTCCTGATGGCTGAAGGCTTGGGTGAGGCTGTCCTGATGGCTGAAGGCTTGGGTGAGGCTGGCCTGGTGGCTGAAGTCTTGGGTGAGGCTGGCCTGGTGGCTGAAGGCTTTGATGATGCTGACCCCATGACTGAAGGCTTGGGTGAGCCTGGCATGGCAACTGAAGGCTTGGGTGAGGCTGGTCCGACAGTCTTCTCAAAAGACTCTTAAAGAGATGTCCAGGAGTTTTGTTTGAGACACTTAGTGGAGACAAAAAGAGATCATTTAGCCAGTTTGCCAACGGGATTTGGGAAGAGTATTATTTTCCAAGCCTGGCCGACCCTTGTGGGGACATTTCCATGCCCCAAAACGTGACGCTGAACGAAAGGAACTGTGATTGGTTGTTTGACATGTCGGTCAAACAGCCTTATGGTGGGCCTTGGCCAAAGAAAGCTGCCATGAATTCCAGACCTTCAGCCATCAGGCTACGCCAGACTAGGGTCTGAGTGACAACTGGGAGAAAGGAATTTTGCTGAAAGAATGGATAGAAGATAGCAGGCTGGGCAGAGAGGGAGAGTCAGATAAAGAGAGCGCTCTGGATGGAGCGGGAGAGCTGGATGGAGCGAGGGAAATAGTTGCATGTATGGAGCTGGACGGAGAGAGGGAACCTGAGGGCGAGAGAGGACCGGAGGGCGAGAGAGAACCGGAGGGCGGGAAAGAGAGAGAACCGGAGGGCGAGCAAGGACTGAAGGTAGAGAGAGAGCAAGAATCGGAGAGAGAGAGAAAGAACTGGAAGGAGAGAGAGAATCAGAAGAGAGAGAGAGTTTTATTTACAGGACTATATGCAACAATAAACACTACACATGAATAGAGAGATAAGAGAGTCGGCGAACAGTGATGAGGTGAAGGGCAAGATGAGGAGAGTGGAAGGTTGTCGAGGTAGAGGAGAGAAGGAAGAAAACATTAAGGAGTCCGTAAACGCAGCTGGCAACCGAGCTCTTTATATAGTCTCACTAATAACTACAGCTGTGTCCATTTCTGCGGTCATATGGCGCCCTCCTGTGGCCAGAACCATAACAGCAGTCCTGCCACTTAGTACAAATTAATATCAGCAGGTTCATTCCCAACTGATGGCCACAAAAGAAACATTTAATTATTATATTCTTTCCACTTCATTATAAAACAAAGAGCTCTTTTGATGACTTTGCAACCTTATTGTTGCAAAATATACTGATGGCATTGGTTACAGAAGAATTCTCATAGATGTAAACTATTGAAGGTGAGTGCGCACTAACACACTCAAACACCATGGCCTGAATGCACACTCACCATGAAATTGTCCACTGCTGAAGAAAAAGCTAGTTGAAGAGCGATTAAAGTTTGCTGAATAACATTTACACAGGCCTGTAAAACCTGGGAGAATATAGTCTGGTCAGATGAGACCAAATCAAAATGGACTGCAACTATACCGGGGTGCTAGCTAGTATCAGCAGAGGTAGCGGCAAGGTGACTTCCTGCTTGGTGTTAGCCGTGGTTCCGCATTCTTTTCCAGCCCCTGCACTTTTCCAGTCTGCACTGCATAGGAGCAACATTTAAGTTTGGGGGGCTTGGCGAATCAATAGGGGGGGCAATGTCTTCAAAGGCTGCCCCTTGACTTGCTCAGACTTCAAAGAAGGGGCCTGTGGAACCTTCAGGTTTTGAGGTTTGTGTGGAAGAATTGGCCAAAATGACACCACGTGATACATGCGCCAGGTTTCTCCAAACAGGAGAAGCTGTCATCACCTACAAAGACTTTTGTATGGAGAACTAAATACATTTCAGAAAGACAGTGGTGTCCAAAACGTTTGCAAAGAGGGCCAAATTTGATAAAGTGAAGATACCCAGGGGCCAATAATTTCTTCTGATATTTTTTTAACCACAAAAATTACACGGAAATACACATTGCTATATAAAAAACGTCATTGTCACAATTACCCTCATTTTTTAAATGTCAATGTAAATGTAAGGTCTAGTCCCACACTGGTTTCAGACACTGGTGCTTCCAGTGGATCCTCTCTGGACATCCACTGCACTGTTTCATACAACCGCTTCTTTTTGCTCTGTTATTGGTTTTTGCCTTCTGCTTGGTGGACTGGTGTTAACTAAAGAGGCATGTCCTGGAAAAGGAAGTCACTGACCATTGACCATTAAGCTGTCTTTAATAAAACAGCATTGCCTCAATTCAGTGACTGAACTTAAAAATTCTCCACCACAATATACGCCACTCAAGCAGACGTGAACACCATCCTGCCTTTTATTCTTATTTGGAGAATCTGATATCATTGAGCAAACCATATAAAATACCTTACATTTCCATTGGTATGATAAATAAACAGGAGTAATAATTAATGCAAAATAAAACGTAAAACAACTGAGTTTAACTCTTGTCTTGAACAACATCTATCAGAAAGCAATAGTTTGAGTCAAATCTACAGGTAAATAATATCAACAGTTATAACCAAACTAGCATAAGTCCAATTATTGTGCTTTAGGCTTTCATTATTGTGCTTTAGGCTTTTCACTGTTAATAGTGACAATAGTGATGTTACGGTTCAAAACACTCAATTTCAGATTGATCAAGGAACAGATAACTTGCTGCTAATTCTTTGCAGTTGCCTTGATAGAAATTAGTGGAGGGTTTTTGGCCCGGATGTAGAGCCAGATAGCATTAGAAGGGTGCCACTGTGTGATAAAAGAATGAATTATTTTTTTAAAGTTGAGGGCATGCTGTGATTGGCCCATGGGACAGATTTTACACAGGCTTGCAGTAAATGTTCAATATTTTTATCTCTGTCATTCCATTTTTTACACAATTTATGGATATCTATGTTTTGATTTCTTTGCATGTGTGGAATGAATGGTTTGTTACCAACAATTGGTGAGAATTTAATGTCAATTGCACCTTTAGAAATACATTTACTTATAATATTTTTGACGTGTTTAATAATAAATTTATCCACTGTGGCAGCTAACTAGCAACCTAGCAACAAGGCACACATTTATTAACTATAACCTTTCAAGTGAAGTAAAATGACTATTCTGTCATGTGTGAACACACCACAGCACACAGTGTAAACAGCATGAAATTCTTCCTCTGCATTTAACCCATTAACCCAAGTGAATCAGCAGGCAGCCAAAAACACAACACCCGGTGGGCAGAGTGTTGAGGTGGTACCTTGCTCAAGGGTACCAATCCCAGGCACTGTGTTCCTGACATCTTTCATGCTTCACTAGGGTGAATGGGTTAAATGCAAAGGAAGAAAATCAAGCATAGAGTTGCCACTAGCAGTCTTTAAACCCCTGCATTTCTGATCGAAGGGCAATTGCACTAACTGGCTGAATTCCTGATACCTATCATGACAGTCACAGAGGGTGGGGTGCAGTAGTCTGGAGGTCTAGGGGGTGTAGAAGATCGGTGACGAAAAAACAACATCTACATGAGTTTTCTCTAATACACTGATGTGCTGCTGTGGAGTTAGCTCGCAGCAGGATGTAAACAATGGCAAAAAACACAGATGAGAACTCCCATGGTAGATAGTAGGGGACTTCCTGGGAGTGGTAGCAGTGGCAGTGGCAACTGGGGCGACCAGGGCACACGATGACATGAAGCTCCAGCTGTATTAATTCAATAAAATTGTATGAATTACTGATGTCCATTAGTGCCTGCCTTGTGTAAGTTAACAGTGCACAACAATTGTACAGTGCAAAAAAGAACAGAGAACACACAAAAAACAAAAGTAAGCCAGCATTTGAGAGTGGAGCACTTCCAAACATAAACAATCCAGCATGTGGACAGCATGATGGGGAATCCCCAGGTCAGAATTCCAGTGTTGAACTCCACTGGGGATGTGACAGAGCTGCCACGGATGTGACAGTTATCCCCTCTCCAGCCCCAGTGTCACATGCACAGCCACGTGACACATCAAGGTCAAGGGGAACGAGCGTGTCAAAGTATATAAACAGGAAGTGGGAGCTTCCTCTTCGCTCGACCATTGAGTCTCTTGCCCAGCCAGAAGAATTAATCATTCTGTGAGTACCCTTTGCTGTGCATGTTATTGAACGTTGGGTTCTGGTGGAAAACTCTCTCTTTCAGACTGTTCATATAACAACTGCGTGAGTAAATCAGCTCTCACGCTACACTCCGTGCTGCAGATGACATCCTAGTCCAGAGGTTGGCATACTGGGTACAAAGACGCAGGAAGCATAGGGTGAACCTCCCCTTCATCTGGTGGTCCCAGAACTTCCGACCTGAGGAGAGGATTTATTCTCATATAAGGTAATCTGAGATGCCATAATGCAAAACACCAGCTGATATAAACTTGGCTACCTGCATGACGGTAGTTAAAGAAACAAAAGGGAGGATGCAAACCCCTTTGAAAAGTAGTCCACTACCACCAACATGATTGTGTACTCTTTGGATTCTGGGAGGTCCATGACAATGTCTTTGTTGGACCACAGCATCTCAGGAACTCGATTGACTAGTAATTTTCTGGCAGGATGCTGATGGGAGACCTTGATGGCAGCAAACAAGACCGAACTTCATGTGCAATGCACTGTAATGTAAGCAACATGTAAAAACAACTACTACTGGGGTTTTAAATATAGCATCATACACAAATGCCCATAAAGAACAAAAATATCCAAATTTCCTTTACAAACAAACAACAGGAAAAACACAAGATCTTTGAGCTCAGTACTTTCAGGATAGTCTCCACTCACAAGTGTGTGGGGGAATACTTGCAGAGGGAAGTGGTCTGGAGAGTGGCTGGATGGCAGTGTGCTGAAGAGCAGCCAACAGTGAGCATTTAGGAGATTTTGCTAATTCGTTATAATGGGTTTAACGGTTTTATGGTTATCATTTATATAATTTGTTATTTGATTTCCATTATTGGGCATTAATAATGACCATAAGCTGGTTTAATTGACAATCTTTTGAAATTTATTTTGGCCCAACCGTGGTTTAAATTTGTGAGACTTCTGCGCAACTGCTTAGACTTCACTGTATAGATGAGACATTTAGATGGCTTTATTTTGTGCTTTGTACAACAAAGGCTTTGTTTTCACACGAATAATACACTGCATTCTGCGAGCCAACTTCTACAAGAAAGACCCTCTCCGGTAAAAGATATTGCTTTCTCAGTGGAGAAAATGATAAATTTAAAACAGTCGTGTCTCCTCAGAAGCACTGCTTGGAGTTTGCAACATTATCTCCCAGGGTGGGCCCTGATATTTTTCTCAGGTTCATTCATTTGTCATGGTGGGTTGGTTGATAAAAATAGACAACTGAGAGGAAGCATGCATGCCAATAATATCAGCGGAGGGATTGTGAAGTCATTTTAATATCACTCCTGTGTGTGCCTCATAAAAAATTATTACTTTAAATATTTTGAACTTCACCACCTCGATCACATCTGACAAAGAGCTGAGAAGGAAATGAAAAGGAGGCGCAGGCGGCAATATGTCGCACACTAATAATGTGCTGCCTGACAAACAGGTGAATTAGTTTTTTTGTGGTAGTTGGGAGAAGTATTCTGTTTTATTTATTGTTACTCCCTACTAGGACTGCATGGTATATCATCTAATTGTTATCGTGATACTGATTTCTCAAGATTCTGATTATGCAAATTCCCAATGAGCCTCTTGCCAATCACAGGGCCAAACACAGCTCCAGATGAGTTACTTGGTGTTCTGATTAATTGAGGTCTACATGAAATCCAACAAATTTCAATCTTTAACCATTAAAACCTGATTGTCCAAAGCATTTTGTAATTTTTCTTGTATTTATTTTTTTCCTTGATATTTGTGCTGGTTTGAGTACCACACATATTATTCATAACATATTCTTATACGCCCATTTTTCACCTTATGTTAATCTATTCTAAATATATTTTTAGGTATTTAACCTAAAGTTGATGAATGCTTGAAATACAAATCACAATTTATAGCATATACATTTCACAATACTTGCATTTAGTTTATATCGGGCAGCTGTAATCCCTACACTGGCAGGAAAACAGGAGGACTGTTATTCCCAGGCCTGTCATAATCAGGAAATTTTAGCTGATGATTAACTGCCATAACAGCTGAGAAAGTTTGCTTTTAATGGCTAAATTGGCAGATTGCAACTTCTAGTCTCACTAGGTAAGGCAAAATCATATAATGAAAATACTGTCTGTGGACAATATAAAACTTTTGGAAATAGATTGCATTCAATTTGCTGCTAAGAAGAACAGACCTTCTCTAAAACATGCCCCAGATTCCAATTATCTGAGCTCATTTATCTTCCAAGGTATAACTGATAACACTTGCAAACAACTATCATTCATTTTTTACCATATATACTTTTTTTCATTCACATGACAAACCTCTGCATGTCTAATTGGACTCATTAGGGTCACCTGTCCTTTGAGTTTGACCTGCGTCTTGTCTCTTGGCCTTATTTAAACCCCAGCCGATCCCGTTCCCCTTTGAGTCCATTTTGGTCAACCTATCTTCCATGCCTTGCGTTTTCTCAGTGTCAAGTGTCTCATGGTTTTGTCTCTTGTCTTGCAGACTCGTGTTCCTCCCTTTTTGCCCTGATTCTGGTGCAGGTCGGTGCACCCCTCGTCGACAGCCGAGCATCCTCGCTTAAGCGGAGCTGAGTTGAGCCCGTGGTCTTCAGTTTTGGTTACTTTGTTCTTTTGAGGAGCACAAGCCTTGTCTGTTCTGTGTTGTCTGGTTGTGTCTGTCCGTTACTTTATTAGACATCTCGTTACACTTCTAAGCGTGTCCTCCCCTTTTCCAGCGGCGCAATCCGTGACAGAAAACTGACTCCACCTTATTCCCATGGACGCCTCAGAAGTGCCCCTGCCTGGAGACCAGGCGCTCCACTCCACCCCAGCCATCGGCTCCCACTATCCAGTAACAGCTTCTGGAGCATCGCCAGCAGCTCCTCACTCAGGCCATGCAGGAAGCCCTCAGAGGGCTACGGGACCTGCAACCCTCGGCAGTTCGACTAGTTACAGCTCCTGCTCCACTGGTAGCCGCTGCCCAGCCAGAGGGAAGTTCAGTCAGGTACGTGAACCATTCCGCTCTCCCCGAACGGTAAGGCAGGGCCCCAAACGGGTGCAGGAACTTCCTTTCTGGCCTGTGAGTTATTCTTTGCAGACAACCTGGGACTCACAGAGAGGCAGCGGATCATGACAGTGATCCAGAGACTGACGGGGTGGGCTCAGGAGAGGGTGGCTTCTGTCGGTAGAAGTAGTGGCATCAGCTCCACCTCCTATGCCACCTTTGTCCAGCAGCTCAAGAGGGTCAGGGACAGAAGAGTGGCACCCGGCTTCTCAGGCTGCGCCAAGGAGCCGGAGCCACCTGTGACTACGCCTTGGAGATCCAGATCTTGGCAGCAGACGAGGCTCTTCTCACAGACTTCCGTGAAGGTTTAAGCCCAGAAGTAAAGCGAGAACTCACGTGTCGCGATGCAGGAAAAACTCTGGAGAAGGTGATCGGACTCGCCATCACCCTCGATCAACACCTGCGGGAGAGGTCCAGTAATCCGGTGCCAGCTCCTCGCTCCTGTCTGGTCCGGAGAGAGAATCCTCAGCCTGGATCGTCTCCACCTGTCACCCATGTCCCTGCCCCCGACGAGTCCGTCCCTGAGCCGATGCAATTGGGGGTGTCTCAGTACCAACAACGTCTCGAGGCAGGGGTTTGCCTGTACTGTGGGAAGGTGGGCCACTGGCGACTTCAGTGCCCCAACAAGGAGGTCCGCTTCCCCCAAGGTTTATATGTTTTCCTTGTCAAATCAGTTTGTCATGTCTGTTTCTCTGCCTGATTTGAACCCTGTTCAATTAAAATTTCATTTGACCCCAAACCTAAAAATACACCCTGTGTTTCATGTGTCTCTTCTCAGATCTGTCCGTCCCAGCCCCCTGAACGAGGATTAGGTGCTTGTTACATCCCCTGCGGCTCTCAACATGGACGGTACCCCAGGCCACCGCGTGCATACTTTATTGGACTTGCGGGAGCGCAGAAGTGGGTTGGAGTACCTGGTTGATTGGGAGGGCCCGTGGAGAGGAGCTGGGTGCCAGCGCATGATATCCTCAGCCGGGAACTGAAAGAGGATTTCCACCCCGCACGGTCGGATCGCTCAGCTCCCTGTCCTCGGGGCCGCCCTCCCCGGCCATCATCGCTCAAGTAACCACCTAGGTTTCCCTTAAGCCCTTTCAAGTATGCCCATTCAGTTTGTATTGCGCCCCGCTTATTAGTGTCACCTTTCCCTCGTTTCCTTTGAGTTTCACCTGCGTCTTATCTCTTGGCCTTATTTAAACCCCAGCCGATCCCGTTGGTCAACTTATCTTCCATGCCTTGCATTTTCTCAGTGTCTAGTGTCTCATGGTTTTGTCTCTTGTCTTGCAGACTCGTGTTCCTTACGTTTTGCCCTGATTCCGGTGCAGGTCTGTGCACCCCTCGTCAACAGCCCAGCATCCTCGTGGTCTTCAGTTTTGGTTACTTTGTTCTTTTGAAGAGCACGAGCCTTATCTTTTCTGTGTTGTCTAGGTGTGTCTGTCCCTAACTTCATTAAACATCTTGTTACACTTCTGAGCGTGTCCTCCCCTTTCCCTATTCCAGTGTAGCGATCCGTGACAAAGAGTTAACAGGATGTCAGACAATGTTACATATTATTTTCATCGTATATAGAATATATTTAGATTTTTATCTATTTGCTCAAATGCTTTTCAAATCTGCAATTTATTAATTAAGTGGTAAAAACATGGGGTATGCAAAAAAGAATAGCGGATGGGGATTAAGGCGATTGCTGTGGTTTGATGTGTGAGATGAGCAGGAATGTTATATACTGTTTGAGATAAACCACAAAAGAAAATCACCACAGCTGTCAGAATGAGATCTCTTATAGAGAGGAATCAGAACTGAAAGCAGCCAACAGTGAGTTTGTAGGAGAACAAACACCAGTTTTAGATGGTTTTACATAATTTTTTTGTTGAAATCATATTACTAAAGCCAGTAATCTCTGTAAAACATAGTTTGCATGAAGTGAATCCTAAACATTATCAGTAAAAATGTCTTGGAAATGCCCTAGGATGTGAATGTGAAACAGTGTGTGTGTACCTGTCTGTAGCTTGAAGTAAAAGCCCCCAGGTAGGCTACGATAGCAGAGGAGATGAGGATGTCTCCAGTCAGGTTGTTGTAGAGCTCACCGAGTTGTAGTGCAGTGTCCCTCCAGCGTGTCTTCTCTCCCCCCAAACCACCAATTAGCTGCTCTGCCCTGTTCAGCTTCTTACTGCACAACTCCACCTGTGAGCAACCATAAAAAATTTGGACAAAAACAATTACAGCCACACTGCAAGAATAAATCTTTAAATAAAAAAGGTAGACATGAAAGCCTTTATCGCCTCACAGTCAGCTAAGACAAGCGAACAACATTGAGACAGGCTGCAAAGTTCCTAATAATAAATGGTGCCTAGGAACCAATCAATATTCAGCACCACCAGTGTACTGATCACCGGGAAGATAGGACTAGGTGGAGACAGATGATTTGCTGTGGCGACCTCGACCCCTGAAGGGAAAAGCCGAAATTGGAAGAAGAAGAAGAAGTGTACCGATCACCGACCTAATAATCTATAATCATCTGCAATTGTTTCTTCACTGGTTCAGGCCTTAATTTAGATGTGCTTTTTTTACTTAAATTATCTTAAGTAGGTCACTGTGTGACTTAACCAACAAAAAATCCTCTGAAACTGGTCAGGTTCAGGAACTGGAATGCCTGGAATGAGAATGAGAGCATTTGAAAGTCCTTCAGGAAGCCTGGAGAACTGTTCCTTAAGACTACACTGAAAATAGGAGAAAGCTCTTTGGATGTGAAATATGAAAAAATTAATGATGGCTCAAGACATTTGACCACTAATGTATATAACAAATTTGTCTGTTTAGTACAAAACAGTATTATTCACATAGTAATGATACTGGGTATTTTTTTAAAATCACAAATACTTTCAGTATTCACTTATTCTGAAGACTTGTAGAAAAGATAGATGCAGTTAACCATGGAAGCGTATCACAATGCACTGAAGCCTACAATGGCGTATGTTTCAGAATATGCTCGTCACAGTCTTGCACTAACAGTCTCGTAAAACAGCTGTTAATGGACAGCTAAAAATCTGGCATTTTCTATCCACTAACAGCCCATATCTTGAGGATCCTCTGGGTGATTTATATTCATATTCTTGATATATGTGCCATTTCAATTGGCAGTGGAAAAAAGCTCCTGTTAGTTGCAGGAGCTCGATGTCTCACATTATGAGAATAACTGCATGTCATTGTTAGGAATTTGTGGGATTTTTAGCATTGATGCCTCAGAACTAAAATTAGCGTTTATATATGCCAAAATTGTTCCAAAGTTTAGGTTACAGAATTTGCAGCACACAATAATCTTCAGCCAGTAACAGGGTTTCAGCAGCAAAGTTAATTCCCCACAGTTCATGGCTGGTCATTGTTTTCCTAAAATTGTGCATATGGAGTTGAACCAATATAAGAATCAGAATCAGAATACTTTATTAATCCCCATGGGTAAATTGCTTTTTGCACAGTTATACTGTTTAAGAAAAAAACTATTAAAGGAAAAGAGAAGAAAAAGAGGTTATTAATTTAAGGCAAGTATATTGTCAGAGTGAGAAGTTGAATAGTTTGATGGCCACAGGATGGAAGGATTTCCTATGGTGCTCAGTAGAGCATTTTGGAAGGGTCATCCTACTAGTGAAAATACTTATGTGTTCAATCAGTGTGCTGTACAGTGTGTGGTACTCATTGTCCAAGACGGCCCTTAACTTGAACAGTGTCCTCCTCTCCAACACCACAGCCAGTTTTTCCCTTGTCAATGTCACCAGCCCTGCGGATCACTCTGTCAGTCGGTTGGCGTCCTCCACCCTCAGACCATTTCCCCAGCACACCACAGCATAGGTAAAACATTTTAAGCATGGTCCTGCAGATGTTAATGGACCTCAGCCACCTCAGAAAAAAAGAGTTGGCTTTGGCCCTTTTGTAGAGGGCATCCGTGTGCTTACCCCTGCCCAGTCTGTTATTAATGTGAACCCACAGGTATTTGTAGTTCTCCACCATGTACACACCGACTCCCTGGATGGAGACAGGGCTTACCTTCTCCTTGGTCCTCCTCAAATCCACCACCAGATCCTTTGTCTTGGTCACATTGAGTTGGAGGAGGATTTTCTCATTCCACTTGACAAAACACCCTTGTATTACGTCTCCTTTCCCCTACTGATGCATGCAAAGACCGCCGTGTCATCAGAAAACTTCTAGAGATGACAGGTGCAGTAGCTAAAGTCTTTGATGTAAATGGTAAAGAGCAAAGAAGAGAGAACAATCCCTTGTTGGGCGCCAGGGTTGCCAACCACCCTGTCAGACATACAGCATTGCAAGTGCACATACTGTTGTCTGGAGGTAAGGTAGTCTACTATCCAGGACAGTAGGGTCCACCTGCATAGCTGTAAAATACTCACACCCACACCCGGGCCTGACACTTTTCGGACCTGCAGCCGTCCCTGAGTGGTCTTCTCAGCTATCATTTCCCATCGTCCACTTTCATGTTTATTGTAGCTGCAGTGGAGGTAGACATGACATTAGGAGGAGGCATGGGTAGAGGCTTGAGGAGGAGAACTAAGTGTTGAGAGTCTAGGGTCCGCAGTGGGTGAAGGCATCTACCTGTCAAATCTGTTAAAAAACTAAGTTCATCAGCCCAAACTACTGTGCCTTCAAGTCCCCTATTATTATCTGATCTGAGACCAGTGATGGTCCGCATGCTTTCCAGACCTCTCTGGTGATGTTCTGCTGGAGTTTCCACTCAAGCTTCCTGCTTTATTCCATCTTGGCTTGCCTGAACTTTGTCTTGCGGTGTGACTGGGATGTTTTCATATTTTTTTCGTGTGCAACTGGGCTACGGTTGGACTTATGATGTCACACTTTAATGTTGGGTTAGCGGATGGAGAAATGTAAACAGTCACCATCACAACATGTGAAAACTCTTGCATCAAATAATATGGACGAAGCCCAACCGCCAGCAGTTCAATATCCTGCAACCCTACCAACGGGAAGTTGTTTTTTTTTTTTCTTCAGAGATCGGCACTTCCTCTGAATCTCATTTCTCCTCGTTTATCCTCAGAAGCGTTATGTGCTTCACTTGGCGTCACACGGTCTAGTGTGCTGCGGTGCTGAAAAAGCTCTACATTTGTAATACTGATCATGAAAAATAGCCAAGTAATAGTATAATCAGGTGTAAATATATTTGATTTAAATGAGAAGAGTCTAAATTTACAGAAAGACCTTTAACCCTTTAAGCGGTTTTGAGTAAAAAGTGTTTGAAACGAGCCTTGTGTCATTGATGCGGGAGCAAAGAAAGCATGCCCTTCTGTTCTGTGTGGGTGTAAGGATGTGGGATTTTAGGTAACTTAGGACAAAGAAAATGCCAAATGGCAAGTAAAAAGTTGTCCGTTGATGATGTCCTGCGAATGATATTCGCCGATTCTGAATCTGAAGGGGAAGATTTGCCTTTTGTACCAGGAGACGCGCGAGAAAGTCGTGCTCCAAGCGGAGAGCGTGTGTGAGCTGCGAGTCGCCAGTTCACAAGCAGCCCTGGCCGGCGAAAGCGAGCTGCGAGCCCCGGCGCAACGAGTGAGATGGGAGTCTCCGATCCCTCTGCTTGGAGCACGACTTTCTCGCATGTCTCCTGGTACAAAAGGCGAATCTTACCCTTCAGATTCAGAATCGGCTATGATGATTCGCATCATCAACAAACAACATTTTATAAGCCATTTAGTGTTTATTTCCCCACAAATCCCACATGCTTACACAATGAAAACAGAAGTGCACGCTCTCACTGCTCAAAATGTTTGTCTTGAATCAAAGTACTACATGTCTGCCAACTAGTGGTAGGGAATACAAATACTACATTACATTATATTTGTAAATACAGTCTGTTTTAGACATGATGGCGTCTTGATATGATAATATAGCAATATTTTACTGCTTTCTTCTGTTTTACTGTTGGTTTCCTCTTTTCTGATCATAATAAATGAGGATAAAAAGACAGAAATATAAAAAGAAAGAAAATAACCTTCAAACTTCAGTTCAATTTCAGAATATAATGAAATGTAAGATGTCTGACACTTCATGACGTCATAATATGCAAATTGGATGAGAATATTTATACCCCACATAAACTTCAGATCATGCCCAACATTTTTCTAATTTACAATAAGTCTCTATCTTTAACGTTTTTAAGCCACAAGGTTTTGAAATATTTATGTAAAAATCCAGTATTTAAAAAAACGGTGCTTAGAGGGTTAAAAGTACAGTGAGCCAGTCTGCTTTTAACATGCACTCATTGCTTGCGGGTTTTCTAGATGGGGCAAACACCAATCTCTGGGAAACTTCACAGTTAAATAGGGCTCAATTAGAGCTTTACAAAGACCCCTTGTTTGCCATAATACCCCCAGAAAGCTGGAGTGATTAAGACAAAGACAATCGCCTCGGACAAAAGTATAGGGATATGGCTCTAGAATGTTTAGCACAGCTGAGCATATTGCTACTCCTGAGAGATCCTGCCTTACGCCACACAAAGTCAAGGTATGCTGACTGTCTTACAATGTCTCCCACTCCCAGGGTTATGTGATATTTAGAAGCCAAGTTTTATAGATTTTTGAAAGGGTGCATTTGCATTATTATGCCATTATCATTGCATCAGCAGAAATGGACATAATGAAAATATGCAAACATTTCTGGGACAATTTATCATCCAGCAAAATTTGTTATCATTACAGGATTATTTGTAATGAAAAAAACATTTTTGGAGGCCACGGCATGGTTGTTAGTAGATGCCAGTGTCTGACTTTCCCCGATAAGAGATTTGTTGAAATATCAAATGTTATTGTTCTGAATCTGGTAATGCTCACTAATCAAAAATTCAGTTTCTCTCAAAAACCAATTAAACAGCAAGTATAACAGGTAATTTAAATAAAGAGGAATGGTGTGCATTCATTAAAACAGTGTCTGCACAATATAGACCTACAGTGCCAGACAAAAGTCTTTTCGCTTAATCAAGCTGTAGGAACAACAAATAATAACTTGACTTGTAGGTAATCAGTTGGAATCAGAAATGACCTGTAAGAATGGTAAAGCCCTCTAGATTATGCTTATTATAGCAAAATAAAGTTTTGTATCATTCATTAAGTTGTATCATTTAATTAGGACAGAAAGGTCAAATTTTGCCTGGACAAAAGTCTTGTCATTTACAAAAATAATTTAGAAATTATACATATACGTTATTTAGAAAATAAAAACATGCAACAATAACATTAGGACATAAAGTCATGGGTCCCTGGAAAAATGAATGAATAACATGTATGACTTCCATGAGCTTGGAGGACCACATCTATATGTCTTGGCAATTAATGTAATAACTTGTTGAAAAAATCATCTGGAATGGCAAAGAAAGCAGTCTTGCAGAACTCCCAAAGTTCGTTGAAGTTCTTTGGTTTCATCTTCCAAGCCTCCACATTCATCTTACCCCAGACATGCTTAATAATTCAGGTGTTATGGACTTTAACAAGCTGTGAACCACTAGACACTTTTTGACTGCTTCATTTTGCACCCAGTTAATAATGCGAAAGCCCTTTTGTATTAAATGTATCCATTTATTGTAACAACCAATTGATTAGAAATACATTTGTGCCTTTTTACATTCCTATGTCCTTACGTGACAAGATGTAACCCAAATCCATGATTTTTCCCTCACCAAACTTGCTGTCTTATCACATAAGGACACAGTAACTTAAAAAGGCATATCATTTTATATTTAATCAATAAATTGTTACAATCTATATTAATTTAATGCCAAGGGTTTTCAAATTAATAACTGGGTGCAAAACGAAACAGTCAAATAGTGTACTGATGTTCACAGCTTGCTAATGTCCAGAACACCTGAATGAATGAGTAAGATGAAGGAGGAGGTTTGGATGATGAAACCAAAGAAGGTTGAACTATAGGAGTCCTGCAAGTTTTCTTTGCCATTCCAGATGACTTCATCAACAAGTTATTACAGTTATTGCCAAGACCTATTGATGTGGTCCTCCAAACTCATATAGGTCTTTACAGGTTATTAATTATTTTTTCAAGGACCCATGACTTTATTTTCTGATGTTATTGTAACATGTTTGTGTATTCTAAATAAAGAATATGTATAATTTCTACATTATTTTTGTAAACGACAAATTTGACCTTTCTGTATTAATTAAATTAAATGATACAACTCAATGAATTATATTTTGGTATAATAAGCATAATATAGAGGGCTTTGACTTTCTTACAGGTCATTTCTGATTCCAACTGATTACGTACACGTCAAGTTATAATTTGTTGTTCCTACAAGCGACAAGACTTTTGTCAGGTATCTGTTTATCATTTATGTATGTTCTTTTCTTTACTATAGATTATTCCTAATTCCTGATTCTGTTGTCCAATATATATAACTGGATGATCACTCAAAGCCATTTTTTGTGATTAATGAAGCATAACAATTACTGTAAATCTTAATTAATTTGGTTTCCTAAAGGTGTTTTTTAAAAATGATGCTGTTATGTGCTCAGCAAAGTGGGCTGTTAGTTTCCTCACAATTGCCAAATCATTCCCATTGTGGTAAACCCCACCTCCACCAACCACAGGGAAAATAATCTAAAATGCATTAAAAAAGAAGAAGAAAGGGAGCTGAATAATAATATTAATGAATAGTAAACATTTTTTACCTCACTTCAGAAAAAACATTAAAAGGTAGAATTCTTGGGGAATTTTATAAGTTTGTCCATGCGCATGCTGGTGCCTGCATGTTCGACATGCTTGGGAGAGCATAGCATAAACAGTTTTCCCCATTTGAAGAGGGAAAAAACAACCTGAAAAAATAAACACTGCAAGATGAGAGGCTGGGGGATGAGGAAGAGTTGGGGAGGGGCAACATGAAAGGCAGTGAAATAGGGCAGAAAAAGACAGAAGACCCTGGTGATGGTTACTCAAACACCCAGTCGACTGACAGTCAGCCTCTATAGACAAATCAGAACAGTGTGTGTGCATGTGTGTGTGTGTGTGTGTGTGTGTGTGATTTTGTTGATGCAGTGGGTGGGTATGAAACAAGAGCTTCACTTTTCCGACTTCAAAGCTTGAATGGTGCACCCGAACAAAGCCTGAGATGCACTGAAGGAACGTAAACACAAAGAAAAAAAGATAAAATGGAAAAAAACAGTGGTGGGGGCAGAGGGGTGGGGTTAGAATCTTTTGAAGACTGAAACTCTTTTGAAACAATGGATACAAACAAAGCACAGACATGAAGAGTGGAGGGTACAGAAATGGTGAAATTTGTCCATTAAATACAACAAACTGACTCTTCAAGTCAAATGTTCTCGCACACCACATGTCTGTAAAACTTAGAATTTATCTCAGAAACTGTAGATTTTATTTGCTTTAAACATTGAAATGTTGTTAACTGAACAATTATTATTGAAAATAAGATAAATGTAACAGTGTAGACTGACACCCGTTACCTGTTTCATCACTTAATAGCTTGGTAAAAAACACTTTTCTTGTGGTCCACATTATAATTATACAAGAGGGCTTTTTGTAGGTCAGCAGTGATGAATAAAATATGACTTTTTCTTGCTAATAAACACTCTTAAGGTAAAAATACTGTAATGACATATTTTGTGTTGTTGGTAAACAAAGAAATTCTCTGTTTTTGGCAATATTTTGACTGGTAGTGCATTAAATTGGAACAGTCGGCAGGAGAAAATAGAGAAAAGAGAAAAAAAGGCACAACACACCAACAATCAGGGAAAAAAGGATCTGTGCAGCTGCAAAAGAGAAAAGCCAAAAGAAGAGCGAAAAATTATGTCATCAGTGATGCTAATCGCATTGTAATATGAAGAACCCTTGCAGTGAAAAAATACTTGATATACTGGATTAAAAAAAAATGCAAATACTTGATTCAAATGTCAGTCAGACGTTACATCAATATAATGCAAGTGAAGAAAGCGGAGCTCAATTGTGGCTCTTTATTTAGCTGATTTTCTTCTTGATTCTCAAGCAGAGTGGTTGTGTGTGAGCAAGGCACCAACTGACCTGATTCTCCAGGTCCACCTTTTTGCTCTTGTTTGTCTCCAGGGTCTCCTGCAGCTTGGCAAGTTTCTCCTGGACCTCCTTCAAAGTAGCCTGCTTCTTCTGGAGGCTCTCCATTGCCACCTTCAGTTCTCCCTCAGCCTGGGCCAGCTTCTCTTTCTTAGGCGCCACTACTTTAGCAACCCTGAAAAAAGTGGTGTGTGGGTAGAGAGAGGGGGATAGAGAGAAAAACATATAACAAGACACAGAGAGAGAAATAAAGACAGAGGGACAGAAAGAGAAAGAGATATAGAGAGATAGGGCGACAGACAGAGAGAGAAATAGATAAGAGGGAGAAAGAAATAAAGCAGGAGGGAAAGAAAGAGAGAGATAAAGAAAGAGAGAGAGAAAGAGAGATGAAAAGGAGGAACAGGTAACAAAGGAAAGTCTCTTTCCAAAATCATCTTTACAAGAACAATGTTTGACTGGATATTTTTACACCAGCAGTATGTCTTTAAAAGTTTAACTTCTATTAAACGTTTGCAGGTAATTTCAAAACTCTATTCCTGACAACTGCCAAGATCCTGAAGCTTCACTCCTCACCTTTCAAAAAACCTCTCATTATTAGATCAATTTCATCTAAATTGTAATCACATGGCCCATGCACTTTCAGTATAAAATGGCTGATATTTTGAAGTGTTGCCAGCAGATGACACTGCAAACAGTGTGTTTCTGATTTTCCCATTTAACAGTTTAGCTTAGACTATCAAATGGGAAATGTGTTTATGTTTGTTAAATTTGTTCTATAAATAAGTGGTTTTCACTTAAAGATGCTTAAAGGTATTTGCTTAAAAACAAATGCATAATAATAAGACAAAATAGTAAAAACAGAACATTATGTTTATATTTTATTAACAAACTAATTTTCAATAAAGAAAATTATATTAAAATAAAATTATATATTAAACAGTTATTATAGATTATAGAGCTACTAGTTAAATCCTTTGTAGTTAAAGCAATCATTATTTAATATGTGACTTCCCTACTAGTTCTAGTTCATTGGAAAGTGTACCTCCTTACAAATATATTACTACGTGGGATTTTACATGTAACTATTCTACAAGTTCAAAGTTTATAGTTGCATGTTACTCACTGAATATTTACTAACAATACAGTATGTACAATAAGTTTAACTGAGCACACCTGGTTTTGTTTGTTTATTATTTGTTTCAGCGGACCGGTGTGCTCAGTTAAAATGATGTTTAGTTTTTATTGATATGTGGGTTTTGGGGTTGTGTTTTTAGTTCTGTATGTGGTGAACCTTAGTTGTCTGTTCACTCTCATCCACTCCTGTCTCTTTTAGATTGAATGTTGATTTATGTTTAGGCCCTTGTGCCTGTTACTTTGTTTAAAAAAAAGAAAAGAAAAAAAATGGAAATCTGCATCTGCACCTCTTGTTACGAGATGGAGAGAGGAGACATGACACACTATTTTAGATTCTGTGATGTCCTGTGAGCAGCCGCTACAGGCCGCCATTGTTGAGTTTAGTTAAAGGTCCCATGGCACGCTGATTTTTTATGCTTTTATATATCATAGTGGTCCCCTAATACTGTAACTGAAGTCTCTAGTGCAGAATTACAGCCACTTCGAGCCAGTCCCACAATGAGATTTCCCCACGGCCGTGCCCTTTCTGTGTCGGTAGCTTTAAATTATAAGAGAAGTGAAGTGTGGGTTGACCCATGACCTGCGGGTGCGAGCTCTTTAAGGGCAAACATTTTTTAAATATCGTGGGTGCAGGCGGGCTGGTGTTGCAAACTATTTGTTTTTTTTTTCCTTGGGTCAGGTCGGGTTTTGGGTCATTATTCACGCGTATTTTTGCAGGTTAGATCTCCTGACGGGTCAGTTCGGGGCGGGCGTTAAAGAAAGCCGACCCAAGCAGGACTAATGAGCAGGAAGAGAGAGGCAGTGTGAGGAGGTATGAGGTGGGGGGTTGACCAGCTTGCACTAATGTTCACAGTGTATAGCAATGGCTCATAGACTAACAGCAGCACGATTGTCCAAATAAAAAAATAAGTACAACATTTGAGTTAATGTGTATATTCACACACCATTCACACACATGCCTGAAGCTATCTACATTTAAATTTGTGGCAGTACCCTGCTAATTTGACTGTTAGCTGCTAGCTGCAGAGCTAATGTTACAGCCACATTCTTAGGTTAAAAAGCTTGGTAACCATATTCAACAAAGCCACAACATTATATAAAGTTAAGTTGTCCGAGGTCTGTAGCTGAGGCAAGGAGAGTGGGTATTGATCCAGACTTAATTTTCAGCTGTTCAGCACGACCAGCTCAGTATTGTGTTGCCGCATTTCCAGAGAAAATAAAATTAACCCACATGTACTTCAGAGGACAGCATGAAGGAACTTAAAAATACATTTGTGCTCATTTGAGCTTCTTCCTATGGTGTAGAAGGATTATCAAAGAACGCTTCACACCTATTGCCATTTCTAGCCAATGCAGGCTAGGGGAATTCATACTAATGGTAAGAAATCTTATAAGTGAAATTTTATGGGTCATGGGTCCTGTTTTGGTTAAAGAAGTGTGGTGAGTGATTGGATCATGTCTATTTTTGGTGTGTATTTAAGTTAGACTGTTTCCCAGTTTAAGTGTTATTCCACATTCATTCATGCATTTGTGTTTCACCTATCTGCTTTTGGTTGAGTTTGAGTTTTTGTTTCAGGTCCTCATGCCTGTTTGTTTTGGATTTTAATAAGAGAATTGTGAACATGTAGGGTAGGTCTAAAAATCTACACTCACAGGTAAAAGATTCTCAAATGGAGAACATATTGTATTTGTTAAGAAAGAATACTGATTGCATTTTAGTAAATATTAAGTAACATGCAAATGTAAAAAATCTAGCAGTGTATATTTGGTAAAAATCCAGTTTTCTCGCCAGTTTATCCTCAAGAATTATTTTCTGGGTTTGTTTGTTGTTAGTTGTTGCTCCCAACCAAGTCTGATATGGATGGGAAAGGGTGCAAACACTTTACAAGTCATAACTTTGCTTTAAACGTACTTGTCGTAGGAGTCCATTGCACAGACCCATTTGCAGAGACCTTCGGCAGCAGTGGAGGCTGTTCGAATTTTCTCGGGCACAAAGTCGGGGTTGGTGATGTATTTGTTGCGAATGATGGCCATGTAGGCTGGGGGGATGTTGTCTTTATTGTATTCATGCAGACTCTGCAGGAACCTCATGTCACCCAAAAGCTTCTTGGCTGGGCCCCAGAAATCCTCCACCTTTTTACCAGAGCCAGAAGGGTCTGGGATTCGGTCGGGCTTGAGGCCCTTCAGTATGCAGATGGCCTCCATCACCAACTTGACTCCAGCTGGAGGACTCTTCATAGATTTCACAACTGTAATGTCCTACAGGTGTGGCCATTATGTAAAATTAAAATTACTGCTTTTGACCTACAGTAGGACATTACATCTATTACATATTCTGTACTGTACAATAGGCACCACTCATGTATTTATATTTTGCTTCCAAAAAGACAAATTATTGTTTTATCTTTAATGAAGTCTCGAGGAACAGTTCTCCAGGCTTACTGAAGGACATAAAAGGCCTTCAGTTTCAGTCCCTGAATCTCAGCAATTTCATTGAAATATTTTTAGCTTGTTAAGCCACACAGTGACCCAACAAATAGATCATATTGCATAATAAAGCACATCTAAATTAAAGCCTGAACCAGTGAAGAAACAGGTGCCTGTGATTCATAGCTGGTGATTAGCATACTGGTGGTTCTGAATATTATCTAGGCACCTTGTATCTTCAAGCACTTTGCAGCCTGTGTCAGTTAAATATTTTTTCCCATTTGTTTCATTTATATGCCAAGGATAAAATAGTTTGACAGGCAGAAAATAAAATTCATGCAATGACTCAAAGCAAAATATAAAGAAATGAGGGGTGGCACAAGACATTTGCACAGTACTGTACAGTATAAACAAAACTACAATAAAATGATACACAAGCTGCTTAAACATTGTATTACCTGCAGAAAGGATTAATGATGTTTTCCTCCTGTCTTCCCCACCCTCCCTTTCTCCTCTTCCTTGTCTTTCTGTCCTATCAGCTTGTTCTTTTCTTCCTTTAAACCAGAGGGGAAAAGTGATGCTGTGCTTTAGTCCCCAGTGTTACACTCCCTGTGTGTGTGTGTGTGTGTG
>JBBKCR010000002.1:3555702-3571870 GCA_037577295.1 Ladigesia roloffi | reverse complement strand
CCAGAAAACGTCTCTAAGATAGAAACGGAGGCAAGGGGCTTAAAACGGATCCGGGCCAAATGTAATTGCTATCTGGGAAAGGACCCCAGGTTTCCCAGCCAAATCGTCACCCAGAGCATCACACTGCCCACTTATTCCAACAGTACGTCCTAGCAACAACTTCTCAATGCTAGCAAAGCACACACATCTGACAACCCACATTATGTAAAAAAAAATGTCATCACCAAATTGGACCATCATCTCAATATGCCAAAAAACATATTTAAGGTGATGCAAAGTAAAAAAGTTTAAATACAAACATAGCAGATTAATGCTTTCCAGATTAGTGAGGCATTTAAACTCTTTTCAGTCAATTATTTATTATTTAGTTTTTTGGAGCAGTGAGTTTCTTATAGGAAAGAGGCCTGCTAGCTGGTGCTGTGATGAATAGGGGAGCAGACAGGGGTTACACTGCTGAAATGAAAGTCAGATCTTTTGCACCTGGGGATGGTGAATTGTAATAGATAGATGGCAATTGGAGGGGGGGCACAGATGTGAGGCGGGACTCATCTGGAGCTAGAACGACCTTAGCAGCACACACTAGCTCGTTAGCCGCTCAACTTTCCTCTAGTTTCTAGTTTAGCCTCTCCAGTGTATTAAAGCTCCTTTATAATGAAAAGATGTGAAAGGAGGGAGGGGAGGGCACTTGGAACAAGAGCAGTTGAAGAGAGAAATGCAGGAGAGAGAGAGACAAAAGAGAGGAAGAAAGAGAGCACAAAATGAGAGAGATTGAATAAGCCAGAGAAATAACAAAAGATAAGCAGAGAAAAGTATGTTTGTGTTGCAGCCAAATCATTTTCTTTTGCATCACAGCAATCACAATTCTGCATAGATCTGATTTCCTTCTAGCTCGGTTTCTTTACATCTCTGCTCTCTCCTAGCAGAAACACACTGCCTTTAATCAATACCTGCTTTTATCTGATCTGGTGGCAGTCCTAACATAACACACACACACATTATCATTTTTGCCATCATTGTACTCATGAACTAAAAGGCATGTCATGTTGTCCCTTCCTTCCCCATCTTGATCTGTGAATGGTTTGAGTTGGGTTTCTGATTTGTTTTTATTAACTGAAGAATCACATTTTTAAAGGGTTATTCCACCCAACCCTGTTCCTGGGAAGACTAGACACAGCTTCTTGGACAACAAAAAGAAAGGTTAATCTCAAATAATAATTAAAAATAAAATAGTAAAATTATTCACTCAAAGTACATTAAAAAATGTATGCAAACAGGTTTCCATTTGACTCCACAGTGACAAAATATGTGTTGGAAACATTTCATTACCCCATCTGTAATGCGTGAGAAAGAGAGAGCGTGGGCTATTGCAGAAAGAGGATCGTCAAGGCGCTTTCTCAAAAGCCTCCTGCGTCCCGTATCCCGAGATAATCCGGTTTGTAGCCCTTTTTTACCCAAACATCAAAGCAACAGGAATTCCAACCGGCATGTCGTTTTTTAGCAATCAACGGTGGGCAAATCATATTACGCAACACAATGATTCATTTTCATGTTGTTTCATCATGTTCACTTTTAAGAGCCAAAATGAGCTTTCAAGCCCACATTCTGAATCATTGCAGGTATATTAAAGGTTTTTTTTTTTATGTGCCTTTGATTGTGTTAAATGTTAAATGAAACATAATAATGAAAACAAAATCAGGACCGCACAATGCTACATTGCAGTTTAACTGGTAGGTACTATTGGAATTTAATCCATGTTGAAAGATTAATCTGATAGTGAATCTATTTGGAAGCATTCCAGTCGGAACTTGCTGATTTTAACTTATTGCATCACATTGTCCTGAGGCAACTAAAAAAAGAAATGAGTTGGGAATGACATGAGATTCTTCTTATCTACAACAAACATTACCGATATTTCAAGCATCATTCTTCCTAGTACAAATGATGTCACTTTGCCATTCAATTTTTATTGGGTTTTCACTATACAAAATATCCAAATGACATTCTGCCTATCTACAATGAACATTACAGATATCTGAAATACAATTTTTACTAGGAGAAATTTTCATTTCAGATATCTTCTTTACTATTCATATTTCTCATTTTGGATTTTTTTCCTGTATTTCAGATATCTGTAAACTTTATAGGAAGATGTAGGTGTAGATTGACTATGAAGAACTGAATAATGGATATCTGACGAACATATCCTCTCTGCCTATTAAATGTTAAAATGGCTTGCAATAGTCCTCGGGTTACAACAGTCTCGGCATACGACATATCGAATTTACTACACTCACTCCCACTCCTGCTCCCACTTGGATTACATTGTAAGTGGCCTACTTATGGTCTACATGGGCGAACTAGTTCGGTTGCACTCTTCGGAAGACTTCACAGTAACCCAGAATATGAATGAGGGTGTTTTGTGGCTAAAAGCACTTCTCAGGTTCACCACACTGTGGAGTGGGTGGTCTACATTGTCCATGATAGACTGAAGTCTGGGCAATGTTCTTCTCCCTATACTTTATGGCTGGTTGTCTTCAGGAAAATGCCTCCGTGGAGTTGAACTAGCCTAGACACTAGAGTGTCTTTTGATATTCTGGTCTTTTCTTATTTATAGTCTTTTTCTTATTTTTCTTTGCATTATTCAGCTGTGCTGCCGATATCTAACCTCACCTAACTTGTTAGTGAAATCTGGGTACACCTTCGTGATTCTCATAGTGTAAAAATACCTTTGTTGGCATCACAGAAACCTCCCACAGAAATTTATCTTTAGCCCAAACAGATAGTAATGCTTGTATTTCAACAGTTGTTAGTTTGCATCTACATTGTAATTTTATTGCATATAAAATTTTAAAAATCTGTCAGTCAGTTCGTCTGCCATTGAGCTCTAGAAAAGCTCAGGTATGGGTCAATTTATTTGCCAAGGAAAACAACATTTGTTCACGGAACAGCACAGTTCATCATGCCAGCGAAAAAGTACCATGAAACTAAATAAAGAACTACATTTCCTATATGGCTTACCGTGGCAGGTGAAGCCACCTCCAGATCCATGGGCTCAAAGATGAGGCTCATCTGTGGAGACATCTGGATGATCTCTCCACTCATCAGGCAGAGCTTCTTATTGTCGTCCAGCACAGTGTTCATGTTCTCGATCCACACAGCATCTACTGGACCATCAAAAATCAGCCACTTCCTATCTGGAGTCTGCATAGATAGGTGGAAATTTAAGATATTTTCATTGGAACATATTTTATCATAATGTTTGTACGTCCCCTCAACAACGTTTACATAAAGCAAACTTAAACACTTGAAATCTAAAGGGAATATTAGCTTTCATGTAGCAGGAGTATGTCATGCTTAATTGTTGCATCATTCAACCACAGCAAAAGAACTAGTGGTGCTTAAAAAGATGTCTGTTGTAACTGGTTTCCCTTTCAACTTTGACACTGCACATGTTTTGGCTGGGGCACATTTAGGACAAGTTGCCAGTTGCTACATTTGCTGTATCTTCACATTTTCTATTGCATTTGAGTAATTTGTGTGATATTCTACTTGACCTGTGGTACCATTTTAGTGTTACTTCTAGTTTAGTCTGGATCTTGAAAGAAAATGAAAAATGGCACAGCTAAGCATTGATCTTATCAATGGGAGATTGGGAGTTCAATCCCAGGTGGAGTTACAGCCATATATGGCAGGGATTCCAAGCTTATCTTCCCTCCCTCCATCTTCTGTTAGCTGTCATATCTTTCAAGTGTTTCATTGTCCAACAAAGCTGCATTAGTCATGAGCAAGACTTCACTGTCCCTCTATTGGTGAAATAGTTTGATGGGGGAGACAAATAACTTGGCTGAAAATTGGTCAAAATCAAGAAAATCTGAGAAGCTGGAGTGCAGCCAAAGCTTCCTTACAAAACGATAACAATTTGTAAAAATGCCACAGTTGCCTTGAGCTAGGTGCTGACAAATCAAAGTGAGACAAACATGAGACACAACATCCCCACCCACAATACCCACAGTTTTTGCAATGTCCCTTTCTTCTGTTTCCCTATTACAGCTATTATATGTGGGCCCATTCCTTTCTTTACTGACTTTTGGAGGGCTATGTCACATTAGAAAAAGGTTTAATCCTCCCAACAATTGCTCAAGGATGAGCATTTGTTCTGCTAACAAGCCAAGATGAGTGAAGCACATTTCTAAATGCAGTTCTAGCCCATGTGAGCTGGGCTGTGACATCACTTTAAAAATGATATCTGTCTGACCTTAAAAGATGACACCAATTCATGTGGCTGGTTGTCTATGTGACAGTGAGACCCCATCCAAAGCCTGTGTGTGAAGATGTGTGAATTCATCTGATTTAAAGCAATGCACTGCAAATAACTGACATGTTCTGTTCATACTCTAGGAGGGTGATGAATTAAGATTTTTCACTTGACCTTAACTAACCATTTTAAAAGATACACATCACTTGTGTACAATTAGAAACTCTAATAAATCCATGTAAAGTTTCAAAATTTGCTCTAATTTTAAATACCTGCCCTTGCTCTTTTAATCTTAATTTACTGATTTTATATCTTCTCATATTACTTTTTTTCTACTTCCTACTACTTTAATACTTAACCCTCTACTGCATGAATTTTTATTTTAAGAGAAAAAAATATTTCACCCTAGTTTTTGGGAGCTTTGGGGATCCTTGAAAATATATAAATCATAAAATGTGTCCAATTCAAGCCCCACTAAAAGATTTTGTAGTTTTGTTGTAGATTTTGTAAAGGTTGGTAGTTTCAGGGCAACAAGATGCTACAAGCACACACATTTGATGTTTAAATATAACCTTATATAAAACATCACCTTGCCTATAAGATATAGATAAAATTTTGTCTTTATAGTGCCCTTTTAGCAAAAAAACAATAAAGGTCTGACCCCAAGACAACAAATGAAAAACTACAATTTTTATATATAAATAAATACAAAAGTGTCTTTTGGGGTCAGTGGATGGCATGAGGATACATTTTTAATTAAATCCATGTAAAGCACATTGAATGATCTTTGTGTATGATATTGGGCTATATAAATAAAAAATTAAATAATAAAATAAAAACAGCCTTATCCAGAACATTACAGGGAGAGTCCTTCTAGAGCAACTGAGGGTTAAGGGTCATGCTTAAAAACACAATGGTAGAGATTGGGGCTTTGATCCTGACTTGGTGGCCATCAGGTTCATAGGCAAGTGTTTTACGAACTAGGCTACAACAACCTCATGGCCAGTGGTCAGTTTCTGACCTTAAAGTAATGTTGTTGGATATTTTTGAGTAACAAACCAACAGTGAAATTCTACATCTAAAAAAATAACACCTTCAAATAATTGGGACCAAAACTGACCAATGGAAAATGGGGTAGAGGGTGTATGTACCATGTATATGCATTTAGGCTACAATCTGTGTTCATGCAATCCAATGCAATGCAATACAATACAGTGGATCTATAAGGTAGTCAGAGCTCATAAGGATAAGGTGGACAAACATACAATCAGTGTATTGCAAATTCAAAGACTCTGCTACATATAATAAAAAAACGTACACACCTGAGAAGTAGCAAATGCTCTATAACTGACAGCAAGGATGCCATCCGACCACTCGTGGGAAACAGGATCAAACTGACCATAAAGATGTCCCATGGTGAGGGACTTTGGGTTGATAACTGTGATTTGCACCTTGTTCTCATCCATTAGACCCTGTGTGACAAAAGAATAGAATGATTTATGTTATACATTTATCTTCTGTTTTCATGGTACATCATTAATTTTCTCTTATCTAGTTTTAGATCTTTACTACCATTTCTGTTACTGGTTATTGGTAATTCTTGTAATTCTCTTAACTGTACGTTATTCATGTATTGCTATATCCCAGCATTTGTATAAATAGCATAGTGAATTTCATATTAATTATTTTCTGAAGAGATTTTACTGGTTTTACTGTGACTTTATATTTGAAATTGTTCTTGCATTTGTGTTTCTGTGCAATCATAACATAAATAGTTTTCTCCAGCGTCAATAAAAATGGTCTGATTCGGATCAATCAGTCACTCACTTACTTGTATTTACCAATAAACATTTTACTAAAGGTGTACCACAAGCATTAGCATTTTGTATTTAGTCATTGGTTCATTTTCTTAGTGGGTGATGTATTGAAGTTCCAAAAAATCTTGAATCAGTTGTCAGTCAACCCTCATACATACCCCCTACACCAGGGGCGCCGCCATAATTCTTGGGCCCCATGAAAGATTAGAATTTTGGGCAACATTATAATTAAGATCATATGACTTGCCCCTAACAGAGCCCCATGTCAGTGTTGGGCCCCTAGAATCATTCTAACCTCCCCCCCCTAGCAGCGCCCCTGCCCTACACGTCCTTTGTGTTTCTCATGTTGTATGTAGTTCGGTAATGCCTTCACTAGTGCTCCTCAGGCCACAGCGATGGTTCCACAATAGGTCCCCTTGCCTGTATGCAGCAAGAGGGCTCCAGGATGCGCTGTCGGCACCAACACTAGCCTAAAGGACGCCGACTCCGGTGCCTGCAGCATGCGCACCAGTCACCATGCTGGCATTGAGGACCGTCTTCCCTAGCACCCCGCGGGGCCACAAACTGTCTCCAAGCAGACTTCCACACCTGCAACCAGGCAGGCTTACAATCCTGCATGCTGAACCCAGCGCAAATGCCAGCCCAGGAGCCCAGGCTCCCGTACCTGCATTGTGCACTCTGGGTCCCAAGCGAGTTCCGCGGGACATTTTCCATAGAGCTGTTTAGGTCCTCAGTGTGGCATCACTACTGGTGCCAGGGCACTAGGGCAAACGTCCCCAGACTAAATAAAACATGAGAAACAAAGATGTGTACCAGTTGACCAACAACAGTTACAAGGATCCATGGTCCCAGTTCCCATTCCTGTTCCCAACACTTCCCTGCTTCTGGTGTGGCCAACACCATCCCAGTGATAGGATAACTTTTTCCACCACAGATCCCTCTGCAGCTCCTGACAGGGTCCATATGATAAATTAAGACTTTCTTCTTTTAAAAGTAATTGACAAGGAAGTATTTGTGGATGCTCTTTACAAACGGCTTTCCGTATCGAAATGTGCACACACTGCAAACATGCTGACAATCATTGTTTCAGTTGCATTATTTTAAAATGTTGTCGGAAAACTGAAAAATTTTGGTGACCAAATTTAACTCAAGATGATTTAAGCATATAGACTGAATGTTTTGTATCTGTAATGGTTTACCTGTAAAAATATTTTCTGCAATGCAGAACAGGCAAAAAAGGTTTTTTGATATTAGCTAGTTTAAACAAATGTCATTTAATGTTAATAAAAATGCCAGTAATAATGCATCAACAATAAGTGACCTTTTCTAGGCATCATCAGGTTACACCAGGCTACTGAAACCACAGTAAATAATCACAACCTATATGCTCTTATGCAAGAATACTAACTGTACTGCTAAACACTTTCATGCCGAAAGCAACAAAAATGATTTAAATGCACCCAAATCTATGCTTTAGTTCTTCTAAATGTTTTCTTTGTAAGGAGCTACAAAGATACCAGAAAAAAAGATATCAAAGATTTTTTGGCACAGACATGATTTTGCAGTCTGGATATTTGGGCCTGGGCTGTTTTGCATCAGATTAATGAGACTGCCAGATTAATTGAATGTAATTAAATGAATTGAAAGATTACAGAAATCATTTTTATGATGGTGATTCATTCATGGGCCTCTTTGATAACAGAGCAAAAAGTAAATCCATCTGAAAAATGGGCAGCTAACGGATGGGTTAGGGCAATGGCCCTGGAATCAGAAGGTTAGGGTTCCCCAGGCCCCACACTGGCAGCAGGCCATTGCTTCACTGGTGTGTGGGTTCAATGCAAAGAAAGTGTGAGTTGTACATGTATGACTATGCAGTAGGCAAGCAAAGGAAAGTTTAAAACATTTCTACAGCAAAAAAAAATCACAACATTTGGACCACATGTGCACAGTGTTGCAAAAAACAAACCTAACCAAAACAATTCGGAACTAACAGCTCTAAAAAGGCCTGGCAGAAATAGGTACACAGTATAGTGTGCACAGACCCTAATGAAGCACATTTTTAAGCTCAGCTGAAGTTGCCATTGATGACCTGAAGGAGTCTTCACCTTTTGAGAACTCTTTGATATGAGCAGACAAAACAATGAACAAATTTTATATATATATATATATATATATATATATATATTATGGAAAGCCAAACAAGAAATCAAGAAACATATAATGAAACACGATATATATGGAATGAAACATGATATTTATGGAAAGAAACCCAATATATATGGAATGAAACATGATATATATGGAATAAAACACAATATATATGGAATGAAACACAATATATATAGAATGAAACTTGATATTTATGCAATTAAATCAGATATATATGGAATGAAAGCGTGGGCATAGATGGAGAGTGGGGATTGACGGATCCCCATCTACACCCATGCTTGTTGTTTAAAAAGCTTTCATTCCATGTATATCGGATTTCATGCCATATATATCAGCTTTCATTCCATTTTTATTGTGTTTCATTCCATATATATTGTGTTTCATTCCATAAATATCGTGTTTCATTCCATATATATCAGGTTTCATTCCATAAATATCGTGTTTCATTCCATATATATCAGGTTTCATTCCATATATATCAGGTTTCATTCCATATATATTGTTTCATTCCATATATATCGCGTTTCATTCCATATATATCGAGTTTCAATCCATATATATCAAGTTTCATTCCATATATATCAAGTTTCATTCCATATATATCAGGTTTCATTCCATATATATTGTTTCATTCCATATATATCGTGTTTCATTCCATATATATCGTGTTTCATTCCATATATATTGTGTTTCATTCCATATATATCGTGTTTCATTCCATATTGATGTTCTGCAGACACGTGATTGTGATCACGTGACTGCGCCATACTGGACGGCGGAAGTGAGGGTTTACTATAGTGAGAGTGGATGGACAGAAATGAACTAGTGACAAATAATATACTTTTTCATTTTTTCACAGCTGTTTAAATATGTCAGTTCCGTTATCAGTGAAAGTTGGCTACCTCGATATTGTCCACAAACATTGATACTTTGAAAAGCTTTCTATAGAGGATTTATAAACCGAGCCGTATGCTCTCCCCCTGAACTTTACTTTGCACGATTTGTCTAGATACCAGAGATATCACATTTGAATTTAGCTGTTTTAATATTAAATAATATTTAAATCTTTATAAATGCAATTTTGTTGATTTCACGTATCCCTTTAAGCTCCTGTTGAAATGACAGCACATTTCTAAAGTGTGTGTCTTCAACGGGGTTACAGTTAGAGATTTCCTGTAAATTAGAAACATTTTGGGCATTTAGAAGTTTGAAGTTCAGTTGGAAGTGTCTGGGTGCACCGCAAAATTTTGCTGCTCGGAAGGTCCGTGGTGGTAAAAAGTAATGGGACACCACGGAAATTTGAACGGCATTTGCCTAAAATTCTGGTGGTATTATGGCAAACGAGGGACAATTGAGAGCCACCAAATGACGAATATGAAAAAATAAATACGACAGTTTTGGACTCAGTCGGGGTGCAAGGACCTTACATTTTGAGGCTTGCGCTGCTTCTCGAGGAGAAATCAAACAAAATGAGCGCCATTTTCTAAAGTCTATGAGCGCAGCACACACAAATAAACTACATTGACATACTGCAGTTCAATTTCAAAATGTGGTGTTTTTATATTCATCATATTTGAATACATTTCACAACATACACCACACGACCTGACGACCAAGAGAGCTGACAATTGACCATCACTTAATTTACCATCACCTCACGATTGAAAATGTGACACTGATTTCATATTACAGTTCAACAAACAGGTTAATAATATTAAGTCACTTAAATTTTTTATGAAATAATGACTGTTTTGGTCTATATAAGCAGCGAAAATAGATCCCATCCTGTAGCCTACTCGCAACCCCCACACCCCGCAGGAGTGTCCGCTCCCCACTGGTTGAGAACCACTGGTTTAGAATAAGTATGGTACCTTCTCAAAGACATCATTCAGTGCAGCAGACAGCACTCGATAGGCACTGGTCTTTCCTCCAAAAGGCTCTCCCACCAGCATGAATCCATGGCGCACTATCATCATTTCAAAGACTTGTAGGATCTTCTCTGCAAAGAAGTCAGTTACTTGCAGGTTCATCTTGTTGCTGTTCTCCTTTATTGCCTCCAGCAGGACACTGTAGTCAGGTTTGGGGAGTTTGATACCGGGGAAAAGATCCGAGGTGATACCCTGGTTTTTAAAGATACATACATGGCAAAATTAGACAATAGGCTTACTAACTAGATATAGGAAGATTTCACTTGCCAAGATACCTTTTTTAGTGTAAAAATATATTTTGTTGTATATTGTTACCTCAAACAATGGCAGATCATGGGCCAAAAATTTAGGAAGGTTAACATCAATGATGGACCTCAGCAACAAGATGTCCTCATTTTCCTCTGGAAACTTCAGCTATGATGCGATCAAGGGAGAAAAAGAGAAACAGAAAATGAGAGAGTGAGACTTAGAGACATACATATACACACTGAGAGGTTCTATTCTGAGTGAAAATTTTGCCTGGCACACAACTCTTTTGGGGTAAAGCAAATTCAAACACTTTTTCTGAACTGCCACATATTTTACTCATTCTTCACCATTACTATTATTTGCATGAGGAGCCCAGGAAGCTAAGAGCACATATTTTTTCCTCTGAAAGTCATTTGGCGACAGAAAAATGAATGCAGTCCTGAGTGTGTTGCTGCAAAATTGGGGTTGGGTGCGTTGGGGGAAATAAAGCACATGATGCCAAATCACAGGGAAACCAGAGAGAAAGAGGTGTACAGTAATCCCCCACTTCTACATGGATAAGCAGTCGTGATTTCAGTCTTTGGCAGACTTTTTCTGAGAACCAAATTAATCATTTTTTGTGTATTCCACTGCATATGCATTGAAAAGGCCTATATCCTCCAAATTAATTTTGCTTTTGTGAGTCCTAGCCTCATCCGCCACACCCCCTCATCCTCATGCTAGATTACTACGCACAAAGCCATAACATAAACCCTGTACGAGGACGGGAGGGCATGGCGGACGAGGCCCAGGTGTCACTGCTTGGTTTGTCGCTGTACTCAGAGGTGGGAGGTTTGAAAGTAGCCAATCTGAGCAAGTTATTTGTTTTCCCATGGTGCTGATTGCCTGCTGCTTAGAATTTCCCCCTTTGAGCTTCTCGAGTGTTTTCATGTTTTTCTTTTGTTCTTCTTAAAGTCCTGTATTTTTCTTTCTCTAAATTAACTGAAATTATTACATTTACATTTACATTTCCGGCATTTAGCAGACGCTTTTTATCCAAAGCGACTTCCATTCCTAACTACAGGGGCAGTCTCCCTGGAGCAACTTGGGGTTAAGGGTCGTGCTCAGGGACCCAGTGGTGGTGCTGGGGGTAGGATTCGAACCCAGGACCTCATGGTCGAGAGGCAAGTGTCCTACCAACTGAGCTACCTCCACCAATATTACTGTATTTAACTACTTATGCCGATGAAAATGACAGCACATACCAAATAAAATGCACATGCATGAATTTCAGTACAGTCTGTACAGCCATAAAATCGGTATTTACATTCTAGCACTGCTGTAGCTCAGTGTAAACTGTACTGTGTGGATTTTGGGGTTTTTTACATTTTCTTTAAGGCTAATAAGTTTAAAATAAAGTGTTTTGCGAGAATTTTTAGGGGCATATTTAGGGGTTACACTATGGAATGAGGGATTTTTTAACCACAACACAACAACGCAGTTTTTCACTATATGTGTGAAAAGCTGGGGGTTACTGTTCTTCTTTTAAGGTCAGTTTCTTCTCTTATTCTCAAAAGCATTGAGCACCCAATCTTTCTAATCTCATGTAGATCAATCTCTCCAGCTTTAAGTATAAAATAAGGACTTATTACACATATGGGTAGGGGAATAGGTGTGTAAAATCTGAATTCAGCTGCATCAGTACTGGAACTTTTAATTAGCATTTATGATCATATTTATGTATTAACTACGTGTTATGGCTGGGGGTTTGGGATTTATGACTGATATTTTGAAATTATGAGTGTATATCTGTGCCTTAAGTCACTATGTCAGCTGTGTTGTTTTTAGTTTAAGTGATTAGATGTATGATTGGTTTATGTCGGAGTGTGTTCTTGTATTGAAGTTCCTATGTCAGGTGTGGAACATCCCTCACATTACTCTGATATGTCTTGCATGTGACTCTCTACGTGTGTATCAACTGCACACGCCTCATTCCCAGAGCACCCCACGATGTAACACTAGTAAAGTTTATAAACCCCCTACTCAGACAAGATTCACAAAGTGGAGTACAATAAGACAAAATATATTATCAAACAGGATAAAACAGATACTAATTTTAGTGCAGCTGTCAGGAGATCATTTGTGTAATTTTTCCTGTTTTTTTCCCTTTTTCTTAGCCTTTGTAAAGTTCACCTGTCTTTTCTAGTTCATGTCATTTTTTACCCATACCACCTGTGTCTTGTTCCTGTCTCCTTTCCAGTGCAGGTCTTTCCCATTGTCTAGTTAACATGTAAGCCATTGTGTTTGTGGGTGCTCTGTGTCTCTGAGGTCTC
Organism: Ladigesia roloffi; assembly: GCA_037577295.1. Lineage (NCBI taxonomy): Eukaryota > Metazoa > Chordata > Actinopteri > Characiformes > Alestidae > Ladigesia > Ladigesia roloffi. The sequence goes on along the minus strand of JBBKCR010000002.1, from coordinate 3,559,140 downwards.
TTGTTTTACTGAACTTTCCAAGAACAAAAATCTGCAAAAAAATACTGTTTTTGCCTGTTATTTTACTCTCATTTTATTTTGGATTCTTTTATAGTTTGTTCTTGTTTAACCTTGTCATTTACTGTATTGCCGTATTCCTCTGTTATGTCCTGGTAGATAGTAAACAAGTATGTGGTAAAGTAAGAGTCTTGTAGTATGGGTAAAAGTGGGCCTGGCCCTCACTCAGCTGGACAGAACTCTAGTCAAGTGCTCAACTTCAATTCATCCAAGTTGCCTGCAGCAATGTTAAATCTGTCTCTGCTGCACACTCCCTCCCTCATCCAACATAGGCTGAAGGTGAACAGCACTTCTACTCCCTGTCAGACCTGCTTGCCTTTAACCTAGACTGACACAGTAAGAGAAATGAAGTGGAGCAGCCTGAATTTTGGAAGAAGTTTCCTTCCTTTGGCTCTCTACAACATCATCCTAATAAGGGGAACCATGCCAGGAGGATTTTGGGCTGAGTGGAGGAAAACAGCAGTACCTGAAATGTAGCTGAAGTTTGTTTGTCATGAATAAACATAAAGCCTGGTTGAAAACGCAATGCTGGATAACTTAAAAATAGAATTTAAAAGAAATGTAAGAGAAAACAAGCAATCTGTAGTTTGAAAAAAACCTATAATTATTTTCTATTTATTACGCATCTTTTGATATTTTATCCTGTATTGCTTTTTGGGCAACAAAGGATTTCACCAAGGATTAATACATTACATTCATTTAGCCAAAACTTTTATCCAATGTGCCTTACAATATGAAGAAACCCTCACGTTTCAGGACAGTAAGAGGAAAAAAAAGACAGCTCTGAATACCAAAATCTTCATGTCTGAATTTGTGCAAGAATATAAATGCATTCAGAGAGGAGATGCTCTTATAAAGAAAAGCTGCTGCAAGTCTGGCTGTCCATCTGCACTGTACATACATAACAGAACACTAAAAAGAACACTTAACAAAAACTCACACTCACACAGCTGCCCTGCTTACCTGAGCGCACACACAACCTGAGCATGACCTGAGGTCATTCATCCAAGCCTATACAGTGAGTCCCTAACCCAACAGTCTCTTCCTCCCAACATCAAACATCCAGCACTTTATGTACAGTTTTGTGTATAATTCATGCACAGCATTGTATTGTTCATTTTATTGTATAGTTTAGGTACAGTTTAATGTGTAGTTTATGTATAGTTTGATGCATGTACAATCTGTAAACCGTGTAGTTTAGTGTAAAGTTTATGTACAGTTTATTTTAGTGTAAAGTTTATGCAGTGCCGGTGTCAGAGCGGATCTACCGGGCAGGCATCTAACTGACTATCGTGTGTGTATGTGTGTGTGTGTGTGTGTGTGTGTGTGTGGGTGTGTGTGTGTGTGTGTGTGTGTGTGTGTGGCTTCTAGCTGGTGTCATCCCTGGTCCCAGGTAGAGTGAGGTGGTGGTGGATGTTAGTTTTTGTCTGGTGCTGACTGTAGATCCCGGCGGGTAATTGCGGAATTGCTGGCTGATTTTGGGCCGACGGATGCTCTGGACTTTTCCAGAATGCACAGATTTCCAGTCCACTCCTTCATATGAGGGACTCCCTAGAAGGTGCATGGCGACTCTCTAGTGGGGACAATACTTTTGAATGGCCCCTCTTGATGCTGACACTGAGTTCATGTATTATATAGTCTAGTGTATAGTTTATGCTTAGTATGGGGTATGGGGTGAATGGGTTAAATGCAGAAAGATTTTCATGCTGTTTACACTGTTGTGGTGTGTTTATGTATGACAGAATGGTCACTTTATCAAAGCCATTAGCTTAAAGAAACTGCGGTATGTTGGGACCGAATTACCTTTAGGTTGCCTGCAGCAGTCAGCACAGATTTGACGGCCCTCATGCCATAGTCGTAGTGGCTTTGAGAGGACAGCTGTTCAGAACAGAGTCGATATGTTGCCACGATCTTCACAGACAGGGGGCGAGCTGTTACAAAGCCACAGGAGTACAGCACTATCTCTGCAATAAGGGCATAGTCGGGCACCATCATAGCCACCGTCCGGAATAGGGCCTGCAGATACATTTGAAAATCATATTGCTTATCAAAATAATATTTAACACTCATAGGGGGCATTCACATATTGCGTCTTTTGCGCGCTCATAACAGAAGCGTCGAGTTGAAAACAGAATGCCGCAAGCGCACTGCGGGTCATGTGAAAAGATTCAACCAATTAACTTCCTTGCCTTTTCCACTACACTGACCAGAGATGGCTTCATGGGAAAAGCTCTGTTTACTGATGCTTGGGCCAATTTTTCCTAAAATATAATCCAACTGGTCCTTGTTAAGTCTGAAATAGGCTTTGAACCTCCCATTGTCTGGGATGGAGCTCCTGGATCAGCTCGTGAATTTCCCTGTGTTTTTTCCGTTTTTTGTGTTTTTTTTTTTTTCTTTTCTGCGTAAATAAATAATGTAGCAGAGTCACAGCAAGTGTTTTTCATTGGTAGAAATCCATTGCTGAAATTAATAGAGAGGGTGGCTGACGGTTGCTTAGCGCTTTTGGAAAGAAGGAGAAAGAGACGTGCCACGCCTTTTCCGCACATTTTTTTAGGCGCGATATGTGAACGCCAACTTACAGCATCAAACTCTATACATTTTGTCTGTTCTAATCCTTTCTCTTCACACATTAGGCCCAGTGCTGTTGAGAACAATTAGCTTTTGCAAACTGAGCTAAAATAATCAGCACTCTTGGTATTATGTTGGATAAAACCAGAGCTATGTTGGCATAAACCATTTGATTGGATAAAGTTTTTTAGCCAATTGTAAACCAATTTTCAAGTCCTCAACAATCATCAGGAATAAAACTGAATTTATTGCAGCAGCTTGAGTCCCAAAAGGTTCTGTAAATAAATTCGTTTGTGATGGGCATTTCCAAGTAATCAGCTAAAACAATGCAAAATGTATTTGGACCATGTAGTTAGTACCTTCAGGTTGTCTGGTAGTTCAGAGCGTCCAGCATATCCCGGGTTCATGGTGATGAACACGGCACAAGATGGGTTGAGCCTCAGCTCTGTGCCTTCAAACAATAGTGTTTCTGCATGGGCCGCAATACCTTCACAAAAAAGTCATCGTCTATAACTCAATGGAACGCAGCCTACAGAGACTCCACTCTTACAAATGCCATAGGGGTTAACCAAACAATAATAATGTCCCTAAATGGTATGCTAAACTTGGCCTGAAGCTCCTGCTCTTTCCGATCTAACATTTTATAACTTTCATTTTTAATGTATGAAATTAATTTGTGTGGCTGCTAGCTGGTGTCATCCCAGTGTGAGGTGAGGTGGTGGTGGATGTTAGTTTCTGTCTGGTGCTGACTGTAGATCCCGGCGGGTAATTGCGGAATTGCTGGCTGATTTTGGGCCGACGGATGCTCTGGAC
>JBBKCR010000002.1:3538422-3550503 GCA_037577295.1 Ladigesia roloffi | reverse complement strand
AAAATTACTGACCTCTGCCATCATTTTAAGTGGGAGAACTTGCACAATCGGTGGCTGACTAAATACTTTTTTGCCCCCCTGTATATTATTGCCTCATCTGAAATATCGCTATGTTGGCTAAAACCTCTAAATGCCACTTCAGTTTGGTGGCAAAGGCCTCTATCTGTTCCAAGAACCATTCAGTGTGAGAGTGAATGAATGTGTGAGAAAAAGACAATGAGTGCATGAGAGAGAGAGAGATATCATTAAACAAAAATATTCTTAGCAATTAAGCCAGACCAACAACTTCAAAGTCAACAAAGTACATGCACTATTGCCTGTTTGAAGATAAATTTCAATAAGAGTTTATAAAAACAATAACAAGTTACATTTTAACACTTAACGCAAAGGTTTACCAGGACATCATAAAAAATAAAATAAAAAATCAAACAAGACTATAAATAATAAAAGACCACAATCTCAAAAGCAGTTCTTACAGAAAAAAAGCCACCCTTACCGAGCTGAGATGCACTGGAAAATGACGTTGTGTTATATGTCTGTACCACCACAGTACAGTTTAGATACAGCATGTTTCCATCTACCAATGGAAAAGTACTTCTCTATGGGGCCAAAATTTAGAGGCACCACAGGAACACTAATGGCAGGTTTTGCATCACATAGAAAAAAAAGTACACTTACAATCCAGTAGTAGCGAAGCTGACTGAGCCACTCAAAGCTGTTTTCATCTTCCACATGCTTTTGGATGAGCGAGGAAAGAACATCGCGAGCATGAACATCCAGCACTACTAGAGCTCCCAGCGTTACTCTGCTCTGTTTGGACAGATTCCCACGCACCAGTGCCACTATATCATCTATCTGGGTATTGTTCTGATGAAGGTATGCTTCAAGAGCCTGAGAGGAAAAATAGACATTAATGAAACTGACAATGTCATTAAACTCTAATAAATATAAATATTTATTTATTTAAAAAACTATTTCTACTAATATAATATATAGATTAACTCATAATGATGAAATTTTCAGCATAAAACTTCAGGTTTTTGAATCTCATTAATCTTTATTGTCATTTAACATCTTGGAACATGGAAGAACGAAATTTGTTACTAAGGATCAGGTCATTTTCATTTATATTTTGGTACAACATCTCTGTGTAAAGAGCTTTCACATATGCAAACAAGAAGCAAGTTTCCCCCACTGCATCAATGGATCAAAAGCCTACAAAGTAAAATATCCCTAAATTGTCATGGTTCTATGGATAAAACAGTTATTTTTTTCTGTTCAGTAACAGCAAACTGAATTTGTGTGTTAAGAAATTATTTTTTAATTATATAATTTCCCCCAAAGAAATGTTGTTGCATTAATACTGGTAATTCCAGTTAATAATTAGTCTCTATAATTGATTGATAAATGTATTGTATTTTTTATTGTATTACTATTATTTACGTTCATATTTCCACCAAAGACACTGCACAAGAGATCACCTTTCTTTGCCATAGTGAGCTTGTGACATAGCCACATAGCTAAGGTCCTGATTTCCTTTTATTAACTATTAGAGTAGGAAGTAAAATAGCGCAGGACACAGCACTTCCCACCAGAATAGCCAGGTAGGGCTCACAACTAATTAGGTTCCTCCAAGTGAGTAATTAGGCTCACCTGATCCTCCCGTGTCACCTGCTGGCTAATCAGGTGACACACTCTAGGAGAGGAGGATAAATAGATAGGAAAGGAAGGAGTAAGGAGGCTCGCAAGGAGGTCTGCAGTAAGGTCGTTTAGGAGGCTTGGTCGAGGTCTGCTAAGGGGTCAGCTAGGAGAAAGGAGAAGTACCAGGGAGTCCAGCGTGAGACCTGTGTACAGTGAGTTGCAACATAAAGTGTTATCTAGATAACCACTCGCCGGAGCCACGGACGTGCGGCCTCCTTTGGTCTGTGTGACTTCGCCGGTGAGACTACTGGGTGTTGGGTTAATTTATTTATTTCTTTTCTTTACGCGTTTTCTCGGTTCGGGAACATTTCGGGTTTTTGGGACACACGCAAAGACTGTTAAGAAAACACTTCCTTTTTCCGTTGGATTACTGGGTTTTTGTCGTGTGGATTATATATTTTTGCTGGGATGTTGTGGATTAATTTTTGTCAAGACTCTGTTTTATGTTCAAGGACTTCCAGCTGCGTCTCCAAAGCGCAGCATTCCCCTCACTGCCTCAGTGCGCATGCGCGCACTCCAGGGACTTACCATCTGCGGGGAGAACTCAATAAACTGTATCAGTTGTTTATAAAAAGAATCACTTGTGTTCACTTGCCTTATATAAACCCCGAAATTAGTGGTAACTTTCCGACCTAGATCGTACATACGGTAGAGGTATGGGGATCGGAAGGGGAGGATTGTTACAAGCTGTCTGTGCATTTTCCAATTAGAAAGCTCTTATTTATTAAATATTTTCTGTACAACTCTCTGCCCTTCCCTTTCATATTAAAAGGATGTGATGAAGCTCTGTCATTTCACATCAAATGTATAAATGCTTCATTTTGTTTTACAAAAAATGTTTCCAATAAACAATTCTGTGCAAAAATTGAGCCATTCACATTTCTCTTATCCTTCTTGGTGACTGCAAACTCCCAAGTGACAAGATGCTGTCCTGTGGACTGGCCAGGTTCCTATCGTCTTTCAGCCTGACGCTCGGCGAATCTCCTCTTATGTCAAGGCAACACCCTTGACATAGTATCCACAAGATCACTTTCCACACTCGACATACTGTCTACCCCTCTACATGTCTTCTCTCCTTCAAATTTCCTCTCCAATCTTCCTCACCGCCCCTGCAGACAGACAACACATTCTCTCTTTTCCTTCCCGTCACAACCAGCCCTCTTCCTGCATCTCCGACTGTCTGGTAGACATCTCCTCCTGGATGGTGGCCCACCACCTCAAACTGAACCCCAGCAAGACTGAGCTCCTCTTCATTCAAGGGAGCCCGTCACCAAGCCATAATCTCATGATTTCTTTTGAAAACAGGTAGAACAGATCTCCAGAACACGCAGATATCTTGTTTACAACATCAGAAGAGTCCGACCCTTCCTCACTTCAAAAGCTATGCAGATTCTAGTCTAGTCTCTTGTCATCTCCAAACTGGACTACTGCAACTCTCTACTGGCGGGACTTCCACAGAAGGTAAGTAAATCACAGCTTATACAGAAAGCAGCCGCATAATTGGTCTTCAATGTTTCTAAGCTCACTCACACCCCACCCTTATTACAAAACCTTCACTGTCCCCGTAAATGCTCAAAGTTTTTAACTCTTGCTTTCAAAGCCAAGAATGGTCTGGCACCCCCATACATAGCGGCATTGATCAAAATGTTCATGCTGTTTGGCGACAAACCATCTCTTATTTCTCTTTCTTACAAAATCCCCTCCTTACCTTCCGAACCTTGTTTTACCTTCTTTTACAGGTGCTCTTTTATGTGTCAAGATTGGTGTAGCTAGGTAGCATTGACAAGTGTTGATCAGGTTGATCAGGTGTACTGAGCTACAGTACCATAGGTGGATGTGACATAAATCTTGCTTTACAGGTCCTTGATGCTGTTGTGGATTACTTGAGCACTGTTATACGTCGCTCTGGATAAGAACGTCAGCTAAATGGTGTAAATGTAAATGTAAATGGAGGCTGGGTGTCAACGAGCTTTGGAGGCTGGGTGGCCAACGGACCAGCAGCAACGAGGTCTAGAGGTTGGGGAGGTCTGGAGACTGGGCGGCCAAAAGGTCTGAAGGATGGGTGGCAGGCGGAACCGACGGCGATGAGCACTTCAGGCTGGGTGGCCGGCGGGCAGACAGCAACGGGCTCTGGAGGCTAGGCGGCCGGCTGGCAGAGGGCGACAAGCTCAGGAGGTTGGTCAGGGACCGGCTGGTCTAGTGAGCTAAGCTGGTGCTAGACTGGTGAGCTAGGCTGGGGCCAAAGTTTTGAGCTGGGCTGGGGCTGAAGTAAGGAGCCAGGTTTGTCCGCCGAGATTCTCTCTTCCCTTCCGTGCTGGGACCAACAGGGAGCAGTTTCTGAGGACCCAGGATCTCCCAGATGAACACTCTAGCCACAAAGGGGCTCATCCAAGTCCGAGTCTGCGTACCGAGTCTCCTGTCATTCTGTCATAGGCCCCCTGGAACGTGAAGTACGCTGAGACCTGCAGGCTGGCTTCAGGTGAAGCTTTATTTAGTCTTAACAGAACATAAACATTTGGCTCGAGGGCCGTAGTAACACAAATGGCAGTCTAAGACATAGACCAGCATGTTGCTGTGAGGTGGACTGAGAAGGGGAGAACATAAGTAGTGAAGGGGAACCTCAGGGAACCAATCAGGGTGCTAACAGAAAATAGAAACAGGTGGGGACATGAGTGCATGTAAACTAAACACAGGTGAGGGCTATTTACAGTGATTGGAGATACCACTTCTAAGCCGTTCTGGCTGGTGGAGGGAGTTTGCCGAGGGCAAATCTGCGCTCCTCGGCGTTCTGACACTGTTCCTCACGACCATATTAAAATACAAGAAAGTCTAGATCTTTGGAAGCAAAATATGAAGAAATGTGGAGTACTGGAAATATAGAAAAAATATATAGGAAAAATATCTCGCGACACACCTGAGGTCCCGTGGCAATGGCTGCATGAATGTATTTGGTCCAGTACACCTGCGAGACACACAGCACCGTTTGTCCTGGCCAAGCTCTCACCCAACTGGTCCTGAGGTCTTTAGGGTAAGCCTCAATTGCTTCACTTATCACCTGAATCGAAAAGGAAAATTCATTTAAAACCTGTTTTAAGGAATGTAGTAAATGTTCATGATGTTTATATAATTACCATTAGCTGATTACAATATGTCCAAAAACACTAACATTAGAATAAATAAAAACTTAAATGATTTTATGTGATTGTGTTAGCTTAATCATTTTAAAACCTCTCCAATATTCAAAGTTAAGGTCTAATACCAAGTTTATTGAATTTAACCTTCATCAATTTTAATTTGGTTTGCAAGAATTTAGAAAGTCCACGAGCCAGTACCTAAACTACTTAAACACACCAAAACAAATTTGCTGATCATGGGTCGAGGTGAATGATTTTCAGCTAATATCTCTGGAATATAGCAAATGAGGGATCATTGGAAAGAGTGTGTAATATAACTAAATAATTCCATGAAATAAACATTGTTTATGAGTTATGACTCACGAGTTACAAATCTAAAGTCAACTCCAGTCTTTGTGAGTTAAGTGTCCCCATCTCTGGTACCCATATACGCTAAAGCCTACGGTTACACGAACTAACACAAACTTTAGCAGACAGAATTTCACTCAAAATAGGAAACCTCACTCTGAAAAAATAATACCTATTTTTTTGCAAAAATAATACCTGTAAAACCAAACTCTAATGGCCTTTAATCTGACAATTTTGAATTATCACCTTTTCATATTATTAAACCCCACGGACGTGAATCTATGACAGTGTTTCACTGTGGACTCAATTGTGGTCTCTTGGAACAGATCCTGAAAAACTTGTGAAAATGTGGAAAAGTTTTTGAGGATTTACCAGTTTGTGTGCTACCTGCATGGATCTATGCCACTTAAATATTAGGGGTTATACTGAATAAAACTGCCTCGCACCTTATGTAAGGATTTGAGCATTCCAGACTCCAGCTCCAGCAGCCATTTCTCCACCTGTCCACGGGCTTTGGAGGTAGAGATTGTGTCCAGGAGGCCCACCACCTCACCCTCGCTGCTCTTCATGTGAGTGATATCCAGCACATCCGTGAAAACCACGCTGGCTATGCCCTCAAAGCACTTCTTCAGGTGAGGCTGCACTCTGGAGGGCACAAAGTAGCATATTCTTAGTCCAATGGTATAACCCCCACTAGAATTTCTATACAAAATTTCTGAAAGAAAGACTTCACATGATTAGTTAGAGGTAGTTCTGACATTTTTTGTCTCCAGAATCATGAATATCCATGAAGATGATAATGTTGTTAATTCTTTTATAATTATGTCAAACATTTATAGTTCTGTGCAATTTTTTAGCCATACTTGAGTTATATATTTTTTTTTTCCAAAGAGCCAGATTTTCTTTTTTCTATTTTTATTGTGGTTTGAGGAAATGTTCTCCAGGCTTCCTGAAAAACCTTCAAAGACTTATTTTCACTGACCAGTTTCAGAGGATTTTCAGATGTTTCAGATGTTTTTCATTTGATTTATTTATGTATCATTAAAAAGTAACAAAGCACTTCTTAAGGCGAGTGGTTGTAACCATTTATCGAGGCTCCTTGTATTTTTAGGCATCTTGCAGCCCTTTGAAATAAAACATTAATTCCAATATCTTTAATTTAATCTACACAACATGGCAAAGACAAGACAGCTTGGTGATTCCAAATAATATGTAAACATATAAGGCTTACCACAAGACTTGCTTTCATTACTTTAACTCTCTCTATGAACAACGAATTTAAAAAGCAGTGTTTCAGTTTGTTATACAGGTCAGGTGTTAAAAGCTTGGTAACAAAAGCTGTCTATTTGAATATTAAAATTTCTGTTGAAATAATAATTAGTAAAAAAGAGGCTGTAAAATGATAACACAAAATTAAGGGAATCAAAGCACAAAATACACTGGAAAAACAAAGCAAGTTCTGTACTATCACAGTAAAGTTTAGGTACAGCATAGTTCCTGTATACCTATAGAAAAATGCATAATTGCATCTGAAGGAGAATTTTTCACCTCTCTAAGAATTTTGTCCCTTTTTAACCTGGCCTTCCCTACTTCAGCCTGATGGATTCCAACCCACACATATGCATAATGAGCTGCACTGTGAGGTACTGTTCAAAATTCAGCTCTTTCAAAGCTCAGGAATGGATTCACAAATCTGGAGGAATTCTCAGATACTGTGTGTGTGTGAGAGAGAGAGAGAGAGAGAGAGAGAGAGAGAGAGAGAGAGAAGAGGAGAGAGAGAGCAAAAAGAACAGACAGTACTAGAGAGATAGAAGTACACTGAAAAAGAGAAAGAGCAGAAAGAGAGGGAGAGGAGAGCAGAGAAAGGAAGAGAAAATAGAGAAAAAGTAGAGGAGAGAGAGAGAGCAAAGGAGAGTAAAGAGAGAATTGAAGAAAAAAGAAAGCACAATTAAGAAGAGAGAGCACTGGAGAGTGAGAGAAAGAGAGAGAGACGAGCTCAACCAAGCGAACACAAGATTTGTGAAGGCAAAAGTCCCTTTGTCTGCACACACATTCATTATTAAACAAATACCTTGGGTGAAATAAGACAAGGCTTGCTTATCAGCCAAGGCTCTGCTCAGGGGAGCTGTGGCAGAGGAAGTAGGCCAAAGTGTCACAGGGAGAAGAAGAAATTCTATAATTAAATTCCCACAGTAAGTACAGGATTTTCAGAGGCTCAAAATGAGTTTTCCAAGGCCGAGCACCACTAAATTGCTTTTTACATGTCCTTGCTCCTCTGGTTTTGCAGAGGACGAGCTGCATGGGTAGTGAAAGAAATCGCTTTAGCTTAACTCCGCATCAGTGTGGGGAGAAACAGGCTGTGGAACTTTTAATATCTCCTTGGCTCCACTTCAAGTAATGCCATTAAAATTGGGCTGCTGTGTGAAGGGGGTGTGTGTAAGTTAGGGGTGGTTGGAAGGGGGAGCGTGTGAGTGTGGGTGTGGGTGGAAGGGATGTGTGTGAGCCTGGGGGTGGGTGGAAGGGAATTGTACACACAGATTTGTAGCTTTCTTATGCAAACAAGTTTGTTACCTAATGTCTTTCAAATTCAGCCTGGCTAAGAAAAAAAATATTTGACAACAGAATTGTGATTTGTATTCCACATTTTAAAAGGTTAAAATACAAGGATATATTTCAGAGTACCACAAACACTTTTGGGGAAAAAAAACTCTCAGGGAATTTCTTAATTATATTTACCAATGTGGAATATGCTCCTTTCCAGGATGATTTCCACTTTAATCATGCTACAGATATGTAGATGAATGTAGAGTCACAGTTTGTATAGGTTAGAGAAGAGTTCCTCAAACTTATTTGTCCAGTCATGTCAGACTTTGAGGCTGCACGGCCCTGCATAAACAATATATAAACCCCCCACACAAACACGGAGTACATCCGCATATATAGATAACTAAAGAAATAGTTTTACTATTATTATTCTTATTATTATTATAACTGCACCATGACCGCTACTGTTATTATTACATTTAGAATTAATATCATTAGGTCTTATGGTTATGTAAGAACATTATTAAACATGTCCCAACAGGAGTGCTTTGTTTAAATTTTAGATTATTGCCAAACAAAGTTTAGGGAGTGAGGCGCGCAGTGACCGCAGTGCTGAGACCAGAGCTGGATCTTATTGAATTTTGATGGTGCAGAAGCAAGGCCCATAGTTGGAGAAACGCTGGGTTAGAGTGTTTCTCAAACTGTGGTTTTTACTCTTTAATGCTACCCTAGCTACACTAACTACTATAACAGCCATCGAATTTCTCCAAATTTAATACAGTAATCCCCAGTTTTACATGGATCAGGATTTTCCGTAGTGTTTTTCAGAGAACCGAACTGATTATTGTACGCAGGATACCAGGACGACGGCTGACGTGCACTGGACAGTCGCTCATTTCCCGAATGCACATAATGCCAGTCCTTGACTGTTTCTCTTTTGTTTTTCGTGCTGTTCTTCTTAAATCCCTGTATTCGTATTACTGTAAATTAAATTAAAAGAGGCTGTTGATCTCAGTCCAATATCTGTTATAACTGGTGGGTCGCTAAAATATGACTCCTTCTGAAGCCCCTTAATAAGGCACGCTGCCTGGCGAAGAATACATTATTGAACTGTAAAAATGATTGGTGATTACCGGTACCTTTAACTAAAAATTACACTAATTTATTATTGTATTTACCTGTTTACACCAAAGAAAATGACAGCGCATACCAGAGAATATGCATGAATTACCGTAGAGTCTGTACAGTTATAATATGGGTATTTACATTCTAGTACTTCAGGAGTTCAGTGTGAAAGGAACAGTACGAATACGGGCTTACCTTTATATTTTCGTTAAGGGTAATGTATTTAACTGATCTTAAAATTAAATTAGAGTGTTTTGGGAGCATATTTGAGGGCATTCTTAGGATTTATTCTATGAAAATTGGCATTTTTTATCACAACACAATGTAGTTTTACACTATTCCCGGGTGCTCTTGGAATGTAACACCAATGAGAAGCAAGGCGTTACTGTAATACCAGATTATTATCAGCCTCAACTGACTAATACAGGCACTATGGATATTGTGCTATACCTAAAGTGTACCGCAATGGATGAAATTTTTAGCACACTTTGATTTTCCAGTTTATAGCTGGCTGTCATCCCAAAGCTGCACACAACTAAAGGAATCAGTGAGACGTTTTTCTGTTAGAGCTGCTGATTTGTTAGATTGTTTTACCTCGGCATTCTTTAACCATGCAACGAAAACCTACCCCAGCAAATTTGCTAGTGATTTGCTTGTCCACCTTCGCATTTCTCGCAGTTAAAAACAAATGTATTAACCTGATAGAAAATTTTATTTTCAGCCCAAACTTTGTTTACTTACCAGTTATTAGTTAGTATTGCTATAGTTTATTTCTGCAAGGACTGTAAAAAAAATTGTCTTCTTTCCACATGACCTGTCAACCAATCTGACCCATCAAACCTGTCAAACAATCAGAAACTGATTGCAGCCAGCTTACTTATGGCCCACTTTCAGCCCTGCTGTTCAGAAGCTGGTGTTTCTGTTTACAGCACAGCACAGTTCCTTTTACCAGTGGAAATGTACCAAAATTTGACAAGTCTGCAAAGTGTGTTTGTTGCCTCTTTTGTGGCCCCATTGCTATACCTTGTTGGATCCTTGGTCTCTGAAAGGATCTCCAGCAGCTCATCATTGGAAAGGAAGAAGAAACGAGGGAAAAATAGTCTTTTCTTCTCTAGGTACTCATTTAAACCCTTCAAAATAAGATCCAGGAGCTCACTGCTTTTCTTCAGCTTCTCCAGCATCTTATCTATAGCCACCACAGCCAGGACATGCTTGTCCTAAAATAGAAGACACAAGAGATTTGTAAGTGAACCCAGGTGACAACAGCATTAATTAATAATAACCATCCCTCACAAATGTCCATAAGAAAGGAAAATTCTAAATCTCTACTGTGCCCAGTCCATTTCTCATGGACATAACTGAGCTCAGTTTATATCAATATGAGATTTTTCCCACTTATTAAAATGCAGTTGCTGAAAAAGAGCCTTCCTTGAATCTCACCCCAATCACAAATTAAGATATATTGTTTCTTGTCTCTCCGCTCAGATCTTTGTCTCAGATCACCACATCTTCAGATAAACCTAAAGATCCACAAGAAAACTTTGTTGCCTGTACAACCTCTGAAATCTCTTAGGGATCAAATTCAAGTCAGATCCATAATGTTGTTAAAAAGAAGAAAACAGAGAAGATGACGAGAACAACAAAATAACTTCTGTGTTAAATTGTTTTAATTGTGTGCCTTATTTTTCCTAAAGTGGGGATTTAGAAGTCAGACTTCACTATTTTCCAAATAAGATGATTTTATAATAAGACAGTAAAATCTGAGCAGTAAAATCTTCCTCTGGGTGGCTCTCGATGAAATGTCAACCTGGTGAGTTGAACAATGAAAAAACATGAATTTAGCCAATACTGAAAAACCTCAGTTTGTCTATTGTAGCTCTTTCAACTCTCAGGCCCCAAAAGTTCAGACAAATTACCAAGAGATGAAAAAGGGGCCTGTGGAGGACTGACACAAATGTAAGTCATGTCACATCCACTGTTTTTAAATGAAAAAAAAAAGTTGAATGTGCCTCACTAATTCAATCCATTGCTTTTCCAAAGGGTTGAGTCAAAGGTCTGTCAGTCCTCTAAGACAGAGGACACAATTAGAAATGCTCCTTCCTTGCCTGCTCCCTTCCAATCTTTCTTCTCAAGATGCAGCTCACCAAAGTATAGAAGATAATTGCATGCCCACCTTCCCTCCAGTTTTGATTATAATTGATTTTCTATTACACACAGTGACTAGAGCTGACATTTACTTTTGGAACACATGTTAGAAGAAAAAAAAAACCCACAACAATAAAAACATGGTTTCAAAAAAGGGGGGAGTCTATGAGTGGGTAATAAAGGGACAGTAATGACCATGGCAATCACCAATCCGTCCTCTGAATCTCATTTCTCAAAGCATGAAACGTCATTGGGTGTGTCTAATGGAAGAGAGCATGCAGAGCCAAGATTAGAAGGCCTGGTTTTATTACCAGGGATCACAGGGCATTGCGGCAGATTGGAGGGAGCAGCTGCATACAATGTAAAGAGATTAATGCACCCCCAACACACATTAAATAATGGAATTAAATTATCTGCAACAGTTTGCCGCAGAAAGACAAAGCCAAGCTACATGCACATTTGTTTTGCAGTTGACGATTCTGCAGGGCTCAGTATCAATGGCTATTGTAATCATTATATACTCATTATATTAAGGTTAATGACATCCAGTTAAGCTTTACATTTCTTTAACTCGCGAAGTGTATGAATAAAATCTGATTTCAACAAATGAAAAGAGTGTACAATAGTATAAAATCCTATACGCTCACAGTTTGCTGCATCTTCACTTTGCATGCTCAACCATCCTCTGGACTAGGGATGAAACATGATTTTCGAATAGTTGAATATTTGATATACATTCGAATATCGAATAGTTATTTCAAATACCGTTCTCATTTAAGGGACTCCTAAAAAAGCTCCCTACAGGCACGGGAGACTAGGTCTACAATCCCATAGGTTAATCCAGAAGAAAAAAACTAAAAAACTGTCGATTTTCGGAAAAAAATTCGAGTAGTTCTCCTCGATTTTCGAATAGTGTTTGCCAAAAAGTTAAATCCCTACTTTCACAAGGTAGTAGAATAGAAATGACTTACCTACGAAGAATTTCGCCCTTGTAGCGTGATGGGAGAGCTCAAGCGCAGAGTGTAGCGAGAGAGCCGGTGAATCACGCAGTTTGATCTGTGAATGCTCTAAACACAGAGATGAG
>JBBKCR010000002.1:3524049-3538322 GCA_037577295.1 Ladigesia roloffi | reverse complement strand
TATATTAAAAAAAATATATATATATATATATATATGATAAAGTAGAAAAACTACACAGGAAAAAATATGATAAAGTAGAAATACTGTACTGTACTATACTGTAATTGTTGTGAGATGGCTTTTATTCAAGTGCATAGACAACATGAAGGCACAATTTTAAAGGTTTTATTCAGAAACAATACAGTGGTTTACAAATAAGGCGACCATGAAGCATCTTTCAACAAATCAAGTTTCTATGAAAAAAGGTGATTTTTTGCTTTAGAAAACGTTGTTCTAAACTGTTGCTTTTAGCTTTTGATTAACCACTGCCGACAACCATCTACTTTGTTACTAAACTATCATGATTTATTAAGTATTATTTTCTTTTTTTACCTTTGTTGTACAAAAAAGAAAATCATGTCCAATTTCGAAAAAGCTGAGGGTGGGTTATGGGAATGAGAGGAGCAATCAGGAAAAAACAGCCTTGTTTCTAGCCAAAGTCTAATATGAATTTTGCATATCTCTTATCAGAGTCATGTAGGTGCAGATTTTCATTCCAACCAAGCCAAAGGCACCTATGATTCCACCTCTGTAATTAGTTGGTCTTGGTTTTCAGTTATTCGGGTGTGGCTTCTTCTTGGTTGGAACAAAAAACATGCCCGACAGTCGGCATTAATTAGTGTAACACTTGTCAAATAGAGATGGGGCCATCATCATATCATCTCATTTACATTTCTTGTTCAAACAGTTAACACATGAATCAATGATTAATTAAATCTGTCAATGGATTTCCGCCAATCTGTCAATCTTTCTGACTGGAGTTAATCTGTATGCACTATTTGATTTTGTTTGCTTATACATCGGTTTTAGGGAAATATTATTAACATGTACATTTACAATCAAACCTGAGTTGGTTCCTGGTGTATAGGGCAAGCATTCAAATTGCTAGATAAAAAGTGTATTTAAAGCTTGTAATCATGCAGCACCTGCAGTACATGTAAAGAGACTGCGGCTCATGTGAAAGTGATGAGGTACTCTGGATAAGCATGATCATCGCGGAATACCACGAAGATTGTTGGCGCAGAGGGATTGTCCACCACAGTATCATAGAGGTCTATACCATTGGCAGATTTCGCAGGAGGAACAATCATTGTGTGATTTCCAAGTGTATAGTCTCCAGTGAGGACTCTGCAAAGATACATGTGTTTCTGGCCCTGCTGGTTTGGCACTGAATAGGTGTTGCTGGAAGAGTAGGCTGCATTAAGAGCAAAATAGGTGCCTTTTCCATATGCCGCAGCTGCAATGAATCAAAGTGATAAAAAGGTTAGTGAAAATTCACAAGTGTATAAATGAAGAAAATTTATAGTTTTATAATGTGATAAAACATATTGAAAATTTCACCATTCATTCCTGCATAGCTGCGGTTGAAGCCACTGTGGTTAATGTACTGTATTGAGTTTTCTCTGGTTCCGTGAAACAGCCTTTTTTCATTGTTCATATGTCTGTTCTTTATTTCCATAATGTGCTTATTACTCTGGTACTTCTTCCACATGCCAGGATTCTGGATCCGTGTAATCTTCAGAAAGAACAATAGTTTGAACTGCTGTAGATTGAACTGTTTTATCACTAAATACCTCATTAAATATTGAACACTTCTCTGGTAATCCAGAGTAAACTTATAATAATATTAGGTGGCCTTTTGTAGGTCAGTAGTGATGAGTAAAAACATGACTGTCTGGTTAATAAAGGAGCTCAAATGGTGAACATACTGTAAATGTATTTGTTAGCAGTCAGTAACATGTAAATGTGAAAAACAGCAGTGTGTGCAAACATTTGACGGGTAGTGTACATGAAACATACCTTCAGAACATTATTACTGGGGCATGTTTTTTTGAACTGATTCAGGACATCCTGGTACTTAGTGCTCCCAGATTGCAGAGGATACTCCTTGCACAGATCAGTCGATGCCATACTATCCCATTCCAGTGGGAGGCTGTCGTTAGCTAGAAATAAAGAACAAATTAAGTTTATGTTCCTTCTAGTGATTTAAAAAAAAAAACATTGTTCACTAAAGAACAAGTATGAAAATGGTTTGACCAAAACTCAAATTCATGCTATTTTCCCCACAATACTTAAATATATTCAGATTCTCATACAAGTACTCAAAGTTGAAAAAGAGAACCACGTTAAATAAATTACACAAAAATATGTGACTTGGTCATTTATTTATTAGGGAAAATTTCCAATATTACATATTTGTCTGTGGCAAAAATATGTGAACCTCTAGGATTGGCAGGCAATTTAAAGGTGAAGTTAGAGTGTTTTCAATCAATGTGATGACAATCAGGTGCGAGTGAGCATCCTGTGCTATTTAAAGAATGCGGATCTATCAACATATTAAGATGTGTTGGTGGAAGTGTATCATGGCAAAAAGACAGGACCATCTCTAGTTTGTTCTCCACCAATCTACAATACAACAGAGTTTGTTGGAAGAAATGTAATCTTCCCCAGGAGTGGTTGACTGACGAATATCACTCCAAGGGCAAGGCTGTAATAGTCAGCCAGGTCACAAAGAATCTCAGGGTAAGTGCTAAGCATTTAAATGCCCCTTGTGCACTGGCTAATGTTAATGTTCATGAGTCCACCACCAGCAGAACACTGAACAACAATGGTGTTCATGGCAGTGTTGCAAGGAGAAAGCCATTGCTCTCCAAAAAGAACATCACTGCTTGTAGGTAATTTGCTAATGGTCAAGTCTACTGGAAGAATGTCTTGTGGATGGATGAGATCAAAATATAACTTTTTGTTTTGAATATGATTTGGAGAACGGTGAACACTAAATTCCAGCATAAGTACCTTACGCCATCTGAGAAACATAATGGTGGTAGTATCTTGTTTTTTGTCAGTTTTGCTGCATCATAGCCATCATTGATGGAACAATGAATTCTGAATTATACCAACAAATAATAAAGAAAAATATCAGGATATCTGTCCAAGAACTGAATCCAAAGAGAAAGTGGGTCATGCAGCATGACAACGATTCAAAGCACATCAACATCTAAGCACATTCTATCAAAGAATGATTAAGGAAGAATAAAGTTAATGTTTTGGAATGGCCTAGACCAAGTCTTGACCTGGAAGGACCTGAAGCGAGCATTTAATGCAAGGAAATACACCAACATCCAAGAGCTGAAGGTGTTCTTTTAGGAGGAATGGACTGAAGCTGATGCGCAAGACTGATCAGCGGTTACTGGAAATGTTTGATTGCCACTAAAGAATATTCCCACCAGATACTGAAATGAAAGGTTCATATACATCACTGGCAGATACTTCACTGACAGATATGAAAAACTGGATAATTTTCCTTAATGAACAAAAGTGAAATATTTTTGTCTCATTTATTGAACTGGGTTCTCTTTAGCTACTTTAAGGGGTACTTTAAGAAAAAATTGATGTTCGTATTTATATTTATACAAATGTATACAATTCTAAAGGGTTCATAAACTTTCAAGCACCACTGTATCTTGAAAGGAATCACAATCTCTATACTCTATATTATTGCAATACTGATATTGTGTCCATATCGTGTAGCTCTACTGTAAACTTTCTAACAGTGAATGCTATACTGTTGTGTGTATAACTGGACAAAGATAAACTGCACCCAATGAACAACCTGTACAAAGCTACATTTATTTTGTGAACTGAAATGAGGATGTACCTTGTAATTTATCAACACGCCTGATTTTCATCTGGTTACCACCACTTACAGCGGGCCCTTCTGGAATGGTGACCTTGTATGCTTGTCCTCGGAATGTGATGTCCACATGCTGAGAGTTTTGAGTAAGGGCTTCTTCCAAACGGAAGTTTGTGAGCAGATCGAAGCTACAGTACTGTCCACCCTGTTCATACTGCCAGTCCACTAGCTCACTTGCTATCTCCATTTCTTTCTTTAGGACTGCCTCATCTCGGGTTCTTTTGAGCATAGTCTGGATCTCACCAGAGGCCATCAGAACATCCCTTGTGAGGCCCTCAACTAAAATCTTAACATCTCCAACCTGAGCCTTTTGTACCACTCTTACACTGACATCCATGGTTTGCTGGAGCTCTTGGATTCTTTGTAGGTCTTTATCAGACAGGCTAAGGATAGCTGAATCTTTGATTGTCTCAAATGCCTGGTCTTCTTCAATGAGTTTCTCCACCCATTGCTTTGCTTGGTCCACAGCAGACTGGGAAGGTCCACAAATGGAGAAGCAGGCAGCATTTAGCACTTTGCCCTCAATCACAAGGTGTTTTCCCTTCTTTTGCTGTTCATCTTTGTCCTTTGATCCAATGAACAGTGATTTGGCAAACGCTGTTAAAATGAGAGACATGCTCAAATGTAATTTCCCAAAAGAATGCCACAATCCCATTTTTTACATGCCCTTGTCAATTAGGCACGAAAGTTCAAATTCACTATGACATTTTCTGAACAATAAAGACACTCAGGTGGTGACCATGCTGTAAATGTTGTAAATATTAAGTAAGTAACATGCAAAGCCATCTTACTGTTTGCCAAAAAAATTGATAAGTAGCGCTCAAGACAGCAGTGGTTAAGATAAAAAAATCACAACATACATGTAATTTTTTGGGTCCAGGTGTTCTCCTTCTTCTGTTGGTCAACGTCTTCTTTATTCTGCATGCTCTGATAGAAGTCTGTCAACATGGGAGCCTGGAAAATCACTATGCGTACCAGTTTTAGTGACGACTGTGGAGTCTGTGTCAAAAAGTCAAACAGACCATCCAGCATGGAGTCTGCGACCTGTCTGGGATTCACCCCCCCTTGACCTGTAAGAGAAAGAGTTTTGCTGACAATCACAAATCTCACCAGAAAAATATTCAAAACTAGCAGTTAGAAAAAATACAAATTCATTAAGACTTAGAATGCAAGTCAATTGAGCCATGACAGAAGCACAAATGTTAAGTTGTCATCATATGGCAAAACAGCTCTTTATTTGGAAGTTACCCAGTCTGTGTTGAAGCCTTGAAATTAATTTTATTTTTTTTGAATAATATAACATCACAATGAACAAAAGGGAGAAAAAAATCTAACCTTTAATTTGAGTACATATATTCAGTGCTGTGAAAAAATCCCCCCAAGATTTTTTACATTAAATTATGTGTTTCACAATTATTGACACCCCTGGTGGTAATATTTAGTGCAAACCTATTTGCCTATAGGACAGCACTTTATGTTCTCCTGTAACATTTCACAAGGTTGGAGAATATGGCGAAAGAGATATTTGACCATTTTTCTTGGAAACATTTCTATAGACCATCTTATGCCCTCTCCTGTTCAGCTCAGACCACAGGTTTTGTGGATTACTAACTTGTGGATTTATCTAAGCAACTTACAAAAATAAAGTATAAATTACATAAATTCTTTAGTTATGGCACCAGTAATTTTGTTCAAATTATTTTCTTAATTATGGATTAAAATAAATAAATACATTTATTGTCAGTGTGAGATCTTTCAGTATGAGAACATGCTAGTGAAATAAAATATATAATTTTATCTGAGGTGCCAATAATTGTGTAAAGATGTGTACAACCAATGTTTTTGTAATAATAAAGACTGGGGCTTAAACTGGCAAAAAAAGGCCCGAATTACTTTTTTTTAAAAGGTAAACTTAGAAACAAACACAACAAATAAACGAAAACACCGTAGAGTAGCAGAGTAGCCAAGTGGCTAGGCACCACATAAACATAAAATATGGAAACATATAAGAAAGTTAGTTTGAATACAAATTAAAACATGTGCTTTTTTCCTTTTTGTAACTGCTTATTATACTGCTGTAGAATAATCCTTATAATTATGATTAACACGCGGCAACACTGCACAATAGGGGCGAAATATGAGCATAGTTATTATACTGCTACACATTGAAAATGCAATATATTAGTATCCCTTCTCCATAATTAATATGGAGAATATTAATATATTAGTAAATTAATTCTAAGGAATAAAGATTGGTTGGAAAATTGTCAAATTATATTTTTGTTTAAGGAACCCACCAAATAACTATAAGCTTTTGTTGAAACACATGAAGACCTTGATTAATCAGAACACCCAGTAACTCACCAGGAGCTGTGATTAGTTACCATTTCAGAAACATAGTGATTAAAGTAGGCTCATTTTACAATTGCAGCCTTCTTTCATACAAGTATTGCAGAGACTGATATCATTACAACAATTAGCAGGCAATACATTGCCAGACTTTTAATATATATATTTTTTTCAAAATGTACTTTAGATTTATTAATGAGGCCCAATTTGTGCAGCATCTGTGCCCAACTTGTGCTTTTCAAATGTATCCTTATCCAAAAAGTTTAATAAATTAATTAAATAGGATAAAAACATTAAAGATAGAAATATTAAAAAATTCATAATGTCAGGGTGGTCATAGGTCTTAAATTTTGTACACACCTGAAGTTATCCATGATTTAAGTATACAAAAATATGTTTGTGTGTATGTTTATGGCTATATACATTTCTGTGCATACAGACACTTGTCAATATAAAGGCTAAAATTGTACTATCAAAACAATGAAGCTTCTGTTATCTTGTATGTCATCACAACTCGCCTGTTCCAAATGCAGGGAAAGAAATGGAGGTGAGATTCTGCTTCACACACATCTGGATTGCATTCATGACCAGGTTTTGGATAACAGCAAGATCACTTTTTCCTGAAATATGGATGATCTTCTTGCATTGTAGATTGCCTGGCTGAGTCATTATCAGTCCATTGTTTTGCTGTGCTCCTTAAAAGGGGTATTAATTAAAATTCATCATGCTACACATTAAATCACATTTGTCAGTTTAAATGAAAGTGTTCAGTGTTCTACACATCAAACTACATTTTGTAATTTTAATGTGATTCCATTTAAGGTTCAATATGGTACACATTAAATTATATTTTGCAATTGTATGTAAATTATTAAAGGTTCAAGATTCTTTGTCACATACACAGTTGCTGAAGTGAATTGCAGCCCAAATATCAATGAGATTGTATGGTATAGTCATAAAAATTATAGAGAATATTAAAGACAAACTTAGTTATAAAAAAACACTTCATTCAAATAAACATTAAAGAAGTTGGGGTTTTTTTTCTTCTCACCAAGTTGCTGGCATTCTGCTTCTACGTTTGGACCGGCAGCATCCAAAATAGCTTTTGAGACACCTTTTAAAATTGGAGATTCACAGTAATATACACAGTTATTTACACTACACAATAAGCATCTCAGAGATATTCACTAAACAATTTTCCACTTCTGTGTAATACTGAGTAGGAGGTGCATTGCAAATGGCTACATGTAATGTGGGCAATTGATAAAACATTTCCTCTTTAACAGTGCTTCAGTTTGGTGATCAAAAACTGTAATTCTGTAAAAAAAAATATTATATGCTAAAAAAAAATAGTATGAAATATTTGAGTCTATAGCATATGTAGCCGAGAAGAAAATATTTTGTGCTTTATGTTTTATAAAAAATGGCTTTTGATATGTCTTACATTGGCCTAGCTAAATTCCATATATTTATTATTTCTTGTGAGTTCAGTTAATCCCAGATAACCTGTTAAAAGATTGTTGTTGTATTGGTTTGTTTGGTCGCCATAAGGGTGCATGCAGTAATTTCATGATCCATATAATTTCCTCATATCAATCTTTATTTTTATATCATGCGCTCATTTGTTTCTTGGTTTTGTAATTTATATGCAGGTATTTGCTTCCATAATGCCACTTATTTTAAGAGGTTCTTAGTCACTTGTACTTGGTCTAATGAGCATCCCATTGCTACCAAATTTGTACTGCCATTTTCTATGAGATATTTAATTTGATGCCTCTGTACAGAGCTGCTTAAAAGATTGTGAACCCTCCAAACATGGTCAAATGAAATAAAAATAACCTTACGAATTGAACATTTAAATCTCAATTTGCAAAGCAGACCTATTGTTACATCAATGTAAATTATGACTAAATACACACACACACACAAAGTTAATAAGCAGTCTTTCTCATATCAACATAAAGGATTTTTTTTTCAGGCCAACACTTTTCACTGACTAAAACTAGATTAAAATGTCATCAGTTTTCTAAAATTAGACAAATTGTTTTTGGATAATTCTGACTAAAATAAGAGTAAAATGCTCAGACATTTATTCGACTGAAACTTCACCAGACTAAAAAGAGTGTGGACGTGACTAAGAGCAATAAAATCTAAAATTAATTCAGGCCACCAAAAACAACACCAATTCCAAATTTAGGAAATCATTTTTCTTCCAGAAAACAGAAAGTCTGCCTTGTGCAAAATATCTGAAACCTTTAAGGCAGTATCTCGTGGCATCTCCTTTTGCAGGCAATACATCAAATAAACGCCTCCTGTACCCAGAAACCTGGTGAACCAGGACATCTCTAACAATTTAGCTTCCTTTGGTATTCATCACATGGTTAAAAAATTGCTCAAAAAAATTATAGAAATAATAAAAGACCACAATATCAAAATTGTTCTGCTTGTTAGATTCCATGGAAACACTTTTGGAAAGATGACTGGCTGTAAACTGTGGAGAAAGAATTCACTTGCGGGTGAATCAGAATCACTGTTACTAAGGAACATAAAACCATGCCATTGTAGTGGGTTTAGGTACAGCACGGCTCCTTTATGTCTATAGGAATGTGACTATAATTTTTATGTAGGACACATGGTACAAACACAGTACACTGAAAGCTTGATAGACTAACTTAAGGAAGAATTCTACAGTCATTGAGTCTTCAAGAAAATATTGTTAATTTATTTCAAACCATTTTTTGCCAACCAAGGCTTACAATCCTGCTAAAATTACCTGCTTTTAATGTAAAATTGTCATTGCTGGAATTTACAATGACGTCCGTTTTCTCCTTAGTGATGTCACCACTGAGAACCTGCAGTGTAACTCCTCCCACCTTGGTCTCATGGACGCCTGATTTTGTGGTGATGTTTAAAAAATGGCCTGCAAATTGCATGTGGCAAACAAAAAATAGGCTACACAAAAACTGTTTACACAAATTTGTTGTTTTAATAATTGGTTGTCATTGGTTTTAAAAACTTTTGCACACTGTACCTTTCTTTTGTTGTTGTGTGGATGGCTGAATGTTAAACTTTTTGTTGAATTCATCTGTGAAGGCCTGTGAATACAATAACATTTAATTATTTATCTGTCTGTGCATCTGTCGGGCTACCTATCTACTTATCTGTCTAATCTGTTTGTAATGCCTGCCAGTCACTCAGTCAGTCAATCAGTCAGTCTGCCAGTTTATATAAAATGCTCACACTGCTTACCTGTATGGTTTGAGTGTCTGTAGGATGAAGAGCAAACACCACTTCCTGCACAAGATTGGAGCCACGATTCTTGCTAAATTTAAGCACAGAGTCCAGCATAATTGAGGCCACCAACGTCTTTGGAAAACCCAGGTTTCCTGTGCCAATGGCAGGAAACGCAATGGACTTCTGCTGCTGCTTCTCCGCTTCTGCTAAACATTGATCCACAATACCTTCCAGGTCCTTTTTTAAGACAAGACATTGGATGTTAGCATGATAATATAGTGCTGGTTTATTTATTTAAACAACATTCAAGACATTTTTTTTATTTTTATTTCTCTTATTAGGGCTGTCACTTGATTTTATGGAGTGATCAAGTAATGTAGTGTTTAATTTCATGACAGATTCGATTGATGTGTTTTGTGGTAACCTAAATTTATAAGGAAACTTAATTTGTAACTAAAATACTGGGTTTGGTTTCTTAATTGAAGAAAGTCCAGTAGTACAAATTCTAAGTACATTTTTGGAAGAAGAGGCAAAACGTGATTGTGTGGTTGCTACAAAACCAGTATTTGGAGACCAGAATTCTGCTCACAGTGGGGCACTAAAGTGATATCTCTTCTGACTTTCTTTATTCAGCACACTGCATTATATCACCGAACCACAGAGAGGGTGTAAACTCAAGCCTGATTCATGCTCATGCAAAGGCAAATGTGCTCCTACACGGCGCTGTACCTTCGGTGCCCGTTTGTATTCATACTGGCCCGACCCTGCTGCAAAGAAATTCGACGCCAGGACAGCAGGAGGCGCGTTGGTCTGAGCCCCCCAAAAATGTATTCAACTTTAAATTATTTATACAGAGTTGTAGTTCAGTCCCGGAAATTACGCTGGATTCCAAGGCTGACGTTGGCCGACCAATCACAGACGTTCAGCATCCAGCGCGGCCGTTGGATGTATAGAAAATAGAGCTCAACTCCAACCGACAATCCAAACCAGCTGGATCCCCCATACGACGTCGTATCATGGCGATCCAACTGATCCGACATGCTGGAGCAGTGTCAGTATGAATCAGGCTTCACTGTTTACTACCAAGTCTTGTATGGTTAAGGATGGCTGAAAATAGGTGGAATGGTCCAATTTTGCCTGAAAAACTACACTAAGCCATATTCACAGGCTGATTATTTTTTTAAATACAGCAAACAATGACATGTGTCTAAATGACCGGAATTAAGTGTCTAAGTGTATTTATGAGTCTGTTGTTTCATTAAACTGGATATTAAAGAATGTTTCAGCATTTAAATTTTGCAATTCAATATCTGCAATTTCAATTAAATAAGTAATCGTGCTGACAAAAATACTCTTTTTATATAGCAGACAACCTCCAAATAACATAATCTGTAAGGATTACATTCTTTACATGAAAAACTGGGAGTATTGTAAAGAAATACCTTCTGTTCTGAACCCTGTCCCTGGTTCCAGTGAGGGGCCACAGCATGGAACACCTGTTTGTTTTTAAGGTTACAGCCAGCAGTGACAAAAACTGCCCCAACCTTCTGTTTGCCAGTGGCCTGCTGGTTAAGAAGCACCTGAAGCTGTGGCCCAGCTGCACTGACAATGGCACTTGAGATGGCTCCGTGATTGAGGGACAAGTCAGAGGATATAGAATTCACAACCACATCTACCTAAAGACAGACAAATAAGTCTTAATTTGCACATTTTGGATCCAAACAACAATCCCAAACCCAATAATAACAAAAAGTGTTGCTGCAAGTAAGTTACCAAATAGAAGATCATAACTCACAGATGTGCTCTGGATGTTGCATTTTGAAAGAGTAATGGTCAGTCCCTCGTTCGTCTTTATGCTCTGGGATATACCTTGGCTTGTAGAATTAAGCTGATTTATCTTTGGATAAGATTGGCTTGCTTTGATTTTTTCCTGACTAGTGGAACTTCCTCCAAATATTTTCTGCACTGCAGCCTGTAAAGCCTGAACAGTTTTATCATTATTGTCAACAAGATGGACTTTCTTTAAACAGCAGTCTCCACATGTAACCTCGAAGAAATCTTTCAGGGCCCCAACAATGGTGTCTGCACAGAGATCCATTGGAAACCCAAGGTTCCCACAACTTATCGCAGGTAATGCCATAGATTGGCAGTTCTCTTTGTCAGCAATTAGCAGGCTTCTGTGCACAGTTTTTTTCAAAAGTCCAACTACTTTGAGAGGATCAGAGCTATCATATTGAGGTCCTACTGCATGAATAACATGTTTACAGCATAGTCGTCCCCCCGCCTTTGTAAGAACAGCATCACCTGTGTTAATGTGCTGTCGCTTACTAATGATCTTGTGACAGGCATCCTGCAGTTGTGGCCCGGCAGCATCAGAAAGTGCCTTTGATAGGCCTCCATTAAGGTCCAGCTTTTCATTTGCTGCATTAACTACAGCATCTACTGGATAAAAGCAAATGTCCCCTTTGCTAACCACAATCTCCACTCCTTCACATGTTAGGACCGTCTTCCCTCCTACACCAACAGCACCAGCCTGGAAGACCTCATTTTCATCTATCAGCTCGACTAAGCATCCAAAATTTTGTCTGGCTGCAGCAACATACATTGTCTCTTTTCCCTTGAAAAATTTCTTTGCGCCAGGCTTAGCTATTTTCAATCTGCGGAGGTGAATGGATGAAATCAAGTTCTCAAAGTAAAGCTTGCATGGAGAGACATGAACCCTTGGGCCACTTAATGAGATGTTGTCATCTTTGAAGTCCACATTAACTTTGTCTTTCACAATTTCGAACCAGTCTTGCTTTTTAAGCTCCTGGATAAATCTGACAACAATCTTGTCAGCCTTGAGAGTTGAGGCAATGTTAGAATTGTTTTGCACAAAATCAGACAGCTGTTCCAGGATAACATCGACTGCCACGGCATACCCAGAAACCACCACCTGGCTGCCCAGTGTGTTTATTAGAACAGGCAAATTAATCGTGTTATCCAAGTAAGTAATAAGATTTTGCCATTCCACCTTCCTGAGCAAACTGGCATCCTCTATGTCAAGGGATTTATAATTTAGCACTGCTTTCATTTGTTCTTCACTATCCTTCAAGGTCTTTTCAGTTTTGGCAAAAAGCAATACTTGGTTTTCCCGAATCTCCAAAGATGCACAGATTCCATTGGATAAGAACAAATCTCTAGTCAGTTCCTCCTGGTCTCTCTTAGTTAGAAACTCCAGAGCAGATGGATGAATTTCCACCATTTTTTGTTTTAGACTGATGACCTCCTGCAAGATCTTACTTTTAGACTCGAGTACTTCCTGTTTTAGACCACAGAGAAGTAACTTTTGCCCATTAGAGTGGTAACTCAGCTTCATTTCTGGAAAGCTACTTCTAATTTCCTGCTCAAGACCACTTATGAAAATTTCATAAATGGATGAGGTCATATTAATCTCATCTGTCATACTGCCCTTCTCCCTTTGGATCCTTTGAATAATTCTGTTTATTACACTCTGTAAGGCATTCCCTGTTCTAAGGACATCTTCAGCAAGGCCAGCTAGGATCACTGTTCCTCGATCTTTATCTTTATGATAGACAAGATTCACAGGCTCAGCCAACAGCAACTTGGTGATTTCCACCTCCATGTCGCTCCATGTGTCTCTCTGAATTTGAATCTCCAAGGATTTATATTTGGACATTATAGCAGTGAACTGAGAGGAGACCTTTTCTCTCCAGGTCTGGATGAGTTTTCTTGTCTGTAAACCTTGGTGAAGTAGTGAAGTTAGAGGGCTGATTTTCACAGTTGAGTCTTGAATATCCATCCGACAGAACTGTCCGCACATCTCTTGTTTGAACAGATCAAGTGATCCTTTGTTTTCTTGGAGATATTTCCAAACAGATTCATCAATTCTTTCTATGAAAGCTTCTGGAAGTCTTAGAGCTGGTCTGTCTTTTCCATAGAGGGCTGTTTCCAATGATTCATAGTATGGGAAAACTTGGACAGGGTGCTTTTTGATGAGATGCTGTGCATTGAGAACTGTCTTTACAGCTGGAAAAACAAATATAAAGGTTTAAGGTTAGTGTATGTGGTGTTCAAAAACATTACAAATACAAAGTTAATATAATCTCCTGTAAATTACCTACACCTGAGGTCAAAAATGCAAAAACATAGACATTATTACATGCAGAAAATATGATAAAAAGCTGTTCAATAATCCAAAGACATGAAAAGTGTTAAGGCTTTAGCGATCTTTGGAAAATACATTATACATTATACATATACTTAATTATAACACAACGCAGGGGACATAGTGCGAAAGTTGATCCCAGATTATCATATAGTTAGAAAGGGACATACCTTTGTGATCTTTAAAATTGATTATAGCTGACTGACCATCTTCAAGAACGTCCACATCACCCTCTGTATCACCATACTTTTCAAAGTACAGCGTGATGTAGTCTGAGTTCACATTTGGAGGTAGGTCCTGGACTTTTAATTTTGTAGTTTTTTCAAGAGGTCTGACATCCAGTTTTTTCTTTCTGAAAACTGAGTTATCTGGGCACGACAATATGAAGTTCTCTGTATCTAATGCACAAAAATATGGAAATATGGAAAAATGTGGAAAATCAGTTTTCAATACCACAATCCCATAGACACACTAAGGCCTTTAAAAATCTGAATAATTAAATAAAAATGAGAGTAAGTAGCCTGACATAAATGGAATAATTCACCATACAGGATAACATTCCTGACAATGGATGGAAGCCAGTAGTCACTAGTTAGCATAACATAATTTTTTTTAATGTTATTGGGTAATTATTTATAGATTAGCATCAGTTTTAAATGCTAGCCACATTAGTCTGAAAAGACATTTACATTTACGGCATTTAGCGGACGCCTTTATCCAAAGCGACTTCCATTTCTAACTACAGGGGGCAGTCTCCCTGGAGCAACTTGGGATTAAGGGTCTTGCTCA
>JBBKCR010000002.1:3495782-3522572 GCA_037577295.1 Ladigesia roloffi | reverse complement strand
TACACTTACGCACACACACACACCAACACAAATTTAACATAACATTGTGAGATTGAGATTATAACCTTTCATAAAACGATAATTGTCATACCACTTTACAACAGCTGTGACAAATAAAGCGATACAGTCTGAGTAACTCAAACTAAATTCAGTTTGTTAATACATGTCACATACACAAAACACTGTGTTTAGACACCTTTGGGTTTTTGGTACTGTGGAGAGAAACACAAATAAAGTGCGTCTTGGGTTGGTGAAATGCTGCTGTACTCAGATCGGGCCCAAAAATGAAACCCGACCTGACCTGAGTCCAAGGACCTTGTGTCTGAGCCCAGAGGATCTAACACTTCTTAAAGCCCTATATTTTCAATACTGTACATTAAATTAATTTATTACTATATTTACTTGCTTATACCAAAGAAAACTGTGGATACCAAAGAAAACGCCAATGCTTTAATTACAGTACATTATTCATGAGTAACGTCGGTATTTTACCTACTAGCACTGCGGGATTTCAGTGTATACTGTACAGTACAAACACGTGTTTAACTTTACATTTTCTTTCAGGGCAATGAATTAAGCTATGTTTAATTTTACATGGTTTTGAGCATATTTGGGGTCGGGTCAAGTTTACGGTTTGTAGTAAAAAATAGGCATTTTTAACCTCATAAAAACAACGATAGAAAGAGTAAGGTAAGCACCTCCCAATAAAATATAATAAAACACTACTGCAAGGATCCAGATGAAGACCTTCCACCCACCTTCCTCTGTTTTGAAGCTCACTGTTGCTTTCTGCTCTTCCAGCAGTTGAACACAGCAGTCTCCTCCGTAGGACTTTTTACTCTGGAAGTAAATCGTAAGCTTGTTTTTTAATTTGGGGGTCTTGGGATCCCATTTGCCCTCGACGAGCAAGGCGTAAGGGAACACCTCGGCCATCTTTGGTTCGTGTGTCTGATGAAGGGGGATTTTAAGTGCTGCACTTTCGGTTTTCCTTTCCCAACACGGTCTTAAGGAGTGGCTAAAACCCGAAACCTGATGAAAAAGTGTTTTGAACCTAGTCATAAACAAATGTCGACGGTAAAATGAATAAGGGCTCACCAGATGTTGGGGTTGTGCAATAAAAGTGAGAAATGCGGTTTTAAATCGGAGAAAAAAAACTTTTTTAAAGCTTCAGTCACCCCAGGCGTTGTCCTGTAAAGTATAAGCTAAAGGCGTGGAGCACACGTTTTACTTTCGATTTTTTTTCCAGCGACGCAGTCTTAGCCCCCCTGTTCGCCACGGAGTCTGGGTTTCTGCACTAACTAGGTAAGAACACCTGGTTTGACTTTAAGTTTTGTGCAACTTTAGCCCTTCTGCTTTAGGGACGGTGCACTTTACTCTGAAGTGTTTCTGTAGCTTAGCACACTTTGTTTATTTACGTGTTTCTTGTGTATTAGGAAACGTTGAGGAGTTTTAATGTGCGCCATGAGTCAATTTTAGGTGTATAAAACGGAGGCTTGGATAATATATCGTCTAAAATTGTAAAAACAAAATGTAAGCGCTCAAAACCTGGCGGTTGTTAGTGCGTTCCTAACTTCATAATGTACACAAGTATTGGGACGCATGTCTATTTAATTAGCAGGAACTTTAATGATATTGCATTAAAATATATAGACTTTCATATGTATTTTGCAGCGATAACATATCCCAAGGTTATTGGAAGGCCAAATCTGCAGGGCATTTGTGAGGTCAGGCACTGATAGTGGACGAGACGGCCTGGCATACCGTTCAAGTTCATCCATTTCATGTATTGGATGGGGTTGAGGCAGGGCTTCAATTCAAACAATCATGTCTTTATAGACCTAGCGACACTTGGGTAAAATTACCTTAACATTGACCTTAATTTCCCGTACTGGAAAGGACAATTAAGTGAAAAGTGCACAGATTACGGCTGATTAAGGAGTAAAACTACTGAATTGTCCTCTTACTTCAGATTTCAGATTAGCCCCTTAAATAATAGAACATCCTGAATTAACACCTTGCTTTTAAGATTAAATGGTTTTACCATTTACCATGGTTTCAATTTTCAGGGGCTAATTAAGGTAGGCACAATTTAAGTACATGTTGTTTTTTAGTGGATGTAGATGTGATGAGATGTGTTCCACTGTAAGCAAGGGGCTACCTCAATTCAATTATTAAGAAGAGTAACCTAATACTGTTGTCTATATAGCATGTGTATTTATACATCTGTATGTATATCTATACCTATATATCAATCTATCAGTCTATCTATATATATATCAATATATCTTCAGTTATTCTTTTCCATGATGCAATAAATGACTGTTTTCCTAATCAAGTCTCTGCCCAATGTCCTGCTCTCTTTTTTTTTTTTAAGGTTGTTTTTATTCTGAAGCAAATTAACTACCACAATGGCCTCAGAACGTCTCCCACTCACTGCAAAGTGGATAGAGATTCTGAAACAGAGCAGCACCAACTTTTGTGATGCTGTAAAGGGAAAATTTGGTTGTACAGCTGTAATCCACAATGTGCAATTCGACACTGCTTCATCCTTTGGCAGCAAAAAAGGAACCATTGTGCCTGAAATCAAGTACTCAAAACAGTTGTCTGGGGGAGTCAATATATCTGTGTGGAAGGATGATCTTACAACTCATAAAGTGGATGCTGTGGTGAATGCAGCAAATGAGCAACTGAATCATGGAGGAGGACTTGCTTTAGCTTTGAGTTGTGCCGGAGGTCCACAGATCCAAGATTTGAGTGACCAAATCATAAAAGTAAAGGGGTATGTTCCTACAGGAGACGCTGTCATCACCCCAGCTGGAAATCTTCCTTGTAAATCTATCATACATGCAGTTGGCCCTTTTGTGCCTTACCAACCATCAATGAAGGATGTTGCTATGGCTTCACCCTTACTGGCGAAAACTATATGGAGAATATTACAACTAGCTGAGTATAACAACTTCCACTCTATCGCAGTCCCTGCTATTAGCTCTGGCCTTTTCAATTTTCCACGGGATGTGTGTGCAAACATAATTGTTAAGATAGTGAAACAGTTCAGTCGCCAGCGAAGCCCTCAGAAAGGAAACCTAGAGGTCCATCTAGTAAATAATGATGATCCCTCCGTTCATGAGATGCTGAAAGCTTGCTGTAACATTCTGGGGCAACCTGACTCACAAAGTGGGGCGGTGCATATCCAGAACAAGGCATCATCTGGGGCGGTTGGGCCCAGTCTGGAGTGGGGAAATGTGACTCTCCACCTCAAAAAGGGCTCACTCGAGGAAGAGACAGTAAGTTAAAGAAAAGTAACAATTACCAATACATTAAAGTTTTGCTTAAATCACCATGCCTTTCATTTTATTTTTAAGTATTACAATTGTTTTATACATTTGCCTTACAGTCATCTAGTGCAATAACATTTACCACCGTGAAATTACTTACAATTAGTATTAATTACTGCATTAAAATGTAGCTGGTTCCTGTCCTCACCACTGTGAAAAAAATAATTCCATATAGAATATTATTTTTCACCTCCGAGGTTGTTCAGAAAATGTGATTTATCAATCTTCTGTTTATAGGCAGATGTCATTGTTAACACAATTGCAAATGACATGGACTTGTCAAAAGGCTTTGTTTCAAAGGCTCTATTGAATAAAGCTGGAACAAGGATTCAACATGAAATACATCGTCATCAATATCGAAATGGGTATGCCTCTGCTGGTGACATTTTTGAAACCTGTGGTTATAACCTGAACTGTAAGGCTGTGTACCACACTGTCTGTGCTCAGCAAGGAACTGGTCACAGTGCAAGTCGGGTGAGACACTTTAAAATACAGTGATCATTCTTCTTTCCAATGATCAAATTATGTCATATTAATTCTTAATAAAAGCACAGCTTTCTGTATTGAATTCTAAATTATTTTATTTTAATTTTATTAAGTTCATTTTCTAGCCAAATTTTTTTCTTAAAAAATTCCTGCACCATGTTTTTCAGATTCTTCATGGATTGATCTCACAATGCCTCAATAAAGCTCAGCTTCAGAATTTTTCATCCATATCTTTTCCTGCTATTGGCACTGGAAACCTTGGATTTAAGGAAGAAGTCGTGTCTCAAATAATGATCAGGGCAGTGGAAGAATTTGCCCAAAAACCTACAGGGAAAAAAATGGATGTGTTTTTTGTCATTTTTCCGAAGGATACAGGCATATTCAAGGTATAACCTATTCTCATTGACTCAGAGTCAAGGTATGAAGCAGAATTTATAAGGTGAAATGACACCATGTCATGGCAATTATTGACCAGTTTGATGCATCACAGGCTTTTCAAAAGGAAATGGTTTCCATTAAGGAGCAGAAGAATCTCTTCAGCAGCACCACTGGCATGGGTAAGTGCGCTCAGTCAGTCATTTGTTTAAAATGAAACCTTTGTGGTAGTGGTAGATTTACCTTTTGAAGAAAATTTACCAATTGAAGAAAACATGGATGAATACGTCATGAAATATTAACACATGTAAAATAAAATTCTGCATTAATAGGCCAGGATATCAAAATACATTTCCTCTTTATGCAGTAGTTGTCAACCTTTGGGCGGTTACCATTTCCTACTGTTAAACTTTGCCTAGTGTCTAAAATCACATGTAAAACTCACTCTGTTTTCATCCTCTGACAGGCTCTGTGATTCATAGCAGTGAGGAAAGCATTGGATCGACACCTGTCATTGAGCTCATGGGTGAATCTCCGGAGGCAATAAGAGAGGCAAAAGCCTGGGCTATTAGAATACTAGATATATCTGATGGCAATTTCACAATAAATAATTGCCATGTCATCCAATTTGGCCAGAAGGAACATGAAAAACTGATACATCTTCAGGCCAGATTTAATGTAATCATCACAGAGTTCTTCAAAGATGGTCGATGTGGCCTTATCATCAATGGGGATCCCGCTGGGGTCAGTTCTGCCGCCCTGCGTTTGGAAGTCATGCTTTGCGAGGCCCAAGAGGACTTTGCTCAGGCTGAAGAAAATGACCTGCTGCACTCGGTGGTCCGCTGGCAGGCGTTTCATGGTTCAGAAAATCCAGCAACCAATGCTGTTTTGGAGAAGGCTTATCTTCAAGGGGTTGACACTATGGTTATTTCCGCAAATGGCCAAGAATTCAATGTTGACTTTAGGCATATGCAAGTGGAGAATGAAAATAGAGGGAGACTGATTGAAAGGATCTGTAAGTTCTGCAAATAGAGGTATTATATTGTATAAGCTCTTTTCCACAGGTACACAGGAACTGTGCTGTATCTAAACTCTACTCTGATGGCACAGAACTTGCATCATGTTTTGATATTCCAGTGTATCTTAGTTCATTACTGGTGTTTCTGACGCAATTGTCTCCCCACAGTTTTGGAGTCAAAGCCCCAAAACTGTGATCAAAAGCAGAAAGTTTTCCTGTCAAGTTTTTTGCCTCTGCATTCTTGAGCCATGTGCCCAAAACCTAACCCAGCCAAATTTTATTCATGTCCTGGTACACCTTCACATTTCTCACAGCATTAAAGATGTTGTGTCAGAGGAAACTCTCTCTCAAATTTATCTTCAGCCCAAACAGAAACTAGTGCCCAAACATACATAGTGCTTGTTCTCTGTTGACTTCCAGGTTGTTAATCTGCATCACTATGGTCATTGTTTTGCACAAACAGTAAAAAAAAAAACCCACAACAACACTTCTTAATTATGATGTCATATTGACAAATCAGAAAGTAGCGATTAAGTCAGCTTATGGCTCAGGTATGGGTTGCTTTGTTATGGAAAAACATTTGTTCACGGCACAGCACAGTTCCTTGTACCAGTGCAAAAGTGCCAAATGTCTATTATGTATGAAATTATGTATGAAAGATTTGTGAATCATTTTTCCACTGCTTACTAGGCTTTTTCAATACCTATTCCACATTGGCAAAGCAGAACTGTAAGTCCTATTATGCAAGGGCACTCATCGATGACAAGACCTCTGCTATAAATGAAAGGAAGAAACATTTTGCAAAATATGGCCTGGATATTGTGAAGGTAGGCCACGAATCTTTTACACCATCTGCTTTTCTGTTTTCAGTAAGATCCGCCCACCAGCATTTTTTGAATTCTTTAAATGGAATGTGGTTTTCTTGGTTGTTCAAGGTGGAGAAAATAGAGAACTATGCCCTAAAGCAGGTTTTCGAGTTGAACCAGAAGCGAGTGCCAGGTAAACCCCAGCGGCTGTACCAGCGTGTGACAGCACAATCCTGTGCGCTAATCTGCAGGGTGGGATTCCAGAGAGACTATGCACCACCTGTTGGTAGGGATCATCACTGGGTTCAATTATTTTCTTTTGGATTTAAATCACTACAATTATGTGTGTTAATTAACTTCATATGTGCAGTAGTCTACCATATGCAATATGGTGCAGTTTTCTTATTTGGTGCAAGATCATTATTATTACATGCAACAGTCTTTCATTTGAATATCACTGCTTATGTCAATATTAATGATCTACTATTGATCTCTATTACTGGAATAACATATTCTTAACCATTGTGTAACTACTTATTCAGTTAACTCCCAAGATAATTATCTATAGTATCCGGTCCTAAATGTTTCAAATTCTTAACTTAGGTTGAAACTGACAATGTCACTTTCTCATTACTGGCAATAGCCCTCTCATTATGAACTGTTATTTTTCATTCAGAGCAAAAATACGGAGCTGGAATATACTTCACTAAAGAAATGAAAACAGTTTCAGGCCTGTGGCCGCATACTGAAGATGAATACATCTACATCATTGAGGCCCAAGTCCTCACTGGGCAAGAGACTCTTGGTTCATCAGAATTAATCGTGGCTCCTTCAGATTACACTCAGGGCAATTATTATAACAGTGTGACCAATGCTAAGAAAGACATCTATGTCATTTTCCATGGCCAACAGGCATTACCTGAGTTGCTTATCACATGCAAACACCTCTCAACTGGTGTTTAGCTCAGGACAGGGGTGGGTATTCTATTGAAACCTGAAGGTAAGGGAAAACAGGTAAACAAAAAGATTAAATGTAAATTGAAATATTTGGTGCATATCTTTTTGAATAATCAAATGAATGATCTAGCCTAAGTGTAGGATGTAAGTGTTTATTTGAATAAATTAATGAATAATCTTGCAGAAGGAATGCAGGCAACTGTCTCTTTGAATATAAGAACTGAGGGTAATGAACCTATGTGATAATTGCTGTTATAATGGTTTGATTGTGTGCTGAACTCTTATATTCCAACATTAAACAGAATAAATTTGAACTACTACTGTCATGAGTCCTGTACTAAGTCAAAATCTTTCTTATGTATATGTTTCCCATCTCTAGAACTGCAGGGCTATGATAAAACAGGGTTGCGCACAGAAAAATGTCCAGGCCTTTCAAGACCCAGGGTGAACAATTGGTTTATTTTGTAAACTGTGCATGTCTAATACAATTAGAATTTTATATTTAATTTTAAATGTATGCAGATCTCAGGTTTTAATGAGCCTCTTATGACCTCCATTTGAAACCGTGCAACACAAGTTAGCATGGATGTAAGTGGTGACCCCATACTTTTGTCCATATAGGAAGTCCCACAGCTTTGTTGTCAATAAGTTGGAAACCAAATTCAACATGTATTTTGACATACAGTACAAATTTAATCTGGTAACACAAATACAACAACATAAACAGAAACAAATATCACATGTACCTGTACATAACTTTAAATACAAGAATATAATGTAAATCTTTTTACAATGAACACTGAGAGGTACAATTGAGATTAACTTTACAAATCTCTTGTGCACTCTTAAAAAAAGGGGCAAAAACTAGCTTTAACATACTTCAAATAGTGTTTTGCCATACAACTGGTAATATTGCACTGCAAAAGGAGAGTGTTTATTACAGTGGGCTTTTTAAAATACTTTTCCCCATTAAATAAGGTTTTGTTCAGGAAAACATCTTATCAGTACCTCATAATGCAGAATGAGGTGTGCTTGTGCACAGGGCGTAGCACCAAATTCTGGGCCCTATGCACAAGCAGTGGCCCTACAACCTCAGGGGCCCTCGCCCCACTTCGGGCCCAGGTAATTTAGTCCCACTTTTCACCCAAACACCCCTGCTTGTGCAGACACTGGCATGGAATAGGTTGTCATACCAAAACTTTGACAGGACCTAAACTGTGGTCATAATCAAAAAAGCCAAACATATTTTAATTAAAGAACAAAATGAAAATCATATAAAACACAATATATATAATAACACATTGGACCTACATAATCTAGAGAGAAATAAAGACAAAACAAAAAAGTGCACTTCCATAAGAATGTTATTGCCATCAATTCTTGCCTCTTGTGGCAGCTGGTGAACCTAAAGAACCTGTAAGTGTACTTATGTGCGCTAAAAACATCTCTTTGTACTAACTAGACAGTTTAACATACATCTAGAAGAAACATTTTTAAGTCTTACAGTACATAGACTGTTATAGTATAATAACATTATCAATGTTTTCAGCATTGTGGACCAGCTCTATTTTGTTTATTGTAGTCTCTGAATGATTGTGATCAAAGTGAAAGTGAAACAGATTAGTTTACAGTGTGGAAAACCCCTCATTCAAACTACTCCTGCCTGGGGTAGAAAGATCAAGTTTCTTACTTTCCTATCTGCAGAAGGAAAAGACAGCTGGCACACACTGTGTGTTTTGATGGGAATAGACAGGCAGGTGTAAAATCAGTGTAAGGTATATTTGACAAATAATCAATTCATAATTTCACATAAAAAATGTATATATATATATATGTGTGTGTGTGTGTGTGTGTGAATATATCAATGTTTTTTTTATTATTTTATTTTCATTATTTACATTGGTAGATTCTCACTGAAGGCATAAAAACTATGAACGAACACATGTGAATGAACAAAAAAAGGTGAAATAACTGATTCATTCATAGTTTTGATGCCTTCAGTGAGAATCTGTGTTCAAACTTTTGGCCTGTACTGTATATAAATAAATAAATATCTATATTTTTTAAATACACACACATCAGCCACAACAATGTTTGACTGAGACAAGGTTTCTTAGCACAACATTGACTTCTTTCCTTAATGCACCTTTGTGCCATCTCTTCCCCAGATAATATGTTAAGGAAAATATCATTCATCAGACCATCTTTGTCATCGCTCCAGCTTGGGCAATCAAAGTTGAGAGCCCTGTGTGTTTGGACACTTTTCATCTGTTCATCTGTTACAGTATTTTGGTAGTGAGAGTTCAGTACCCATGACCCTGTTGCCAGTTCACTGGTTGTCCTTCCATGAACCACTTTTGGAAGTCTGACCCCTGCATATTGAGAACATCCCCCAAGACCTGCTGTTTTGTGGGTGTTTTGACCCACTTGCTTAAACATCATAATTTAGCCCTTGTTAAAGTTGCTAAGATAAGTAGGCCTGCCCATGTTATGTCATGACTCATTGGAGACATATACACACACACACACACACACACAATACATTACATTAATATATTTTATTTTATTAGTTTAACATAACCTATTAGGTTATGAGTAGTTGTTTTTGGTGTGGTAGATCATTCTTATCAAAACAGTGACAATGATGGTGTGAACATTTTACTGTGTGTTGTACTTGCATGACTATGCATGTGACAATTAAAATTGATATTTGGTATATGGTAAATTTTTAAACACTTCCTTGTCACTGCTAGACTGAGACAAAATCCACGATCCAATCTGTTAAAATGTGTCTAATGTTGCGGACTAAATAAATCAAGTGTTTCAAAATAACAGTACTGTTGAGTGTGATGCACAGTGCTCAGCACACAAAATACACACCACAACCTTGTGAAAATGAATATGAATGTTGACCTAATGATGTGGCTTGTGTGTGTGTATAAACTACATATATATTATTTATCTTTCTTCATTGCTGGTGAACTGGTGACAGAATGTGCCTTATACACTACCAGTCAAAAGCTTTTGCAGATCACAGATTTTTACCACTCATCCATTTATTTCTTAAAATGCAGATCTTTTTCTTGTTAAATTTTCTCAAGTTGTTAGCTGAAACAATATTTCTGACATCCTGTTAACAGGTTGTGTGGGAAAGCAGAGTCCAATTTTAAATGCACTCTAACTCTTTTATCACTCAATAGCCTGTTAACTATGAGCCACATGTTAGGTGATCGACATAATTATATTAGGTGGCTTCAGTAGTAATGAACACAAAATTTGACATTTTCAGGCTAATAAAGGCACTCAAACAGAAAAAGTAGTGTAAATGTTTATGTTAGCGAAGAATACTTGGGTAAATATTAAATCTGAGTGTGACTAAACTTTTGACTGGTAGCCTACTTGTAAAAATCAGGAAAATGGCATAGTGGTCAACATTATATGCACTGAATTCTCAGTGGTGTCGTTTATTGTTTCTGATTAATGTTTCACTGTTATCACTGTTATCCAATGGCAACTCAGTAAGGTTGGTATAATGATTAGTAATGCTTTATACCACAATCCAGGGCTTTAAAACGACCAGAGTGTCACAATAAGCTTGACCCTTAGAACTCAGGAAGTATTGGAAAAAATTGACATCAACAAATAAAAAGATGTAAAACAGTCCAAATCCAGTGTGTTCTTCTACACGTTCACTGTTTGCTGCTCTTTTGCTTGGCCTGTCACCGCTTGGCCCCCACCTTCTGCAACCCCCACCCTCCCACCTCCTCACTTCTGAAAGTTTTCCCAGGTTCACAGATCTTATTTTTTCAGATTATTTCTAACACCAAAAATACAAGAAATGTGGGTATTTTGATTCTTTATGAGCATTTGGGTGTGATGCTATTTTATAAAAAACCCAGTAGCGCAATTCTGTGCTACTCCTATTCTTCCTCCACACATACACACCCACACAAACACACTCACACTCATTCACATTCATACACACACACACTCAAACCCACAAACTTGTCTCTAGAAGTTGCCCTTTTATGCTGAAACCTGACCAGGGAGCTTCTTCTAGTAAGAGTGCTAATCTAAGAACTCTTCCTGTCAATAAAGCCATAATAAATAAAGGGGTATCTGATCCTGCGCCAGTACCACTACTTTGATTAGTTTTGCAAATATGTGCCCTAATCTCAACCAGCCCATGATCATACATGGCACAAGGGCAACTCAAAGACTGACCTGAGATCAGTTTAAATTGGCAACTTCCACCAGCACCGCTTCTCACTCAGTGGCCTCAGTCATTTCAGTGCCATCCACCAGAAGTGTGTGAATCAGGCCGTCTCTCCTCCTGCCGCTGCTCACAGCCTTAATACAGCAGTCATGGTCGCCCAGATTGAAGTGTGTCTCCGTGCCATCATCCACAAACTCCCCCTGACAGTATAGAGATTAACCCTGTCAGCCGCATCCAGAAAATTCAAATACTTAAACAATTTAAATACTTAACTTTTTGGAATATAGAGTATGTACACATTATTTTACATACTGTGGTTAGAAAGTGCCATACTAGAACATCACTTGTGATATCATGTACAATTTTCTTATCTGATGATAAAACATTATGATCATTATGTTCAATATCTTATTGATATTGTGTGCAATATTCTTACCAT
This sequence comes from Ladigesia roloffi, assembly GCA_037577295.1. Classification (NCBI taxonomy): domain Eukaryota; kingdom Metazoa; phylum Chordata; class Actinopteri; order Characiformes; family Alestidae; genus Ladigesia; species Ladigesia roloffi. The sequence continues at coordinate 3,510,940 of JBBKCR010000002.1, read as the reverse complement.
GTTAAATATTATTAGTTATGTAAATATTACTGATCTCTATTATGTGCAGACTCCTCACCACTATTAATGTTGCTAGTACTTCACTTATCTGTAAGTTACTTATTTCTAGTATATAGCCAGCACTTATGTATAGGGCACAGTGTATTTTACACTGACTATTTTTTGCCATTTTTAATGGATTTACCTAGGCTCATTATTTTATATTGTTCTTTTCCCTCTGAGCAGTCATTACATAACCAATATCTTCCAGGATCAATAAGGTGGTATGATCCTGGTTCTGATCAATTAATCACTCAGTGCCTAATTAAACATAAAAGAGCTGAGCCCAGGCCAAGTTTTTAAAATGAGGACTCTTTGGAAGAAACAGGACTACTGGATTTATTTTTGTATGCTCACAGCTGTCTCCATCTTCTGTCCATTGCACCAAATATCCATGGTATCTTTCTCTGTTGAGGAAATAAACACAGTTGTTCAAGATAAATTCAGCAATTAAACATGGAGCCAGTGTCAAAAAGTAGTAAACAGTAATATAATACAGTTTAGAATTTGTAAGTATATATGAAACGTCTGTAATGAAGAGTATAATGCGTACATGTATATGCATTCCTGCATGTGGACAGAATGTAAGTTTAAAGTGAGTGTAGGTTTTAAAGTGATTGCATTTTGAAAGTGAAACTGTTTTTATAAAGTGAATGTAGAACAGACTTGACATGAGCAGTTTAATGTTTAACACGTCTTAGGAATACAACGGTATAGAACATTTATTTCCATTTTATGACCATGAACAAAGGGCAAAAGTTTGGAAAATCCCAGCCCTACCTATAAAGATTAAAGGCCTGTAAGAAATAAAAATCCTGGCTATTCTAACTGGCTGTATTACATGAACCTTTATTGTTTGTGACCAGTCTATCAAACACCACTCCCTAAAGGGCCATTGAAGCTAAAGAGATTACTGTTGCTTGACAATGTGAGTAGGTTTGCGATGACATATGGGTCTATTGAAATCCTTACTTTAAAATGGCTGGCCAACTGCGGCAGCTGAAAGCAAGGAGGTAGAGGCCAACCAGTTTAAGCAGGTTAAAGGATTACAGGATACACTGGGGTGAGCTTATAATCTTGCATGACATTTTGATATTATTTTTGACCAGTGTTAAATATCAAAGTTCATATCCACTGTTTCCTGGAAACCTGTATATTATTTATTTTACTCAAAAAATGTTTTAAAATCACTAGTAACTTTTTATAACATAAAGGATAGCTCAATCGTGTTTTTTTTGCATAATTAATTCATGGTTCTGATATGTAGTGCTTAAGGATAATATAAAACCCCAATCCTAAAAAGTTTCTTCTTTAGCACTGGGTTAAGTGCCCCTCCCCCATTTTAGCAGCACCAGTCCTGTCAGTTTGGAATAACAGTCTCTTGACAGTTTCTTTCCATTTTAGCAAAAAAAAATTCTGTTCTTCATGTCCAAGAGAACACAGAATTGACACTCTCACATTAAAGGATGGCAGCTATAGTGTGATTGGGACTAGTTCTACACACAATCAGTACACTGGAATATTTTGCCCAAAATCCCCATACGTCAATTCATATTCTGTAACTAAAATATGCACACCTGAAAAAGCTGAAGTAGTCTGTGGAAGAATTAACTAAATCAGACAGGAACTCCAAATACAGTGGTGCCTTGACTTACAAGTTAATTCCATGACGGAGTTCATAACTCACATTAATCATATGTCAAATCAATTTTCCCAATTGAAAGGAATTGAAATGCCATTAATCAGTACAATAGAATGGACTGCAATAAACCGTTTTAATTAACTACGCCTGACAACAGAATGAATAAATAAAATACTCGAACCAGTCCTGACTGTCTTTAAAGGGATCGGCCAATGTCTTGTACGCCAAAGCCTTCTCACAGATTGTATCCTGCATTACGGGATCTCCTGCGAGCTGCTTCTCTGTCAACCACACCCTCATTAGCTTCTCCATATTTTCATGGAGGTCCGCAGTTTAGAAAATATTTTAAGCCCTTGGCTGGTGTTATAGCCTTTATCGACTCCTTTTGCTTCAGTAAGGTGCAGACTGTCGAAGTGCTGCGCATGATGACTACACGCACACTTTGGTCATACTATTCTAAATTCTTTAATTCAGTGCGCATTGTCTGCTTCTTCTCAGCTCTTCGCACTCACTTTCTTTGGAAACATGGATGGATAAACAAACTTTTGCAAAATAATTGCAAGCACACATGCTCCTAACCCGAATTTTTGCTCTCAATCCAAACCAAAAACATCTTATTGACTCGAAAATCTCGTAAGTTGGGACACTAATAAGATGCCACTAAATTTACATGTACTCATTTGTCAGGCGCTTTAATCCAGAGTGACTAAAAAATGGACAAACTGTTTGGTGTTGGAATAAGGCTTTATGAATCTCTCACCTGTCCACCATAATAAACTTCAAAGAACTGTACCAAGACTAATATCTAAGGCTAGCTTTTAGTATGCTTACATTAGTCAAGAATTCTACATAACAGGTAACAAGTAAACTTCCAGTCTCTTTAGAGAGTTTCTGTTTATTTTAATACACACCTACTTAGTATTTATGTCCATAACACACTGACACTCTTGCATGCAGCAGCTGCTGGGTTTTTGTAACTGCTTCAAGAGACATAACATAGGGAACACCAAATATTGGCTAACCAATAAAAGCACCATTGATTAGACTAAACTGGACAGGAATTATTCAGCATTTTGCAATCAACATGTACTATACTGACCTTAAACAGGAAATATAACTGTTACTTGCTTTGTATATCATAGTGTATGCAGTCTACACATGGATATTCATAACATCTACACTAAGTGTGCTTGTTACTCACTTTAAAAGCTAATTACTTTACAGTCATCTTTATCTTGAGGTGCAAAAGAAAATAAGAAATACTTAAACCCATTTAGGGCTGCACAGTACATAAAAATCACAATGCCAGTCTCTGCAATGCTGATATAACAACAGGCTGCAATATGCAAGTAAGCCTCTAACAAATCACAGGGTTTCTTACCAGGTAAATAATCAAAACTCCAGGTGAGAAACTATGTGTTTTGATGAACTGAAGTCTTCACGTAACACATCGAAGACCTTTTACAATTTAAGGCACTGGCAAATCAGTGCGTGAATCGGTGGAGCTGTACTGCTGTAGCCAGAATAAGATTTATTTAAACCTGTCGAAATCACAAAAAATATGATTTGAAAATGCTTATTTTCCCCATATAGACTATATGGGTGAGGAGAGTTTATGAACCATCTGAAACAATATTTACACACCTTGCCCTTTTTTACCTAAAAAGATCTAATGTGTTCAATGAACAAACCCATCTTGTGCTTGTATTGCATGTGTGATTCATAATTCAGGTGTTTCTTACCTAGGACCACTCTGCAGTCTATGCCATCAAGATTGAGCAACCATGTGCTTGTCACCTTGGAACGGTTCTCCATGTATTTCTTCAGGCTTTTTCCATTGATCTCCAGAGTGTACTCATAGGCAAAACCACTCACGGCATCAATGTTAATGGTTGCCTTTGTATGTGCGTTTCCTACATGAAAGGTCTCCTTTCCAACCAGTTTGAACATCCAATCTCTCCTGAGGACTTCCTGCCAAGCAAACAAATTACTTCACAACGGTGAACTGCAGTGTGTAAAAGCTTTAAGGCTACATATAATTTGTCCTGTTTTCCAGCAGACTTATAAACATCTGGAGTCCAGGTGTAGACTCTTCTATTTTGTTGTGTCAACTTTTTAAAAAAAAATATGAATATAGATCATCACCTTTCCATCAACACAAATGACACGTTTTCCCGTGGTTGTGCCATGTTCAAATTCAATCCTGTGGACGCCATCACTCAGCGCTACCTCCCAAACACCGACGAGGTCACCAGACATGGTCCTGTGGAGAAATCATTGGACCTAAGATTACAAGCTGTGAAAACAGCACATAAATTAGGGATGCCAATAATCCAGGGCAGGTAATAATAAGACAAGTATGCTACACAACTACCATCTGTGTGTCTTTTGCGTAAAAAATTTTACTTTTTGCAGTGAGGCTCCAAGCCGAATATAATAAAAATCGGGTGAGAAACAGATACAAAGACTCACTTTACCCTTATAAAAATTACATGAATACATGAAAATACATGAATACATGAAAAAATTTCAAGAAAACTCTCTTGAAATTTAACTCTCTTGAAGTGTCAACCAACAATTTGACACTAATACTGAAATTTAGCTTTGTGAAGCTAAAAGAGATTTTCAAATTGTTTACACAAAAGGCCAGAAGTTTGGGCACAGCCTCAGATTAAAAAAATACTGAATAAACTACATTGTTTTTTCAAAATGTTATTTGCTGGAGCACATTCTGCTGAAGATGGAAATTTCATTCTGTGATGCGTAAACCAGAAGGAATTGTGTAAGCCTTCTGGCTAAACAATGTGTTACTACAGTCCACAGAAAACTATTGAGTTACATTTATTTTAAAGTATTCTAAAGCTTAATAAAATTTTGAAAGAGCTGAATGTTTTTTTTTGTCCAAAGTTGGGCCCAAAATTCTGCAATGTAGTGTGTGCTAATAATTTTGAACGGCTACTGAATAACAGACCTAATGTCTTTTCTTTCCAAAACCTGCAACAATTCCCTTTGTCCCCACTAAACAGACATTTCTGTTCTCCAATGGTCTCATGAGAAGGAGGTGTTTGTGTAATTTTTATTATTTTTTTAAAGGAAGTATTGGATTTAGTTCTAGTGGTCACACAGAGTGGCTCAGCAGTAACTCAGCAGTAACGATGGATAATTTAACAACACCACCACCCCATCATACTGCAGCAATGTGACTAATGAAAACTTTTCAAAATAGTTAAAATTACTATTAATTTTATTTGTTGGTACTCGATGTTTCTTTGTTGACTACATAAATAGAACCTTAAATAAAACACATGAGGGGAAATATCAAAGTCTCCCCACCCCAACCACATTTTTATGTGATCTCTCATTGCTACAGGTAAGAGATTTGCTTCTCTCAATCCCACAAGTCAGATTTTGTATAGGGGACGGTCTCTCTGTAGCAACTTGGAGTGAAGAGTCTTGCTCAGGAACCCAGTGGTGGTATGCTGAAGGTAGAATTCGAATCCAAGGCCTCTTGGTTCAAGGGCCAGTATAATTCCCACTAGGCAGACACCACTACCTCAAAATAATGCCTAATAAGGTTGATGGTGGAAAGGCCTCTTGTGTTACTGGTTTTACTGGTACAACAGTGTCCAACTAAAGTTAACAGTGGCTGATCATTCAGCTCCGGATGGCTAACCGGTTTAATTTTGTGTTCACAGTTTGTTCCAATTTAAATTTTAAAAATATGAACCACAAAATGATGTCTGTAATTTATTTAGATGCATTAAGCAATGGGGTCAAATTGGCAACAAGGTTAAGACTCAACTCCTTAGTGATTAAAATAAAATGTGTATCTTAACTAAAGTTGCTCACAGAAATGCTAATAGTCCTACTAGTTTACTGGAACAGCAGGGGAAAAAAAAGTTTAGCTCAAAAGAGCTGACCAGTGTTCAATCAGGTAGGGCATGAAATTCCATATACAGACGATAACTTTTCAGAGACAAATGACTAAATAATGCCAGTAGGGGCTTTTATACGTGTATTGTTTCCCGCGTTTCCAGACAGGTTGAGAAAAGCGAGGCTAGCTGAGTTGGGTTAGCTGGCACTGAAATATCCATCTGCTTCTCAGCAGAACCGAGACTGTTTATAAATATAAGCCTAGAGGAAGAAATCACTTTTACCTGAGCTGTAACCGACACAGAGATGGCAGGTTCCCTCCTCTCCAGCAGCGCTCTACAGTAATTAGCGTTAGCACATTAGCTCCTAAGCTAATAACAAATCAGTCTTCTGCTTAACAACTGTTACCATGGGAACTGCAAACCCTCCGAGAGAAGCTCGCCCCCAGCAGCCTGTCAGGAGTACTGCACAGATCGAACAATATCAATTTGTCTGTCTGTCTACACTATTTGGACAAAAGTATTAGAAAATGTCCTGTCTATACATACATACATACATACATACATACATACATACATACATACATACATACATACATACATACAGGCCATTAGTTAGATTAAGATATATGTGCTTTGTTTTGCTTGAATTATTTATCAATGTAATTCCTAACAAACACTAAATATTCCGCTGAAATTGGTTATGTTCAGGGACTGGACTAAAATGAGATGGTTTGAAAGTTCTTCTGGAAGACTGGAGAACTACTCCTCAAGACTACAAGAAATGTAGATCTTTGATGGCAGTCATGACTGTTCACAAACAGTATTTAATAAAAATGTTTAGATTTTACCCTCTGTTCTCTAGAATTTAATTGATTTCCTATCTAAACTATCTCATTCATTGTTTTGATATAAAATGGTGCTGTGTAGAAAACGTTCTGATCTCTTTATAACAGTAGTGATAGTTACTAAATAAATAAACCCATTTTCAGCACAAATCATAAAAGTGGGCCATCACATGGCTTCTGATATTTGATGCACAATGTTGATAATGACAAAAAAGGTTAAAAAAGTTTTTTACAAATATGAAATAACAAAAACAAAAAACATACCTTTACACAGTTCAATAATACAATATATGTTTCTATATTTGTACAAAACTTTTAAAACCCTAGCAGCATGGATCCATGGTGAAAGAGTAAGAAATGGTAAATTGTCATCATACAGCAAAATAATTCTTTCAGTATGTGTTGATGCTGTGTTGATAAGATATCATTCTGAGCTTTTAAGTTTTTATATGGAACTCACATTTTGGAAACCTACAGTGTTTTCTTATCATATGTGTTTAAAGTGCAGTTGTTTATTGGTCTAAAATTTGCTGTTTAAAATGGGTAATAATCAGTAAACAATAACAAAACAAAATAAAAGTGTTTCTTGGTGACACTTAGCTATGTACGACATTAACCACATTCTGAAAGGCAGAAGCTAAACTGCAGTTCAAATACTACTAACATTTTCATAGACAGCTGATTAAAGACATGATTGAATATAGACAAAGTAACATAAAACCTTGATCCAGTTAATCTAAAGAAATACAATTCTTCCAGGTAATGGAGAAAGAATGTTTAACCCATTTCAGGATGTCAAGTCTCCTAACCGTTAGTTCACAGACAGTTTTGTGAATCAATCAGATAATGAACTCAGGAGTAGGAAGGTCAGGAAGGCCGAAGAAGGTCTCGGAAATGCCATTAGGGGGCACTGCCACACTTCAATTAGGCATGGAAGCTGATGAAACTGAAGGAGCACATCTGCAACCAACAACTGTTGGGCAGCAGGTTTCAGGTCAATGTAATAAATATATCCTTTCCCAGAATTCTAATATTTTTACAGTTTTTCTCCATAGGTTTGGCTCATTTCTTGAAACAGAAACCTCACATACTCAGCACTTATAGGAAATTGTAACCATTCTTATTCAAACACAAAGTAAATATAAGACATTAGAGTACATAAAAAGAAAATGTATACAGTGTTCTGTAAATGTATGAATAATAGCACAAACCAAAAACAAGAAAAAATAATTTTACATTGCTGTAAATAAATAGTAACTATAGTCCAAATGGTCCGCCCATGCACTGCTCTCTGTTTGGCCATAGATTTTTGTCCACATCGCAGCAGATATTTTCCCCTGCAATGAAAAGAAGAAAAGGCACAAGTGTCTCAACCATCACCTCCATGGCATGGAGCTGATGTTCATACACTCTTCACCGAGAGTATGGTGGTAGAACCTCCATGAGCATCCTTGGATGGGTAGTGAACCAGGCCCTGATGAGTGGACCATGGTGGAAATTCACACTGCACCACATGATCACATAGTGTGTGTCCAAGAAAATGAGAAGCTTTTAAGTGTTGTATGGGCCTAATCTGGGGAGGTGTGTGGTCTCAGATATGGCAGCGCACATCGTTATACTGCTCCTCAGACTGTGTATGTCCCCTGAACCAAACAGAAATGTATGACATTTAAATCTTAGCTAAAGCTGGGACTGTTGCTCCAAAAGCTGCTCTTGTCAATGAATAAATAACTGATCAGAATCTAGATACCCTACACCTAACAGAGACCTGGATTAGACCTGATTTGTTGCTATAAATGAAAATACACTTCCAGGCAACCTATACGTTCACAGTTCTAGACCAAATGGTAGAGGAGGAGTGCCTTAAGTATTAAACAGATAACTGAGATCTTGTCCTTTGAAATTCTGTTCCTCTTCATAACTAATCTAGATACAAATTCTAAGGCCATAGTCAGCATCCACTAGAGACCACCAGTAGATTTTGGGTAGATATTGAACATTCATTTTGAAAGCAACTGGTCATGGACTAAGCAGAGTGGCGACACTTCCACAGGGTCCCGTTTTAAGCAATGGTGGCGATACTTCCGGCCTACTTCCATGGAATAGGGAGCCTATAGTGTTCCAATCATCAGTTAATTTAGTTGATAAAATAACAGTGTTTTTCAAGTAATAAAACATATGTCCCATTTCAGCTGTCCTATATATAGTTGATACTGAGATTTAAGTATATAGTATTCAGTGTTAATTTTCGTTATTATCTGTTAACTTCGATATCTGTGCCACACAAGAGTGTTATCATATCTGAAACTAATTTCACACAAAATCATTTGTTTATTTAAGCAAGACACCGATACATATTTGGTCAGATTTCTGTAGGTTTGTTTAACAAAATGTGTTCCTGATTAAATATATTTCATACATGTTTGAATATGTCAAGTGCGCTAGGTAGCAACAAGCGGGGTAGCAATAACACCTCAAAATTGCTGTTCTTGTACAATACCATACAGTATGTGCTGTCTATGCTGTTAAATTCCATGTATACTTTTGTATAACGTTTACTGTACTAAGTTATCTATATGTTACTCCACAGAGCTCCTAATTATCAATTTACAATGTACAATATTCTTGTTATCCTGTCATGTTCAATACTGTGCTGCCGTATTTAATTTATTTATCTCATATTTCATCTCACTATGTACTGTGAAGTGTAATTATTGAAGTGTTTTTTTTACTTTACCTTAACTTAGAAGCCCAGAGAGCTAATGTGCCATCAAAAATTGGAACTAGGTTTGTGATCAGAATGTGTGAATGACCTTAATTTCTGCTCTTTGTCACGGGTGGTCGCATGGGCTTCCACTTGTGCGCTACCTCTAATGAGGGGACTAGACAACCAGGACTCCATTCAGGGATTTATTTTAGTAAACATAGAACAAATACAAAATCAAACCTGGCACGCGGGCCGACTGGAGACTTCTACACGGAAACAGGACACAAACGGAAAAGGGAAACTGAGGCATGTAGGGTTGAAAATGAGGCGATGCACAGATAACAAGAACAGAGACAAACCAGCACTTAAATACAAGACCAACTAGACTCAAACAAGAACAGGTGAAAACAATAAAGACACGTGATACGAACTCAAACCAAACAGATGTCAAAATAGAAGTCCCCTTCACTAATAAACGAAACCAAAACCCCAAAAACAGAAAACATGAACCAAACAGACGGTGGACTCAATAACCACCGTCACACTTCCCCACTACTACATATTATACTACTAAATGCTACTAAATATTCCACATTGGAGAAGGTACATGCTTTATGATCTGGTAAGGATCATTTATCTTGTAGGGCTTCCAAACTGAAAGTTTGTAATATCCACCTATTTGCATTTTAGTTAATGACAGTTAACTAAAATATGTTCTCAATCAGTGATTAGCTCGCAATTTAAATGATGAAAATGGTATCTACAGGTCATCATAAAGCCATGCTCTGCAGTCTGAACCTCATCCATTAGGGGGAGCTAATAGCACTCCAATCAGGTTTAACCCACAAACCTTACAGAGTGTTAATCCATGCTCTCGTTAAGTGAAATAACTTCATTAGGCAAACATGACAATTGACACTGTTGGATCAGAGTAGATGCCAGTTACTTTTTTATTTTAAAGCTGGCACACACACACATTTAAATCGGTTTGTAACTGTATCTTTTCCAAGCTTTATGAAAAAGCGTAGGCACTCTCCAAAGTGTAAGGAGTTCCAAAAAGTCTTATGTAAAGTTCTGAAGAGTTTAAAAACAGCAACTAAAACGCCAAAGAAGTGTATTACTCAATATGGCTGTTTTACCGTCCTGTGAAAAATAGTTAATGGCGACAATTAATGCTACTGAAAAAAAAACCCCACCAAAAATATGAAAACATTTGGTCTATCTTTACTCTGCGCATATCAGTGCAAACTGAAATACAAACATAGCATAGTCAAGCCATTATAAAATAGTTATTTCTTATAAGTAGTCCAAAGAAACAGTTCAAAGCTGTCTGTTTACATTTAAGCCTGCAGAGTGAGACAGGTACTGAAAAAGAGCAGCACACATTTGTTATGCAGTCCTTAATCAAAGTGAACGTTTCACAAAAACAATGTTGACCATTTGTACCAGTGTGTAAATGTTACAGGAAGGTGTAAGCAAGAGACACTGCCTGCCATTACTTTCTGAGTCATATCAAATGTTACAGGAAATGCTGGCTCTTCTATCCTGAAATGATACAGGCAATACACCAAGGCAGAGATTCAGACAGTGGAATATGAACCCAGCCTTTCACTCCAGAGGTCTGTGATCTTCATGCACAGTTAACTGGTTGTCTGACAAGAAAAAAGTAAAAATAACATTCATTGCCATTCTGCTGGGTATCTAAAACATAAAGGCTTCACCCACTCGCATTTGAAACTATGCTAAGAGAAAAAAACAGGTGTCTGATATGAGCAAACTAGCATAGTTTGCTTTCCTTCTGGCAGCTTTGTCATTAGCAAGACTATATCTATGTTACACTAGCAGTCAAACGTTTTGACACATCTTCTCATTTATCAGTTTGCTTTTTTTTATTATTGGCTGCATTGTAAAATTAATTCTGAAAACATCACCCATTGCTCTGATGACAGCTTTGCACACACGTGGCATTTTTTCAATCAGATACCTCAAGTGATATTTCATCAACAGGTGTTCTTCATCAAGAGTTCATTAGTGGAATTCCTGCCCTCTGTGTTTGGGATAATCAGTTGTAATGGTCATGTTGCTTCGCAGTTAAGGATCATATTTCACCCCAATTATGCTTCATATTATGGCAAGAACCCCTTAACTAAGTAAAAAAATACAACAGTCCATCATTAACTTATTACAGAACATATTCTGGTCTGTTTAAGTGTTTAACTCTTTTTATTTCTATGTGTTCCTTCATGATTTAATTTGTTTTCAATTGTAATCTACAATTTAGAAAACATTTAAAACAAAGAAAAAACTTGTAATTTATATGAAAATCAATTTATCTATGCCATGTGCAATGAAGGCAACAGTCTGCATTTCATAGACAAGTTTTTTTGTGAATGATGGATGACCGCCTGCTTAGCAATGAAGAGTTTCTAAGAGAATTGTTACTCCTACCCTGATCATGGAGAGCTGCACTGAATTAGGGAAGATGCAAAAACACTTTAAAACCGGAGGTTCTCTAAAGCCGTTAGTAGAGAGACTTCAGCTGTATGAGACTGCGGCTGAAGAGCAGGAAATAAAAGAGACTTTAGTTTGATGACTGCACAAGCAGGCCGATTATGTTTCACTTTGCGTTCAGGTATGTATGAAGCTCTGTTAGGACTTGATTACGTCTTGATCAAATAAAAAGCTATTCCTGGACCCCCAGGGTGCAATAAAATTTTGTTTTTTTTCAGTTACAAATACTCTCTTGATGATTAGGAAATAGATTGTGACGTGTTGTATCAGCTAACTAATATTGTGATGAAAAAAAAACACAAAAAAACGCACTTAACCCCTTTCACTGCGTTTAATTTTTTGCCCTTAATGGGCAGCCTACACCTAAACTGAAAGGGTGTGTTTTTTTTCCAACGTTAATGGATGTGAAGCGTGCACTGGCCTGTATTAGCTATGCAAGTACAAATATCGGAAGGGACACAGCATCAGCAGATTTGCAACATCAAAGGATCAGGATCACGGCTGAAAAAAGTGGATCGGGACTTCTTTAGTGATGAGGTTTGACACGCCGTGTCTCTGGAAAGCAGTCTATTGGAAGCGATTGAGATACGAAGAGAGGCAGACGTTTCGAGTGCGTGAAAGAGAGGGCCTGAGACAGGCATTGATCTACCTTGACTCTTTGAAGGGCCGAGGGCCTCCACTGCCTCACGAATCTGTGCCGAGCTGCTCTTAAAAGCTGACAGGAAGCGGCGGAGAGCAGCCTCCGACGCCGAGCCTCTCAGATCCTCATAACATGAAAGGACATCTGCAAAAAAGAAAGAGAAAGAGAGAGAGGCTGCCGCATCAAAAAGGCCCTGTGGAGATGTCGGAGGTGCGTCTTTCTCAATCTGCACTGAGGAGCCGCTCGGAAAGCCTGAGCCTCGCTCACTAATTCATCTCCAAACACAGAGGCGCCGGAGCATTTGCAATTCAATGTGAAGAGCAGACGATCAGAATGAAAATTACACACTGGAGCTACTGAAGTTGGAAAATGGACACCAGAGACTTGCATTTAGAAATATAACCTTATATGCTTGCAAACTTAAAATTTAAATCTTGCAGCATGCAGGCAGATTACAGAGAGTCTACTACAATTAACACCACATGGATTACTGACTGTAGCCCATTTTTTGCTGTACAATTTAAAAGGCCCTTCTCTACCCTCATTCATTAATGGACAGGGACCACCAAAGGAAGACCAGAGCATATTATCAGATAATATTTGTGTAGTGGACAATACTCAAGAACAGCAGCACTTCAAGGATTTTACAGAGAAATTCTCTTGATAATGTTCCTTAAAATTTCTTAAGCAATTTCTCCTCTTCTATGTTATAAAACAACTGAGATTAAACAAATCATTAAAAGTGAAAACTTGAGAGTAAGCAAGATTCTATTTAAATAAAGCATTTTGATATTATTACTAACTGTTTCTACATTATTACTAACTGTTCCATATTGCTCACAGTGGAGAACATGGACTGTGAAGAGTGTCTCTTAAAGGGGACATATTATCCAAACTTCACAATAGGCCTAGGGGCTATTCAAAACATGTTTCATTTCACAAACTTCCTCTCACATAAATAGATCTCACCAGCTCTATTCTTGACAGTTTCAGTCCCTTTCAAAATGAGTCGTTTAAGGGCTTTGTCACTTTGATGAATTTTGCTGGCTTTGTCCCACCCATCCCATTTTTACGTTGTGCATTTAACACACGATAAACAGAGGCGCTATCCAGTCCTAACCTGAGACGAACCCAGAGTGAGATAAACACCACATTTCATGTCGTACTTGCTACTGCCTGTAGTCGTAGCGCTCACCAACTCATACATGCTCGTAAAACCAGCTGACACAAATGGCGGATCTTTAACTAATCTAGTGGGTGGGGCTTGACAGTTGAGCGGTGGTTCTATGCTAATCTTTAGCATAGAGTGTTAATAAGAGCAGTAGAGATGCAAATGGAAATAAAAAAGTATGCAAAAAGGTGAGCTTTGCATACTATGTCCTTTTTAAAATCACCACAGAAAGCTGCTACAAAAAGAGTCCGCTGATTGTTTTATAACAGAACTAACATAATCCTTTTGCATTTGTTGTTTTTATTTGGATTTGAGCAAGGCACTGTAAATAAGAATAGAAGACAAAAACATTTTCTATTGGCTCATATCTCCTGCTTCCAACACATCAACTTCAAGATAAGACAATGTAATATCCCCCTTTTACATTCCAGATGAAATGTGTGATGCAACAAAATCAAAATTTAGGCCACACTGGATCAAAAACTATAACTGAAAAAAAAAAATGACAATGAACAAGTTAACAAACTTATTACAGCATGTATGTATATATGTGCCCCAAATCCAGTGTCCCCAACAGCAGATTAAAGTTGTTCACCCAAAGTAAAGAATTCTATTATTTTTGCATTTTAGTGGTGATTAATTTCACAAACGAATCAAAAATATTGGGTATGCATGTGGAGACTTTATCAGCATCTCTGGTTTTGCTGCTTTCTGCCAAAGTGTCGGATTCTGTGCATTCTGTGCAGGATGTTGTGTTTTTAAGATTTGTGTCTCACCATTTGTTACTTAGAAATTGAACTGAATATAAATTATATCTACACTTAGTTGCAGGCTTATTTAATTAAAAATCTTGATTTTTATTTTAGTCAAAATGTTTTCTCACCTCCCCATTTTTGGACAAAATGTGTGGTGCCACTTCCAATACCAACTCATCAGACGTGCAGGTTCTTGTGTTGTAAAGTAAAAAATGCATTCACACTGTAGACTTTTTAGCACTGACTACCTTGTCATACATTACTCTGAAAGTTGATATGTTGTGGAGGCAGAAAAAATGAGGGCCAAATTGCGAGGACTGCATCACTCTCTGATGTCTTGTGTAGTGCGACCAGTATGCAGAGGTTAATACCTAACAAAAGTCGCCCAAAAAAGTAGCCCAGTGAAGCTGTAACAGGGTCATGGGCACCCAAGAGGGAGCGGAGGGTTGCCAGTCTGGTCTGATCCCACAGAAGAGATTATTCCAACATGGAGAAAAATCACTGACATGTGCTCACCAGCATTAACATTATATATCTATTATTAGAAACGATACATTGTAGTTCCAACATGTAGGTTTATATCATTTTCCACTGACAATTTGTGTAAATGAACCTCTTTCCATTGATGCACCGGACAGACACATGCTACAGTTACTATACACCATACAAAGTGCAGCTACCATATAAGAGACCCCTTTTTGTGTCTGCTGTTTGTACAATTTGTGGCTGTGTGTGTGTGTGTGTGTGTGTGTGTGTGTAAAATGCACAGGTTGCAATTCTTTTATGAACTATTGCAGTGTGAGCTGTGTTAAAAATAAGAAATGCCTCCATATGTGTTGTGAGTGCAGTAGTGTATGTGTGTGTGTGTGTGTGTGTGTGTGTTGCGAGTGCAGTAGTGTGTGTGTGTGTGTGTGTGTGTGTTGTGAGTAGTGTGTGTGTGTGTGTGTGTGTGTGTGTTGTGAGTGCAGTAGTG